>CM075780.1:21604259-22079259 GCA_037974665.1 Ehretia macrophylla | reverse complement strand
TCCAGAATTGCGCGATTTAGCTTTGTTTTGCACTTAACTACTCCGTTCGCATCCTAAATCAAAATATAAAGATAATGAGTGTATTTAGGCATTAAATAGGTGTAAAATATTAAACTTTAATGGAGAGAAATATGACATTTTGCATTCTTATCAAATTCCCCCACACTTGACCTTTGCTCGTCCTCGGGCAAAACTCAAATTTTTAAAAAGACCAAAGTTGCAATGCTATCAACAAAGAACAACCAAGCTCTTCAAAACTCATAACACCTCATGAACAAACATTCTTAACCAACTTATAATTCCTTAGTAAGCATTCCCACTCGAAGATGGAGTAACGGAATACGTAGACCCTCACAGAGATAAACGCTCGACTCTCATGTGTTTGAAGGGTATGTGTTTCGCTCAAATTCATTCCAATGAAAATGATCTACCATAGGCTTGCATATCTTCTCATTCTCCACCACTAAGATCACATGCATAACACAAATCATAAGGACTTTTCAAGGGTTGTAACGGGGCTTAAGGACAAAGGTGAGAAATATTTGGGAATGTAGTTCAAAAGCCATCAAAACTAGCGGAGCAAAAATAACCCAACTCAAGTTCGAATATGTAAAACATGTCAAAACCAATCACTTCATTTAATAGCTTCCATCTTCATATATATCATGTATAAACGTAACCCTTTCTTGAAATTTTTAGGAGGAATTATGAACATGGATAGTTTAAAAGCAATTTCCTCCATCACTTCATTTCTTCCTTGTCTTTTTTTTTCTTTCTTTTTTTTTTTTGTTTTTGTTTTTGTTTTATTTTTTTCCTTCTTTTTTTAAAAAAAATTTTTGCACCAAAATTATATCACAATGGAACTCACAAATTGAGAACGAAAACATGTTCCATTTCACCAGTCATAGTCATACCATAAATTTAGACACCCCCACACTTATTTCTTGCATACCCATACTTATCATAACGTTGAACAATGCTCCATTAGTCCTAAGGCTTGGGTAAAGACATTGTTTTTCGGGTTTAAAGCTTGTAACATGGGTTCACAATAAACAAGGTTAATAAGGCTCAAAAGGGTTTAACAAATGGAAAATTTAAATACAAGGTAGGCTATTTGGCTTATGTAGCTAAATCAAAGAAGGCCTTAATCATGTTCATGCATGCATGCGTCAATGTGACCTCGAAGAGAATCAAGGCAAGTTCTAGAGAAACAAATCCATGGAAGAATATTTCTCATGAAAAAAAAATAAAAATGAGACTGATTATGGATGTGTCAGTCTAAAGGCTCAAAATCTCACCAGCTTTTGTCTACGTAATTCAGTCACACCATGCTCAAGGAAAATAACTAAACCAATTAACTCTAAGTGGAAAGAGTACCTATTCAATCATGTTCTAAATCTTTTAAGCTTAATTGCACCTTGCTCATGCCATGCACAGAAGACATTTAAAACCACAATTTTTTTTTAATAAAAAAAAAAAACAAATAAAAACACAACCTAAATTCCCCCCCCCCCCCCCCCCCCCCACACACACACTTAAAACTTTTCATTGTCCTCAATGAATAAAAATAAACTGGCAAATTGATGCAAAGATTAGTAGAAACATGAAAGCAAGTGAAGTAAGAGAAATAGAGTCTGTAGGAGGATATACCTGAAGCACTTGTGAGAGAGAAGCAAAGTAATGCTGTAAATCTGCAACTATTCAGTGAAGCCCAAAAAAACAAGAAAAAGAAAAATAATAAGAAACAAAAGCTTTTTTTATACTTTCTTGTTTTTTTCCGTTATTTTTATATTTTTCTTTCATTTTAAATTTAATATATTTATATATAAATATATATATATATATATATATATATATATTTTGTTGGCCGACCCTATTTACATCCCTATACAAAGGCTCCGAACTCTGGGAGGCATTGAAGCCGACTCTGTGAAACAATAAAAATATCAAACTAACTAATATCTAAAAAAAATAAAATACCTAGATCTATTTAATGTCAGCCAGTAAGACAAACTACCCTTGGGTTGCCTCCCAAGCAGCGCCTTTGTTTACTGTCGTTGGCTCAACTCAATGCTTCCTTTTTCAATCAGGATTATCAATGTCCAATTCTTCCACATTCTCCTCTTGGAAAGGCTTCAAATCCGGAATAGGTTCCTGTGGATAAATATTCAATGCTGCAACAGGGTCCTGCAAATCAGTACTGAAGGCTAACTTCTCATACCCTTTCTCAAGTTGCTTACTAATGACAACTTCCAATCTATCTTTTCCATCAAGTTCAAAAACGTCCTGTGCTAAAGAATCAATCACATCAATAGAATAAACAGGATTATCTTCACCAGGATATTTCATGGCATCATAAATATTAAACTTAATAATTTCACCATCAAATTCCATGGTAAGTGTGCCACTATGAACATCTATCTTAGTCTTGGACGTTTTTAAAAATGGTCTTCCTAACAAAATAGGTGTATTGTGATCACCGTTCTCCATATCAAGCACATAAAAATCAGCAGTAAAAACCAAATTATTAACTTGCACAAGAACATCCTCAACTACACCCTTAGGATAGGCATTAGATCTATCAGCTAATTGAATCACAACACTAGTTTTATTCAGAGGTCCAAGTTTTGAAGAAACATATATAGAATATGGCATAACATTAATAGAAGCTCCTAAATCTAACATGGCCTTCTCAAATCTAGTGTTACCTATCGTACAAGGGATAGTAAACATACCTGGATCTTTGCACTTTGCAGGGAGTCTTCTTTGAATAACTGCGGAAACATTCTCCCCTACTCTCACATTTTCATATCTTTTAAGTTTTTGTTTCCTCTTAATTGTGCACAGTTCTTTTAGGAATTTAGCATAACGAGGTACTTGTTTAATAGCATCTAAAAGTGGAATATTTACCTTACATCTATGAAAAGTCTCATATAAATCTATATTTTGTTCATCTTTTCGAGATTCTGCTAAAGCCTGAGGAAAAGGAGATACTGGTTTATAATCAGAAAGAGGTGGAAACTTACGCTTAGGTACTTCATTGTCATTGGGAAAGTAACTGCTTGTAATGACATTCTTCTCTTTTTCTTGCTTCGACAATGTAGGATCTGCCTTTCTTGGAATCTCCAGTTTTTTACCACTTCTCAAAACGATTGCACTTACATTTTCTCTTGGATTTATTACCGTTTGAGAGGGTAATTTCCCCGAACTCTGTGCCTCTAGTCGACTAATCGCAGTTGCCATCTGACCTACCTGCTTGTCCAAATTTTGGATACTGACCCTCGCCTCCTGTTGAAATTGCAAAGTATTAGTAGCAAGAGACTTAACAATATCTTCTAAAGACATACCTGAATTAGAAGTTTGGCCCGATTGTTGATAAGGCTGTTTATACTGCTGAAAACTTGGGCGATTCTGAGTCATGGGCTGATTTGCTTGTGGATTCCCATAACTAAGGTTGGGGTGATCTCTCCATCCTGGATTATACGTGTTCGAAAAGGGATCATACTTCCTTTGTGGTTGTCCAGGAAAACCACCTACTGCATTCACTTGTTCAACAGGCTCATCTTGAAGAGTTGGGCACATGTCGGTTGGGTGCCCCACTACTGAACAAATCCCACAAGCCTTCGCCGTTTGCATATTACCTATAGCCATCTGACGTACAAGAGAAGTTAGACTCGCAATCTGTTCTTCAAGGGAAGAAATATTTACCTCATTAACACGCTTAGACGGAGAGTCCAGCCTAGTGCCAAACTGTTGAGAATTGGTCGCCATATTTGCAATCAAATTCTTCGCGGCCTCTGAAGTTTTACCCACCAAAGCTCCTCCACTCACAGCATCAATCGTGTTCCTATCAGTGGGTAGAAGGCCCTCATAGAAATATTGGATAAGTAGCTGCTCATTAATCTGATGATGGGGGCAGCCTGCACATAGTCTTTTGAAACGTTCTCAATATTCGTGTAGGGACTCCCCACTATGCTGTCTTATACCACAAATTTCTTTCTGAATGTTTGCTGCCCTTGAAGCTGGGAAATATTTCTCCAAAAACAACCTTTTCATCTCGTTCCATGTGGTAATACTTTCGGAGGGTAAATAGTAGAGTCAATCCTTAGCCGAATCCTTCAAAGAAAACGGAAAGGCCCTTAATTTAATCTGCTCGTCAGTCACCCCCGCGGGTTTCATACTCGTGCATACCACATGAAGCTCCATTAGATGCTTATGAGGATCTTCACCTGTAAGGCCATGAAAAGTGGGCAAAAGATGTATTAGGCCAGACTTTAATTCAAAAGTAACATTAGCATCTATAGTAGGAAACGTTATGCATAAAGGTTGTTGATCTAAATTAGGGGCAGCAAGCTCCTTCAAAGTTTGATTTCCAGCCATGACTTCCTCCTCTTTTGAATCAGAATCGCTAGCAAATAAGGAATCAACAACTAAATCGTTCGCTTCAGAATTCCTTCGAGCTTCCTTTCTTAACCTGCGTGCAGTTTTTTCTATTTCTGGATCGTACTGCAAATCACCTTGATTAGTAGATCGAGTGACAATCATAAAATCAAGAAAGCGCTAATAAACCATGAGAATTAAAACAGGAAAAATAAATCTAGAGTAATAAGAAAAATTAAAACTTTACGCAAAAACACAAAAAATGCCTAAAAATCCTAGTAAACGATGGAATTTGGGCTCGAGAGGGTAGGGCTTGTAAGTCCAAAGGACTACAAGTCTTGCTTAAAACGTCGTATCCCTTCACAAAAGGAAATTTTTGTGACCTAATTCTAGCAAAATTATGAAAACTGCTGAAACTGTAACCAAAAAAAAAAAAAAAAAACATTTTTTTTTAATTTTTTTTTTATACAGATTTTAATAACGAAATAAAAATAAAAAAAACAAAAATAAACTACACCACGACCCCGGCAACGGCGCCAAAATTTGGTGTGCTGTCGCAGGCAACCAAAAATAAAACCTGTACTCCGAAAAATATATGTAGTAGTGTGAGTAAGGATCGTTCCCACAGAGAGTCTCTAGCCTAATTTGTGTTACGTAAACAAGGTTGAGGAGGGGGGGGGGGGGGGTGAGTATATAAAGGAAACTTAAGAAAAATTACTGAATTTAAAAATATTGAATTTAATTAAGAAGACGAACCTTGGTCTAAGTCAACATCCACCATCGGAATCTTGTAACTGATCATTGATGCAAGTATATATCAATTCAAACTTTAAATATTCACCGTTGGAATTATTTTTCTATCTCTCCTTAGTCGTAGTTAATTAGAATACACGCGACCTAATTAACCCTAACCACTAAACAACCTCAGACACGCGCTAAAGGTTTAATCTAGTAGCAGCCTTAAGAATTAGAGAGATCGATAAAGCTAAACAACACAAGCACACGCGGTTAAATTTAATTTAGTTGAGCGTTCTTCCTAAGATCTAATAATTTGCTGCGTCAGAGATTATTAGATTTTAGGAAGAACGCTCAACTAAATTAAATGCAACCGCATGTGTTTGTGTTGTTTAGCTTCATCGATCTCTCTAATTCTTAAGGCTGCTACTAGATTAAACCTTTAGCGCGTGTCTGAGGTTGTTTAGTGGTTAGGGTTAATTAGGTCGCGTGTATTCTAATTAACTACGACTAAGGAGAGATAGGAAAATAATTCCAACGGTGAATATTTAAAGTTTGAATTGATATATTCTTGCATCAATGATCAGTTACAAGATTCCGATGGTGGATGTTGACTTAGACCAAGGTTCGTCTTCTTAATTAAATTCAATATTTTTAAATTTAGTAATTTTTCTTAAGTTTCCTTTATATACTCAACCCCCCCCCCCCCCCCAACCTTGTTTACGTAACACAAATTAGGCTAGAGACTCTCTATGGGAACGATCCTTACTCACACTACTACATATATTTTTCGGAGTACAGGTTTTATTTTTGGTTGCCTGCGACAGCACACCAATAGACCCATTGAAGTTGTTTCCTGACAAACTGAGATACACAAGATTATGACAGCTCAATATGAAATCTGGGAATTCTCCGGTGAGTTCATTTACAAAAAAGATCATATTTATCAACAAAGGCATGCTTTTGAACTTGGACCAATCAGGAGTCTTTAAACGATTATGGTCAAGGTATAAGCTCTGTAGTTTCTAAAGGTTACTTATTTCATAGGGTATGATGCCATCGAAACCATTAGAATTCAAGGCCAAGAATGTAAGCTTTGAGTGGTTGTGTAAGTTGTAACGACTTGGCATTGGAATCCAATGCCACCTACAACCTCTTCATCATAATACCCCAACTTTTCTCCACCATAATAATTACCCATCATGGCATTACACCTCACATTTCCCTATTTGGCATGATGTTGCCTCCCACAAATATTTTTTTTAACCAAATTTTCCAACCCCCAAGTGTCACCCGTGCAAACTTCCTCTCCATCTCTGTTTACTCTCTTCCTCTCCCGGCAGTTCAATTAACAGAAGAATGTAGTATTTTGACTCATTTGATCTTGGTAAGATTCTAAGCCTATACTTCATATTTTAGAATTTACAGTTTTATTGGGGTTATTTTAGTGGATATTGGTTATGTTAGTTTTAAGAGTCTTAACATAAAAATATATTGATGAAAATATGTAGGTTTGTGATTGAACGAAGTTTGTACTACCGTAAAATCAAGGTAGGTTGGATTCTTTTATTTTAGCTACTAGCCTTTATTCAGATATATTCATAATATATTTTGTTCATGTATTTGTATCAGTTTCGTCATTATATCCATTTGATTATTCCTTTCATGAGTTTGTTTCGTTATTTCTGGCTATTATGTACGTACAATGTTTTTAGAAAATTTCTCTAATTACTAGTTTTCCTTTGAATCTATTTAGAATAAATTTTGTTCATATCTTCGTATCAGTATAATCGTAGTTTTTATATATTCGTTCTCCTCATAAGCTCGTTATGTTATATCAAATTTATTTCATACATAATATTACTTGTAGAAAATTTCGTTTGTTGAAAAATAGCTTAAATTCAACTTTAATTCATTGAATTAAATGTATGGCATGTTCGTTTCACAAAAAAATTGATTATATTCATGTCATCACTAAAAATGTCTCGCTGATTGAGTTTCCTATTTTCTTTCTATTTGCTTCCATGGGAACTCAAAATAAAATTATATTACTTGTAATATTTATATTAGCTTATATAATATTTTTATTGGTTTATATAGTATTTTTATTTTATTTATCCTTTTCGTCCTATCTAATTTCCTAGAGTATTTCGTTCCTATGTCTCGTGTTTATACGCTTCATTCATTTGTTCGATCAACGAGACTATTGTACTCCGAAATAATTTATTTCTTTTAGATTACCCGAAGTGATCCATTCGTATATCTTAATAAGTATTTATGTCTCACGCATTTCAATTTTCGGTCAATATGTTAGTATTATCCCTTTTATTTTTCTTGGACAATAAATCAATTATTATTATTATTTTAGTAGCATTGATATTATTATTACTACTACTTTTATTGTGATGATTCAAATTATGAAATATGTATTTAACTTGTTCTCAACTATATAACTTGATATAAATTCGTCTGCCTGAAGAGATCTCTTGCCTGATGAGAGCGTAATACTCATCATTTTGTTTGGCCCGATGGGGGCATGTGCCCATCTTCTTGATATAGTTTGAGAACCATGATATGTTAGTTTGATATAATTATTAATATTAGTTTTATATGTATTTGTATCCGTATTTCTTCATCTGTTCATTTGTTCGCTATTTGTATCGTTATTCATTCGTCTTTTTGTTCATTCGCTATGAGTATTTTGTTCATATGTATTCATCATCATTACCGAAGTCTTTGGAAAAGTTTTCCCTTTACTAAGCTCTTGTTCGCTCACCACTTTTGCTTCCGTCTAATTTCTTTTTAGATCCGAAAGAGTAAGTGTGATAACTCAAGTTGTGAGCGGGGTAGTCAACCAGGAGAAATTAATAAAACTATGAGATTTGAATTTCAAATATTGGGTATTTTCTAATTAAGTTTGTCTTGACTTGATTGATGTAATAATTTGTGGATTAAGCTTGAATTTCTGATTTGATAAATGATTGTAAGAGAGTTTTAAAATATTGTGGAATGTAGTGCTCTGGTTTGTTCTAATGGTATGTTAGTATAGCCTAGCGTGCTTAAGAGATTATACTTCTTGAGTTCGCGGCGTGTCACGTCCTGACTCTGTTCCTTAGGACGGTATTGGGGCGTGACAGGTTGCCAATACTAGAAGGTATAGAACCATTGATGCTTTTATAAGAGAGATTGAGACGGATGAGATTTGGAAATAAAGTGAAATTAAGTTGATTAAGTGTACCTGTGAGACCTGCATTCCCAAGATTTACTTCAAAAATTGTTCTAGTAGAGTTGCAGACTATGCCTGTCCAGTTTCAAAGGTTCGTGACATTGGTAAGAGACCATGAATTGAGAGTAGAGGATGATAATAAGCTATTCTTCCATCTCACAAGAGCTTTTGCTTTTGTTCTTGGGGACGATGTGATCTGCAAAAGTTGTTGTTAAGTGACCACCTCATCGTGAGGACGAAGTTAATTTTTGAGTCATTTATTATCTTCAACACGCCCTTGCAAGTGAAAGCAGAGTTAATTTTTGAGTATTACACTTTGATAGTTTTTGATGTTTTTAAATGGGTAGCGGTGAATTTTGAACTCATGACCTTTTTAGTATTTGGGTTTTGATACTATGTTAAGTGACCACCTCATCTAAAAATTTAAGCTATTAGAGAGTAGTTAATTGTATTATTTATTATATTCAACACGCCCCGTAAGTAAATGTAGAATTAGTTTTTAAGCCTTATACTTAAACAATTTTAATATTTTTAAATTGGTGACGGTGAGAATAAAGAGAAACATAGTATACAGAAGAAGAGCGCTAACTCTCTTAGATGTTGTCATGCTTCACTTTGTTTGTTTAGTGTTCTGCTCTCTCTCCCCTTAAATTGAAGAAAAAAGACATGCCGCAGTCAAGAAAACCGAAGACTTGGAAATTTTGTGAACATGACTTGGAAAAAGAGATCGCGGTTGCGGACCACTTTTTAGGATGAATATCAGCATCTATCTTTAATTATCTGCAACTTGTAAGCAAATACAGTTGGAGACGATTGTGATAGATGTTAATGCATTGCTTGTCGTACGATTAAGTGTACACTTGAACAAAATTTGAAGTTATTACTGCATAATGGACAAGTATTTGCGTCTTGGGCTATAAGAATGGAGTTTTATAGAGTTGATGTAGCTTGGTGAAAGTAAACAGGTGGAAAGAAGGTTGATAAACATGCATGAAAAACCAGAAGCAGTAATTTTTTTTTTTTTGGGTAGATCAGCAAGTGTGATTTCAATAAAAGAAAATAACAAGTGTGATTTCGGAAGCAGTAAATTAATCATCACAAAAACGAGTGGCTATATAGATCATAAGCCTGATGCATTTGCAAAAAGATTAAAAGAAATGAAGACGTCGAAATGTAAGTTGCTATCAATAGGAAGCAACCAGGGGAGCAGACAACTTGTCTTCATAAATGCTTCGTTTTGACCCCCTTTTATAGTTTCCATTTTCTATTTTTTTTCTCTCTTGACTTGAAAATTCTTAGCAAAGGCTTTTAGTTTTTCCATGGAAAATCATTCTCTCAAAAGAAGGGCTGCGGAAATTGTTGATCATAATATTGATCGTAAATGAAAAGATTTAACATTGAGACGCGAGCTTAATCCTACTCCATTAGTACCAATAGGCAACATAAGGGAAGAAGCACTTCACCTAGGAATCAATAATATGAAACTTTTCCGACAAAAAAATAATAATAATATGAAACTTTGTAAAAATTACTCGAATAATATATGAATGGTTGGGAACAAGAAGAGTCCTTGTTCATAATTTGAATGCTCTGATAACCATCAAAGGCTCTATTGGAGTGACTAATTCATGAAAAATTGGAAGCTTTGAAAACACAGGAATTGCTGGAGTTTTCATTTTTATCTCCCAACACGCTTGATGTTAAGAAAGAAAATATCTCTTGTATAAGTAAGAAGAATTCTTTGGATTTGAAGAAGTAAAGTAACAACTTTGTTGACAATTACATGTTTTATTTTGTTAGAAGAGTGCTCTAAATATTCTCATCTTACATTGACCTCTACGTGTTTTTTTAGATTAACAAAGAAGAGAATTGAGAATTTACCTTAATTAATTAAGCATGAGAGTCAATTGCTAGGCTCATGTTTGGTTTAAGAAGGGATATATAATGAAAGTTTAATTATAACATAAAGTGATTTTTTTTTTTTGGGGAAATGACGAGGAACTCGCCTTAATTAAGTAAAACTACGCTAGATTCACTTTAAGACTATAGATCCGGTGGTGTAACGGTTCAAAAGTATGCCTTTGTTGAAAAATATCAGCTTTTATTTGAACCACAGAGTTTAGATTTTGAAGAAGAAGATGAAGATTTGCCGGTAAAACATTCGTATCATCAGTCGCCATTGTAGCAGTTCAAGCTGTTGTTTGAAGCTTTGAAGGTGTAACAATGGTGGAAAAAGAAAGGCTCAGGACCAAGACTAAAGAGAAGACTCTTTTAGGTGCTCTCGATACCATGAGAAGATTTAGAAGGAGAGAGAAAATATATGATCTATCTTATTCAGTTAACTTAATGCAGTACATTCAAGTGTATTTATAGTAATCTAATTCATCACATTTGCTAATATAGCTGGATCCAACTAATGTGTAATTAATTAACTTCTAATCTGATCAGCTGAGCTGGCACCTTCTTGAAGATTTACTAAGTTGACTTCATTGACCATTGCAGATACCTTATCAACTTGAACCAATCAGGAATCTTTAAACGATTATGGCGAAGGTATAAGCTCTATAGTTTCTGAAGCTTACTTATTTCATAAGGTATGATGTCATCGAAATCATTAAAACTCAAGTCCAAGAATGTAAGCTTGGAGAGGTTGCCAATGCCAGAAGGTATAGAACCGTTGAGGCTGTTATTAAAGAGATTGAGACGGATGAGATTTGGAAATGAAGTGAAATTAAGTTGATTAAGTGTACCTGCGAGACCTGCATTGTCAAGATTTACTTCAGAAATTGTTCCAATAGAGTTGCAGACTATGCCTGTCCATTTGCAAAGGTTCACGACATTGGTAAGAGACCACGAATTGAGAGAAGGAGATGATGATAATAAGCTATTCTTCCATCTCACAAGAGCTTCTGCTTCAGTTGTTGGTGATGATATGATCTGCAGTGGAAGTATAAAGAGAAAAACGATGTATAGAAGAAGAATTATATGTATCTTGGATGTTGTCATACCTATCTTAGTTTGTGTAGGAGTGATGATACATGTTAGTAGTCTGCTCTCTCTCCCCTTAGATTGAATAAAAAAGAGAGTCTGTACAGATTGATGATGTTAAACAAGATTTTTAATACACACTTATATAGTAACCACGCGTAGTTTTACAACGTGGAACATATTACAATAACTAATACAAAGCTAGCATATTTTTCACGCAACTGAATTACAAATAATATCTATGAGAAAAACAATACAACCACTTAGGTGAAAGTACTACCATTCTGAAAACTTTCTCTCTCTCTCTCTTCTTCTTCTTCTTCTTCTTCTTCTTCTTCTTCTTCTTCTTCTTCTTCTTCAAGATAATGGTCTTATATGCCTCTCCACCTATTCTTTCTGCTACTTGTAGTCCCAATCCATTTCAGTTTGCCATATGAGAGAAGAAGTGATCCAATGATCAAACCAACTAACACTCCACATCCATACCCAATTAAGGCAGCATCCCAATACTCAAATCCACTGGAATTATTTGACTCATCACCATCATCATCATCATCTTCTTGTGGCACTTCATCATCTTCACACATCTTTGACAAGGGAAGTCCACATAATGTAGAGTTCCCTGTGTATGAATTATTTTCAAATGGAAACTGACCGCCATGAGGTATTGGCCCAACAAAATGATTATAGGAAAGGTTCAAAACTTCTAGAAATGTCAGTTTCGTCAATTGTTGAGGAATTTCCCCAACTAACTGATTTGAAGAAAGGTCTAATGTTTCAAGATTGGTCAAATTTGCCAATGAGGGTGGGAGATTGCCTGTGAGGCTGTTATACGATAGGTTAAGAGACTTTAAGGATTTAAGTTTTCCGATAGAACTTGGAATGTCGCCTTGGAAGCTGTTATTGGATAAATCAATTACTGTGAAAACTCTCAGAATGCGTCCATAACCTAACTCATGCCCTTTCAGCATCAGTTTTAGAAGAACATCATAGTACTGGATTTGCCCAGTTGTCTTGTTCAGTGCTTGTTCACCAACAGTCGCTATGGCTTCAAAGTGTTCAAAGTAAACATTAGGCAAAAAGCCAGTTAGATCATTGTTGGCAATGTCAAAAATCTTCAACTTAGGGAAGGGAGACTTAGTCTTGGAACTTGCTATTGAGCCATGGAATTGGTTAGATCTCAAAAGAAGAACTCGAAGCTCCAAAAGAGTCTCTGTCCAAAAAGGGAATGAATCATTTATGAGATTGTTTCCAATGTCTAATACTTCCAGTAAGCTGCAATTGGCCAATGTTTGCGGCAAAGGCCCTTCTAATCGATTGTGGTTCAAGACAAGAATCTTCAAACCATTTATTCTCGCGAATGCCCTTGGAATTGTGCCATGCAAGTGATTGTAGCTTAGACTTACGAATGAGAGATTCTTGTTGCCACTACCCAGGCATCGTGGAATAATACCATTCAGTTTGTTATTAAAAAGATCAAGGATAACAAGCGAACTTGCATTGCAAATGGACGATGGAATATTCCCTGATAAGCTATTGTTGCTCAACTCCAACTGCTCTAAGCTTTTGCAATCGCCAAGCTCTGGGGGAATGGGGCCAGAGAATTGATTATTGTCCAACCAAAGAAATTTTAAGTTGGTTAGATTGGAGAGTGACAACGGTAAGTCACCCGTAAGTGAGTTCGAGGATAAAAGCAAGAAGGCAAGATTCTTGCATTGACTGAGCTCAAAAGGAATTGAAGAATTCAGTTTGTTATCCGAAAGATCAAGCTCCACAAGCGAACTTGCATTGCAAATGGATGATGGGATATTTCCCGATAAGCTATTGTTGCTCAAGTCCAAGTACTCTAAGCTTTTGGAATCGCCTAGCTTTGGGGGAATGGGGCCAGAGAATTGATTATTGTCCAACCAAAGAGATTTTAAGTTGGTTAGATTGGAGAGTGACAACGGTAAGTCACCCGTAAGTGAGTTTGAGTTTAAATCTAAGATTGTAAGATTCTTGCATTGACCGAGCTCAAAAGGAATTGAAGAATTCAGTTTGTTATCCGAAAGATCAAGCTTAACAAGCGAACTTGCATTGCAAATGGATGATGGGATATTTCCCGATAAGCTATTGATGCTCAAGTCCAAGTACTCTAAGCTTTTGCAATCGCCTAGCTCTGGGGGAATGGGGCCAGAGAATTGATTATTGTCCAATATAAGATATCTCAATTTGGTTAGATTGGAGAGTGACAATGGTAAGTCGCCCGTAAGTGAGTTTGAGTATAGATACAAGGTGGTGAGATTCTTGCATTGACCGAGCTCAGAAGGAATTGAAGAATTCAAATGATTCATACTTAGATCTAACCCCCGAAGGTTTCTGAGTTGGCCAAGAGAGGATGGAATCTTTCCTTCAAGTGAGTTGTTATACAATGAAATGAGTCCAAGACTAGGTATTGAACCGATAGCATCAGGAATTGAGCTAGAGAACTGGTTGTTTGAAAGGGAAAGTATTTTTAGCTTGGATAGCTTGGTAAAATTTGAGGACAATGGCCCCTCAAATGAATTGTCAAATAGGTATAGGGTCTCAAGTTGTCTCAAATTTGTGAACAATGATTCGGGAATAGACCCATTAAAATTGTTTTCGAACAAACGGAGGTGCACGAGATTATAACAGCTCAATATGAAATCTGGAAATTCTCCGGTGAGTTCATTTTGAGAAAAGCTGATATTTCTCAACAAAGGCATGCTTTTGAACTTTGACCAATCAGGAGTCTTTAAACGATTATGGCGAAGGTATAAGCTCTGTAGTTTCTGAAGGTTACTTACTTCATATGGTATGATGTCATCGAAATCATTATAACTCAAGGCCAAGTATGCAAGTTTGGAGAGGTTGCCAATACCAGAAGGTATAGAACCACTAAGGCTGTTATTATAGAGATCGAGATGGATGAGATTTGGAAATGAAGTGAAATTAAGTTGATGAAGTGTACCTGTGAGCCCTGTACCATTCAGGTTTAAATCAGAAACTGTTCCACTAGTATCGCATATTACACCTGTCCAGTTGCAGAGGTTTGTGATATTGGTAAGAGACCATGAATTGAGAGTAGGAGATGATGATAATAGGCTCTTCTTCCATCTCACAAGAGCTTTTGCTTCTGTTGTTGGTGATGATGATGTGATGTGCAGAGGAAGTATAAAGAGAAGAAAGATATGTAGAAGAAGAAAGCTAATAAGTCTCTTGGATGTTGTCATGCTTCACTTTGTTTGTTTAGGAGCGATGATACATGTTAGTGGTCTGCTCTCTCACCCCCTTATAAATTGAAGAAAAAAGGAGAGTCGAGAGAGATTGATAACGTGATAAAACATACCCGCGGTCAAGAAAACCAAAGACTTGGAAATTTTGTGAACATGACTAGGAAAAAGAAATTTTGGTTGCAGACCACATTTTCCGTTGAATCATTCCATCTATCTTGAATTATCTGCAACTTGTAAGCAAATACAGTTAGAGGCGATTGTGATAGATGTTAATGCATTGCTTGCCGTATGATTAAGTCTACACTTGAACAAATTTGAATGGACGAGTATTTGCGTCTTTGTCTATAAGGTTGGAGTTTTGTAGAGTTGATGTGGCTTGGTAAAAGTAAAACAAGTGGAAAGAAGGTTGATAAACATGCATGAAAAACCATCAGCAGTAATTTTTTTTATTTTTATTTTTTTTTGGGGGGGGGGTTAGAATTGCAGGTTACACCTGTCCATTTGCAGAGGTTTGTGATGTTGGCAAGAGACCATGAATTGAGAGTAGGAGATGATGATAATAAGCTCTTCTCCCATCTCACAAGAGCTTCTGCTTCTGTTCTTGGTGATGATGTGATTTGCAGAGGAAGTATAAAGAGAAACAAAATATACAGAAGAAGAGCGCCAACTCTCTTGGATGTTGTCATGCTTAACTTTGTTTGTTTAGGAGTGATGATACATATTAGTGGTCTGCTCTCTTAAATTGAAGAAGAAGAGTCTCTGAAATAGATTGATGATGTGACACAAGATGTATGCAGCCCAGAAGACCCAAGACTTAGAAATTATGTGGACAACACTTAGAAACACAAAACACACTTGTGAACACGTAGTTTGAGAGATTTAATGTGGTTTAGAATTTGGCTTGGACAAATTTCCTTCTCATTTTTGAAGTATCACATTATAAAACATTGTTTAATTTGTCAACATTACATCTTTGTTCACTTGATTTGGCTTTTGACCAGGAAAAAAAATGGTTTGCTTTAATTCTCTATTTTAAATCTCAGCTATTTCGTTTTAATATTTTTAAAAATATTTTTTTTATAGATTACTAATTTATTATTCTAAATCTGATGATTTAAAAAAATTAGAAGTATTAAATCTAATAACTAATGAATACATTTTATCTAAAAAATTAGTAGATGAAAAAATCCTTACCCCCAATAGGAAGCCAACAATTAATGACTTTATTGAATACTTCAATTTGACAAGACCTTATAGTTATCATTTTCTTTTGTTTTTTCTTTTGACTTATTCATTTCCTCATTAAGGGGCCCATAGATGTTAATTGGGAGCGAGAAGATTTCGCTGTGGCTAATAAACAACATACGGAAGCTTCACTATTGATAAGCGATTCCTTTATTTAGAATTTTAAGTTATTGAAGTGTATATATTTACTTAGTTTGATATTCAACACGCTCATTGGCGTAGACTAAAATTTTCCTAAGTGATGAGCACAAAACACGCTTCACAAGACTTCCATTTTAAATCCATTTCCACAAGAAGGGCCTGGATAGATGTTAATTGTGATTGAGAAGATTTGGCCGTGGTCAATAAGCACCATAGGTAAGATGCAATATTGATAAGTGATTATTTTATCTAAGATTTTTAAATTGTTAAAAGGGTATATATGTACTTAATTTGATGTTTTCAACACGTTCATTTACGTGCAAGTGAGATTTTTTCAAGTGATGTGATTACTTTACTCTCTTTCTCTTTAGCGTGTTTGATATAACGGTCATTTATCTCTAAAAGTGCAACAACTCAGTATTTATCTTTTAAATATGTAACATTGTTAGTCCCCTTTTTTACTTTTGCATTTAAAATAGGTTTTTGATTCTGCTTCCCCAGGCCAGTATCCCGCCCTGGAACATTCCTCAAAAAAGGTAAGCAGACATGAATCCAATCTTGAAACAGAGCAAGGATTCACGCGATACTGGAGTCGAGAACCACGCCAAAACTTGTCCATGGACAAAGGATCAGGACAAGCTCCACTGATTCTGCTTGTTGTTCACAAATTCGAACTCTAAAGTCGCCATTTTTTTCCTCTGTAGAGCCAAATGATTGAATCTTGCACCTCTTTGAGAGGAATATAAGTAGCTTTCATCTCAGCTGCCACCGCTTTGCTGAAAGTGTGGTCAATGAGATTATTTTTCCATCTTTTTACATTCCTATCAATTAGGCAATGAAAATATAATTTAGATTTTCAAGTCAAGTCTACTCTAAGTACTATCTTTATCATTAAAGACGTGTTGGATATGTTAAACGATTAAAGTCACACTAGTCTTTTCAAATGAAAACAAGTACTCGAGAATATGGTTCTCTTCTTCTAGCATCAAACTTTTTCAGAGATATTCGGGAGACTTAATTAGTGGTTGTTATCCAACGTAGGTCTATGAGGTATTAGATAAATGACTCAAAAGCAATTTGTGACTCAAATCTTACAGACCAAAATGCAAATATTGAGTTAAATTCAACAAGATCTATGTCATAGGTTCGAAAAATAATAATTTCTACCCACATCCGAAATAATTGTTACTCTTGTTAAACAAGCACTTAACACACGATTGTAGAGTAAGCACTTATATTCTGTTGCACTATGTCGAAACAGGATACTAAAATAATCACATAACTTGTACAATTTGAAACATCAATAAAATAGAGGAATTAAAGCTTTTAGAATAAGGAGCCAAGATTGTTGGATTTTGAATAAATGTAATCAGAAAAAGTCAGTATCCTTTTCATGCAACTGAATCACAAAGAACATCTATAAGAAAAACAACGCCTTCACTCAAATATAAAAATACGACCATATTCAATGTCACGCCTTGAGTTCAAAACTCCAAATCTGATACGTGTTATAAGTATAAAAAATAACTATTTAAACCATCTTTTCTACAAGGCAGGGCTTAAGGTCTAACCTTGAAAGTACAAGCAAATAAAGGTGAGGGACTAGGCCAAGACCACCTCTATGTAAACAACCAAAGCAAAGAGTAGATGCTAGCCATCTACTCTATTTACACATGCCTGATTTAGTACTTTCTTGCATTTTCTGTCAAATTTTTGTCGCTAGTTGTACTTGTCATGCCAAATTGGTAAGGACCGACATATGAGAATTGACGAAAAATTAGCGAAGTATTAAAGGCATCCTACTTTAGTTAGTTAAAGGACGAAAATACGCATTTATGAAGTTAGGGGGCCAAATTATCATTTTAACCAAACTAAAAAAACCAATGAATGTATGTACCTGAGAGAGAAACTAAGATAACAAGAAAAATTGCACGGATGGAGTTTGTTTTTAGTAAAGGAAATCCAGAACAAGCATACAGAATTCCAGAAAAACCGAAGCAGATTATAGGGGATTGGAATTTTAGTTGCATTTTCACATTCAAATAATTTGCAATAGATAAATCATTTATATATGAATTTCTGCCAGTATATAATTGCATTGCACAAGCTTTGAATTATGGCTAAAACATCCTTTGATCATGCCCAGTCATTGAAGATTTGAGCTTCATCTTACAAACAGATTTCCGAGTATGAATGAAATTTCAAGCAAAAATTCGTAGACTCTCCCCCTTAAACTGAGGGTAACAAGGTAAATACTTAGAAGATATTCTGCTTAGTGGAGTTCTCCGCTCATCCTGCCTTGCTGATGCTGACCATGGTGTTTCATTGCAAGAAACATGTTTGTTGTGAAGAATAGCAAAAATTTAGTCATAATGTAAAATAGTGAAATATGATTTTTTTTGGAAAGACTCAGGTGAAGAAAAGGGATAAATAAGGAATAAACAAACCATTGAATGCAAACATCCATTAATTACAAACTCGAAGAAATTACAACAGACAAATTGCATGTACCACACAATGGAATTCACAAGAAAAAACAGATGAATATCCAGGAGAAGAAAAATGCCAACACATCTCCCAAGCTTCAATTAAATCTGCTGGAACAATTGGTCTATCTAGTTTCTGACAAGTGTTTAAGCTCCTCAACAGTTAATGCACCTAAAATTGGTCTATCTTCTTATAACTGAATGCTGTGGTTTTAGCTTGGGGTTGTTGATGATTTTGCATGGCTCGATGTATGAAATTTTTTTGTTTATAATGTTTAAAGCCTGGTCCAGCTCAGGCTATGTGCAGGGTCCGTGAAAGGGTCAAAACTATTTCTGGATTGCAAGTTACAACTTTACTGTTACGCTAAACCTCCGAATCTTGTTTATGATGTTTAAATATTTCTATTTTAATTTGAGTAATTTGAGTTATTGGATGTAATAGGACAGTGGATGGTTTTGAACGCAATTGCTCCAATCGTGTGTCTATATTTAAGCTCCATTATGCCTTAGTTGAGTTAACATAACTTCTGGAAAACAATGAAAAATTTAGGTAGTGAGCATAACTAATACTTATAGTATCTCGATGATTGATTGCTCGATAATATTATTCTGTTTTGTCTTTCGTTGCACTTGATTTTAGAAGGGAAAAAAAGCTAAGATGTTATATCTCGTTTTTATCATTTGCCAATATTTCTAATATGTTGATATTAATTCGTTCCTGATGGTAGCAATATTTTCCTTCGTTATCAACCTCCTTGACTGTTGTTGGAGGTATTAGAATTTTGTATGATACATAACCCAGCTTGAGCTCCAGTAATAAATAATTGGGATTGTGCACTATTTCTCCCCATATATTCCTTCTGGCTCTGATATTCACCTTTCTTATTTTTATCCGTGGTTGATAATCAAACTGCAATACCAGATTATGCTCTAAACCTAATTTGCGTCAGACAGTAATTGTCCTAGCATATAAAAGTTTTGGTCATCACCCAATTAAAAGGGCCATTTCTGTTTTGCAGGGTCTGCAGAGAAGAAACCGACTTCTATTGATGAATTATCCTCTCTGGACTTGAAAACGTGAGTGCAATTTATGGTTGATGGAGTTTATGTGAATTGTTTGAATATAACGTAAACTTGCATCGAATATAATTTTCTCCTTATATATTATTTGATAGAACGATTTCCTGCTCTTTTAGCACTCTTACTTGAGTCATCCCTCCCTTTGAGAATAGAGTATGAGGGTGGAAACCACTCGATATCCGTAGACAAGTCTCTGAATCTGACTCCTTTTTGCCTTCCAATTCAACCCATATCATGCAAAGTTTACATCTCTTATCAAATCGTTGTAGGACTGACAAATTGATATAGAAGTTTGGAACATCAATTATTACGACAGAGTGGACTCGATAATGAGCTTTAGTACTTATGTCATCCTTTACTACTCGAATTATCTTCTGCCCAAACTTGGTTGTAGTTGAGTTGATAGTTTCAAGGTTTTTGAATACCAGTTTCAAGTATAGTCTTTATCAGGTTGAACTCCATAAAAACTTTAGTTGGAGAAAGAAGCCATATATTATGACCATGGAATGTCTAATCCGTCTTTAAGTTTCTCAACCTTGACTAAATGTGGATTGCTTGAAGGGAAGCTCTTCAAAACATTAGTTGGTTAGTGGTTCTATCTCACGGTCGGACCCTTCCAATTGATATTTTTAAAAGTTTTTCTTTCTTGAAATATTTACTGTGTGTAAGCAGTGGCACAATCTTTTTTTTGTTGAGCCTAAAAATATTATGGTGCAGTTGTTTTAAGAGATTAGAAGGGTTTCGTAAGCAACAGTATTCATTGAAAAATAATGAATGGATATAATAATTTCTCTCTACTAACTTAAATTTTTAGATGAGATAAAATTTAATATTGTACTAGAGCCTAAATATCAAACAGTATAGATAGAATTTAATATTGTACTAGAGCCTAAATATCAAACAGTATTGGTTTAAAGATTTAATGTTATCCATTTAAAAACACTAAATTTATACACATGCAAGATTAAAAAATATTGTGAACTAGAAAAATATCGATTTCTAACTCTAATTAACTGATCCAAATATAATTGTATATCAGTTAAATTAAACAAGACTTTTAATACACGCTTATAAAGTAACCACACGTGGTTTTACAACGTAGAACATTGGGATATTACAATAACTAATACAAAGCTATTATATTTTTTGTCGCAACTTAATCACAAATATGAGAAAAACAATACAACAACTTGGGTGAAAATACCCCCCATTCTGAAAACTTTATTTCTTCTTCTCCAAGGTTGTCACCTGTGACCACTCATAATGCTCTTATGGCTCTCCTCCTATACTTTCTGCCACTTCTCCAATCAAGCCATTTCAGTTTCTCAGATGAGATAAAAAGAGCTCCAATAATCATGCCGAATAACATTCCACATCCACACCCACTTAGGGCAGCATCCCAGTACTCAAATTCACCGAAACTATTTGAATCATCATCATCAACAACATTTTCTTGTGTCGCTTCATCATCATCTTCACACATCTTTTTTGTCAAGGGAAATCCACATAATGCAGAGTTCCCTACATATGAATTGTTTTTCAAATGTATTAAACTGGGCACCATGAGGTATGGGTCCGACCAATTGATTGTATGAAACAATGAAGACTTCAAGAGATGTCATCTCGATCAGCTGATTTGGAAATTTCCCAACTAACTGATTTGAAGAAAGGTCTAATGTTTCAAGATTGGTCAAATTTGCCAGTGAGGGTGAGATATAGCCTGTGAGGCTGTTATGCGATAAGTTAAGAGACCTTAAGGATTTAAGTTTTCTAATAGAACTAAGAATCTCACCATGGAAGCTGTTATTGGATAAATCAATTGCTGCGAAGACTGTCAGAATGCGTGCAAAACTTAACTCATTCCCTTTCACCACTAGTGTTAAAGAAACGTAATAGTATTGGATTTGCCCAGTTGTCTTGTTCAGTGCTTGTTCACCAACAGTCGCTATGGCTTCAAAGTGTTCAAAGTAAACAGTAGGCAAAAATCCGGTTAGCTCATTGTTGGCAATGTCAAAAATCTTCAACTTAGGGAAGGGAGACTCAGTCTTAGAACTTCCTATTGAGCCATAGAAAAGGTTATATCTCAAAACAAGAACTCGAAGCTCTGAAAGAGTCTCTGTCCAATGTGGGAATGAATCATTTATGAGATTGTTTGCAATGTCTAATACTTCCAGTAAGCTGCAATTGGCCAATGTTTGCAGCAATGGCCCTTCTAATCAATTGTGGTTCAAGACAAGAATCTTCAAACCATTTATTCTCGCGAATGTTCCTGGAATTGTGCCATGCAAGTGATTGTTGCTTAGAGTTACCTCTAAGAGATTCTTGTTGCCACTACCCAGGCATCGTGGAATAATACCATTCAGTTTGTTATTAGAAAGATTAAGCCAAACGAGCGAACTTGCATTGCAAATGGACGATGGGATATTCCCTGATAAGCTATTGTTGCTCAACAGCAAGTAAAATAAGCTTTTGCAATCGCCAAGCTCTGGGGGAATGGGGCTAGAGAATTGATTATTGTCCAACCAAAGATATTCCAATTTGGTCAACCCTCCAATTTCAGATGGAATTCTCCCAGTAAGTAAGTTTGAGCCTAGATCCAACAAGATAAGATTCTTGCATTGACCGAGCTCAAAAGGAATTGAAGAATTCAAATAATTCACATTGAGAACTAAATATTGAAGGTTTCTAAGTTGGCCAAGAGAAGATGGAATCTTACCTTCAAATGAATTGTTACCCAATGCAATGACTTGAAGACTTGGTATTGAACCGATAGCATCAGGAATTGAGCTAGAGAACCCGTTGTTTGCAAGGTAAAGTTTTTTTTTAGCTTGGATAGCTTGGTAAAATTTGATGACAATGACCCCTTAAATGAATTGTCAAATAGGGCTAGGATCTGAAGTTGTCTCAAATTTGTGAACAATGATTCGGGAATAGACCCATTGAAATTGTTTTTGGACAAAACGAGGTTCACGAGATTATGACAGCTCAATATGAAATCTGGAAATTCTCCAGTGAGTTCATTTTCATTAATTCTGATATCTCTCAACAAAGGCATGCTTTTGAACTTGGACCAATCAGGAGTCTTTAAACGATTTTGGTCAAGGTATAAGCTATGTAGTTTCTGAAGGTTACTTATTTCATATGGTATGATGCCATCGAAATCGTTAGATCCCAAGTCCAAGGATGTAAGCTTGGTGAGGTTGCCAATACCAGAAGGTATAGAACCACCGAGGCTATTATTAAAGAGACTGAGACGGATGAGATCTGGAAATGAAGTGAAATTAAGTTGATTAAGTGTACCTGTGAGCCCTGCATCATCAAGGTTTACTTCATAAACAGTTCCAGCAAAGTTGCAGAGTATGCATGTCCATTTGCAGAGGTTTGTGATGTTGGCAAGAGACCATGAATTGAGAGTAGGAGATGATGATAATAAGCTATTCTTCCATCTCACAAGAGCTTCTGCTTCTGTTGTTGGTGATGATGTGATCTGCAGAGGAAGTATAAAGAGAAAAACGATGTGCAGAAGAAGAATGCTAATAAGTCTCTTGGATGTTGTCATGCCTATCTTAGTTTGTGTAGGAGTGATGATACATGGTAGTGGTCTGCTCTTTCCCCTTAAATTGAAGAAAAAAGAGAGTCTGGACAGATTTTTGATGTGATAAAACCTACCCGCAGTCAAAAAAACAAAGACTTGGAAATTATGTGCGCATTACTTGGAAAAAGAACACGGTTGTGAAACACATTTTCCAATCATTTCTCTTACCGCATCTATCTTCCAGTCTCTTGCAACTTGTAAGCACAAAAAGAGTAAACGATTTAATAATTCTTTGTATTTTATTAAAAATGCATAATACTCTCCTGTATTTTATAAATAAGTTGATTACCCTTATATTTTAAAAACGTAGTTAAATATTCCCTATATTTAATAAATAAACTGATTGTCCTCCTATATTTTAAAATCGTAATTGAATACCCTCTGTATTTATAAAAATGTAACTAAATACCCGTTTTTACAGGGAGTATTATGCACTTTTGGCAAAACACAAGGATTGTTAATTCTTTTACTCTTTCTAAAATTTTAAATTCGTCTATATTGTTAAAAATTAGTCTATCTAATTTTTATTATTTTCCATAAATTTAAAATTCGTACATATTTGATGATGTGACACAAGATGTATGTAGCGAAGAAGTCCCAAGACTTAGAAATTATGTGGACAAGACTTAGAAACACAAAACACACTTGTGAACACGTAGTTTGAGAGATTTAATGTGGTTTAGAATTTGGCTTAGACAAATTTCCTTCGCATTCTGGAAGTATCACATTATAAAACATTGTTTAATTTTTCAACATTACATCTTTGTTCACTTGATTTTCTTTTCACCCAGGAAAAAAAAATTTGGTTTGCTTTAATTTTCTATTTTAAATCTCAGCTATTTCGTTTTAATATTTTTAAAAATATTTTTTCTATAGATTCCTAATTTATTATTCTAAATATGATGATTAAAACATTTAGAAGTATTAAATCTAATCTAATAACTAATAATTAATACATTTTATTTAAAAAAATTAGTAGATAAAAAAATCCTTACCCCCAATAGGAAGTCATGAGCTAATGACTGTATTGAATACTTAATTTTGACAGGATCTTATAGTTCTCATTTTCTCTTATTCTCTTTTGGCTAATTTATTTCCTCATTAAGGGGCCCATAGATGTTGATTGTGAGTGAGAAGATTTCGCCGTGGCCACTTAGTTTGATATTCAACACACTCATTGGCGTAGACTAAAATTTTCCTAAGTGATGAGTACAAAACACGGCTTTACAAGACTTTCATTTTTCTATACAAATTCATTTGTGTGAATCCGTTAAAAATCTAATAGCAATCTTTTTTCCTCAAAAGACACACGTGCTGGACAAGTGCGTTTGCCGTCAAATTTTTAACGGATTCACATAAAAAGACTAACGGTGTCCCAATTTGAAAAGATTAGAGACTGAAATGTATAATTTTTGAAGATAAGGGACCACATCGTAAATGAGGTTAAAAATAAGAGACCAAAAGTGGTATTAACCCATCAATTAATGAACTCCAGTTAGAGACTCATTAATTATATCATCAAACTATATTTTATTGTGGATTGAATTCCCTTACTGAGCTTTTGTCCGCTCACTACTTTTGTTTCCGTCTGCTTTCTTTGCAGTTAGAACAAAATAAGCACTGCAAACTTTGGAAAGATGGCATCCAGACCAAATGGTTTAGTGATGAGATATCAGTCTTTTTTGGAAATATTATTTGGTTTTGGAGTGAAATATTTATTTTATAACATTTGAGCTAAATTGTAATAATTTAGGGATTTATATATATACCTCACTTTATAAGTATTCTGGAGACTTAGATTGTACTTGAATATTTCTGGCTTGATTGAAGATTCTTAAACATTTGGGTTTTTAATTGCTCTGAGTTAATTGTTTAATGGTTGTGCGTCTAGCGAACTTTTGGAGTTTTAGGAGTTTTACCCCTTTAGCACGCGACATGTCACATGTCGAGATCTATTATGCATATGAAATTTCGAGGCGTGACATATAAAGAGAAAACAAATATGCTGAAGAAGAAAGCTAATAAGTCTCTTGGATGTTGGCATGCCTATCTTAGTTTGTTTAGGAGTTATGATACATGTTAGTGGTTTGCTCTCACTCCCCTTATGCCTTAAATTGAAGAAAAAAGCGAGTCTAGACATATTGATGATACGACAGAATTACTTGCCCGCAATCAAAAAAATGAAGACTTGGAAATTATGTGAACACGACTTGAAAAAAGAAATCACGGTTGCGGACCACATTTTCCGTTGAATCACTTTTTTGGTCTTTGTTGCAATTTCTGGGAAATTTTAATGTAACTAATTGTCACACCCCCAAATTCGACAGGTCCAAACTCTGGGATACGATGCCGCGCGGCTAAGAAGATTTCTCCTCCTAAACCCACAAGGCTCTAATACCACGATACAGAAAACTAAATTCCACAAAATTTTTTATCAGAGCAGCTAAAACTTGAAAGTAAATCAAATAAAACCACTGAATATCTAACACAAAAACGGGGACACTTTACAGATAATACTCTTTTATGATATCATTATACTTAGAATATCATATAATCGCAAGAACTAATTGCAAGGGTGGCCACTAAACCCAAGAAGCTCGTAACGCTCATTACCCCAGTCTCAGCACAGTTGAAATAAATATAATGAGCAAAGAAAGGCCCAAAGGTTGTCCAAGTACATTTATGTAGAGCAACAATTCAATACAGGGACATATGCAACATGAGGCACCAGGCAGAACAGAGTGTACAAGGTATGTCAAGTGAAGACTTCTTTATACCAGTAATACAAGATCATGAAAGACAGGAATGATACCTAGAGCTGTGATAACAAATATATTTATATATATCAGGCTTATAAGCCTCATCCTCTCACGGTGAAACACTACCCACCGACGAGGGCACAGGGCGGCCACCTACGACCTTACACCTCCGTCCAGTGAATCATCTCCCCACTGACGGGCATAGGACAGGGCAGGAATTATATATATATACGACAATCTTACCCGCCGGATAGGTGTCACAGCTCTAAGGATAACACATATTAAACAGGAACTAAGTATTTGAATAACATGCTATAATGAAACCTAGGAGCAATACCAACAGATTGTAGGATTCTAAGAGTGAGCAAGTCGAATAGAGTACAATGATATTCAGAATTATACCAGGATAGCTCAAGGTAGCAAGATATATCAAGGAATTCAAGGTTCGGGAAAGAAGTCCAACTTAGCTCGAGTCCAGATTTAAAAATAAAAAGATTCTTCTTTCTAAAGTTATATCCTCAAGCTAATTCCAAGCTGCATAATAATAGATCAAATTTAAATATCCAACTTAGACAAAATAATAATCTAAAAAGATTCCAAGAATATATTAGATAATAATTTGATCCTCATATTCCATTCTTCTGGTACTACCATAACAAAGCTATTTGAATAGTTTTACGTGTGCTTATTTAATCCCTTCAATCGTACTTAAATTTATACTACTTAATCAATATCACCATTGTATCCGATAAAATTCTAAACTCAAATAACTTTATTTTACTTCTTGTCTTTCTTGACCTTTATTGCCTTTGCTTCTTTGCTAGCTATACAGTTCAACAACACCTTTCACCACTTACCCTAAACTTTCCTAATGCCTACATATTTGTACATCAAAATACTACTCCTCATCTATCCAATACATCCAATCAACAAAACCAACCAAACTAAGTTTCTTTCTAATCTTACTCATGACTTTAAAGGCACAAACACTTGTATTGTACCTAAACATACACATCATATGCCCAAGACCCACCTCATAAATCATCATTGACCAACCCTCAACTACCTTTCAGGACCCCCAACAGCCCTAAATTCCATGACCAAGGTGAATTCTTCAACTTATTTCACTAATCCCAAATTCATCCACAATTTCGAGTTAGAATTAGTTTGGGTTTATGCCACCACCTTTGCATACACAAGCATCTCAATTTCTAAGCTTATTCTCTCCCACATACATTATGCTACCACACACAAACTCCACAGAACACACACACACACACACGGACAGGCCACACACACACAAATAGAAATGCACACACACGCACGGTACACATATTTGCATATTATAACCATCTTCTATTTATATATGCATAATACACAAAGAATATGTACTATTATCACACTCTTATGTATACATGTATACCATACTTATATATATAAGCTACTATACATATACATATAAAGAATTTACAAACTAATTAAACCTCACTTACCTTCTTTAGGGTTGCAAGAGCTCCAAATTTTAAAGCATAGAATTCAATTTTTGCAAGAAGGATCAACTTTGGTGTGATTTAGAGCAAAAGCCATCGGGTGAGAAAGAAGAGAAAAACAATCGGTTGAGATAGAAAGAAAATGAGATATTTGTTTGATTTTCTGACTTTTAAATCTCTCTTAAGTTTGCCTAAATTACATAAAACCATCTCATGTTTTACTGTAATAGTAGTTCGGCTCCCAAAATATTTCAGCCCTTATAAAAAGACCCCCAACAAAATAAAATAACACTTAAGCAAGCATGTGATATGAATATAATATATAATGTAATTGGGGTGGGTATTACACTAATGCACTGCTCATACTTACGATGAAGTATATGCACTTTGCATCTTTGAGTTAAGTCTCGATAGAGAGTTTGTTATGCTGCTGATTAGAACAAAATTTAAAGTAAATACTGCATAATGGACCCAGTATTTGCGTCTTTGGCTATAAGGTCGGAGTTTTGAAGAGTTGACGTGGCTTGGTGAAAAGAGATGAAAAGAATGGTACGTAGATGAACGCTGAGAGTCAATATATGTATTAAACTGTTGAATTAAAACTTTATACTAGGTCTCCCTAGGTGATTGGTCTACTAGTATGATTCTCATTTTAAGTGCAAGAGATCCCAAGATCGATTCTAAATATTAACATCTTAAGTGATATGTAACATTATCTTGTAAATCTCCTTAAATAAAAAAAAAAATCATACTGGATCCCACCATTGAATATATATCTCTTCTATCACACATCTACATCAACGGAAAAGAAAAAAAAAACGAAAAAGAAAAAAGGATGAGAGTAAGAGTGGTGAATTATAGATTGCCCTTGTATTTTTTTTGTTGTATAGTCTGTAATGACCCATAAATCTTGGCTAATATGGGACTGGTCTAATGGGGACCTTAACTCCATGATTGTAAGCCATGATGGCTAGTTTTGTCGTAGTGCGTTAGTGGAGAAACATCCCCTTCATTAGTGTAATGACCCCAACTCGGCCCTTCTCAAGACTAGGTCAAAGTCTACGTTTGCTTGTCATTGCGAGTTCATAACTTTCTATTAAAAGGAACAATAAATAGAGAATTATTCAATAATAAGCCTTTATACAATAATTCCAGTACAAAAGAGTGTTACAATATCTGAGATCTAATAACTACCCGGCTATCATACAAATTGAGGTTTCAACACAGCTATCCTTTTTCCCGAAATTAATACAACAACTCTAACCTTTACAACTTGGATCCAACTATGACAGCAAGAGGCTTCGAACATGTAAACATTCAAAGTCAATTTCCATTTCAAGCTAAGCTGTACCTACACTGGGGGAGAAAAGATGGTGAGCTCTGGGGAAGCTCAGAGAGGATGAAATAGAAGAGTTTTGAAAACATTTCTGGTCGGTCTCTTTTGTAAATCATGATGCAATTTACGTACGGTAGTATAACAAACTGTCCATATAAAACATAATAACATATGATAACTAGTAGAAATTAGTATCACATTTGAATCACATATTAATAATAGTATCATTTAGTGACATATAACCACAACATATATCAGCCTACTCTTCGAGGATAGAATGCCAAGCGAGAGTAGGACACTACTCTCTGAGGGTGGTACCAAGCCAGAGTAGGAACAAGTCGATTATTTCACGAGGTGGCCAGCCTTGATCACAACTCCAACTTCTTATTCCTCTCAAGAGGATACTCCGGATTGTACCCAAAATCTACGACCCAACTCCCCGAGGGTGGAGATCGCCAAGCGGGAGATTGAATAAGACCACGATAGGTACGGAAGCACCAGCAAGCCCTATGCCGCCCGACGTTCGTACCAACTATCGTGCTTGAGGTTGCAATCCCCAAGTGCAGATAAGTATGCACAAGTATTCACGTAGCATATAATTAACAATTATTTGTACAATTTATAACCACGCACTTTGATAAACACGTAAGTAGTGAACAACTCAAATATTAAAGTAGATGATTTGGAATTATTAATACAAGCAGATAATAGAATATAATCTAGATTAACAAGTAAATAAATATGAGTTTATGTAAACTCCGCACCTCAAAATGCCAAAAATTGGAGAAGACTAAGACCGGTTTTGAAACTTTTGGAACGTTAACTAAACTGAATCGATATAATTTAGTGGAATTGGGTAAGAGAAAAGTGTATGTCTGTTTGATTTCAGGGGGTCAAGTGACCCCTTTATAAAGGCCCTCAAGGCCGATGCATGTGGGACACGTGTCCCGAGAGTGACACTAACGTTTCGTTTTTTATCCGTTTGGTGCGCAGGTATCCCGATTTTTGTATTTTCTGGTCGGGATGCAATTTTGCCAAACTTCGCCATTAAGTAGTACAAGTTAAAGGAAACTCAATGGCGTATGCCCCTTTTTCGCGGCGGGATCCCGATTTTCCTATAATTGGCCCTGAAGTGAAACCCATTTTTCAGACCAAAAACCCCTAAAATCGGGAGAACAGCCGAAATGGCCTGAAAAGTTAAAGGAAATCACTCATACTTTTGTAAGCAGCTGAAAAGTTTTACTTGATCACGATATGGGCTTTGCATCCTTGTAATGACCCTAAGCTTAATATTATAAGAACACCTAATAATAGGTTACTATTAATCGTAATACCAATTGATTTATAAATAGTAAGACAATTAACTATAGATTAAATGCAGGAAAATAATCACAAAGACACATTTTTCAAAAAGAACGAAAGAAATAAATATAAATAAATACTTGTAAATGCATAGTCGAGCTCGGATATTACATCCTCCTCCCCTTATAGAATTGCGCCCTCGCAATTTACTTTTCCAGTACCTCCTGTCCACTGTGCGAGATTGAATACCGAATGCCAAGTAAGAATTTCAAACATAAGCCTCGAATAGTAATACCCGAATGAGAATACCAAAGAACACCGTACAGGAATACCACGTGAGAATACCAAGAAATCGCGAATGCCAAATAAAGGAAATATGGACGCCAAATAAAGGCAATATGAATGCCAAATAATGGCTCATCTTCAGAAATCCAATAAGTAAGAAGTCTAAAGAAAATACCGATTAAGAAGTCCAAGCAAAGATGCCAAAGAAGAACTTCAAGAATTCTTATCAAGGAAAATACCAACGGCCGATCAAGCTTTGAGTATTGAACAACGGCCGATCAACTATTCCTTTGTTTGTTGACTTGCATTCGAGGAGACCCGCTACTTGGTCAATTCTTTCAGGGAAGGAGATTACTTACCATTTTACGTGTAATGCATGTATACAATTAATAACTTCAGCACAATTAAACATGCAACTTATAGAAAATAGATTCACACTTAACAAATAAGCACATTGAATACATATGATTATGTCAAACACATATCTTAAAAGACGACTACCCACTGTCCGAAGATCCTATCCCGGCTTATGAGCAATCTAAGCTCTGATACCACCTGTAACGGCCCCAACTCGGCCCTTCTCAAGACTACGTCAAAGTCTGCATTTACTTGTTATTGTGAGTTCATAACTTTCTATTAAAAGGAACAAGAAGTAGAGAATTATTCAATAACAAGCTTTTATACAATAATTCCAGTACAAAAAAGTGTTACAACATCTGAGATCTGATAACTACCCGGCTATCATACAAACTAAGGTTTCAACACAGCTACCCTTTTTTCTAAAATTAATACACCAAACTCTAACTTTTACAACTTGGATCCAACTATGACAGCAAGAGGCTTCGAGCATGTAAACATTCAAAGTCAATTTCCATTTCAAGTTAAGCTGCACCTGCACTGGGGGGAGAAAAGAAGGTGAGCTTTGGGGAAGCTCAGTGAGGATAGAATAGAAGAGTTTTGAAAATATTTATGGTCGGTCTCTTTTGTAAATCATGATGCAATTCACGTACGGTAGTATAACAAACTGTCCATATAAAATATAATAATATATGATAACTAGTAAAAATTAGTATCACATTTGAATCACGTATTAATAACAGTATCATTTAGTGACATATAACCACAACACATATCAGCTTACTCTCGGAGGGTGGAATGCCAAGGGAGAGTAGGACACTACTCTCCGAGGGTGGTACCAAGCGAGAGTAGGAACAAGTCGATTATTTCACGAGGTGGCCAGTCTTGATCACAATTCTAACTTCTTATCTCTCCCAAGAGGATACTCCGGATTGTACCCGAAATCTACGACCCAACTCCTCGATGGTGGCGATCGCCAAGCGGGAAAGGAAATAGGTCCACGATATACATGGGAGCACCGGCAAGCCCTATGCCCCCTGACGTTCGTGCAAACTATCGGGTCTGAAGTTGCAATCCCCAAGTACATACAATCATGCACAAGTATTCACGTAGCACATAATCAACAATTATTTGTACAATTTATAACCACGCACTTTGATAAACACGTAAGTGGTGAACAACTCAAATATTAAAGTAGATGATTTGGAATTATTAATACAACTAGATAATAGAATGTAATCTAGAACAACAAATAAATAAATACGAGTTTATGTAAACTCCTCACCTCAAAATGCCGAAAATTGGAGAAGACTAAGTGTAACGCCCCGATCCCTCACGAGACCGGAGGCTCTAATGACCATGCTATTCTCAACCCAATACCAAGCCCGGTCACAAAATTTTTCCTAATGGTTAAGTCCGGACCCGACACACGGACAGAGTCTCCCCTGTACTGTGGACATTCTTGAAACCTGTAAACACTCAATAAAGCCACAACATAACAAAACATTCATTTATAACTAAAGATCTTAGCTTTAAGGCCATCCGAGCCTTAAGACATACAAACAGTTTAGATACAGACAAGCATGCATTCATAACTTAAATTCTTTACAAAACCGCTTATCATGCCACTCCATGATAGCTTTTAAGTATTCTTAGAAATTGAAAACTACCAATCATTCACTCCAAAACATGCGAAGAAGCTAATAGCAGAAATATAAGTTATTACATGCCATGGTTCTAAATCTACCACTACAACATCTATCCCTCAATTTGCAAACTATATAATATACACATATCACTTAGGTTACAAAATAGAACATAAAGTAAAGAAAACAAATCCTACTCTCATCAACAAGAACATAGTCCACCTCAAGCAACTAGACACAGCAACTAATGCAACTCCTCCAACTGCGCCACCTGAAACATGTTAGCGAGGTATGAGCAACCACTGTTGCCCAGTGAGGGATAAGGTCCCGGGGCGTGCAATGCGACAAGTAATACAGTTAACAACAATAACAATTGAGCAAATCAAGAAACAATGATAGCTTAAATAACCACATATTTGAAAGGATACATTTCTCATAACCCCTATACACCAATCTTCACTGGTCTTCATTCACGATCCACGAACCACGATCACGATCACGATAAGCCGGCATAACCCCAAACACTCCAGTGGGTGTACTCCGGATGTACCCCGATAATCCTACGACCCAACATTCCCTGGCAATCTCCGGACCAGGCGAATGAGGGACTAGGGAACGGAGTTTGAATATTCACCGGCAAGCCCTCTGCCGCCTAGCCGATATTCAACACATCCGCCCCTGATACTATGGTTGCGCAACCACTATGCAATGCACTTAACAATGGCAAGTTAATAGCAATAATATAAGCATTAACACATAGGAGGATCAACAAAGTAGGTTGATCTCGAGGCAGTTAGAATAGAAGCAATTATATAAGCTAATAAGCAGTTTTACAAAGGGACATTTACAAAATAAGCATAGAATCAGACCAAAAGCTCCAAATCAACTTGAAACCACATATAAATGCTCAAGAAATCATGCCATGGGTTTAGAAGTGTGAGTCAACCGAAATTGCACCTAAACCCCTTTATTTTTCAAACTATTTCTCTTCCAAACCAAGGTTAATGATTCCATTTTCAAGGGAAACTCTCCCAACCTTCTAACTAACCCTCAAGGTACCTTCTCAACCCTCTAACTCATTCAAACGCCCGCGATTACCCCGAAAGCCCCAAATTCCCTCTTATGGCTTTAAACTACACATACCTTATCCGGGCTTCAAACAAGGGTTATCAAAGCTTCTATAGCACCTAGGTAGCCTAAGAATACTAGAAGTGAAGCCCGAATCCACCCGGATTCGCATGAACCCCGAAACCCCTTTGTTAAAGTCGGCTATTTCATGTTTTATGCGATTCTAGAGCAATTCAAGTGCACGGGGCTATTAGACTACCTTCATTAGCACCTAAGGCATCTATTAGGAGTGTTGAATCAAGCTAATACGTGCAATTACACAAAACCCTAGAAAAACGTCACTATTCACCTCATAAATTCAAATGACGATTCCAACCGTTTAAAATGCGAACTAATAGCTCAAATGTGTTCTCTATCACTTATATACAAGGTATAATAGCATAGATAAGCTTTGCAATATCATTTGATAACATTTTCGACAAATCAGGAAAAATGTAACATTTTAGATATGCATAAAAAGTCATGAAAACCCTCACCAATTGCGCGTAGGAACTCTCGGGAGGCTAGCAAACACCCTAAACTACTTGCTCCTAGCTTGGCTTGGCTTGGCTTGAAGATTTGATGAGCAAAATCCTCTCATTCTCCTCCTATACTATTCTCGGATTTGCTACAGTAATTCCTGCATCTTCTTTTTTTTTTTTGTGTTTTGTTAAGTTATGAGCTAGGTGGTGTTTTATGAGCATATATATTAAATGGGATCAAGTTAGGTGCTTAGTGGTCCACTAAAATGAACGTTGATAACCTTAAAACGAGCCTAAGGTGAAGAATATATGCTAGCTAATTAAATTACTAAGTTATGTTATGTAACACTATTCATTGAACCATTAAAACATTTTCTAAACGAGTGCTCCTATCGCTCCTAGCTCAATTGCACATTTTTTCCATTCCTTTAACAATTAATATGATTTAATAAAAATGTTAATTCACTAATATAATGCAGTTTAAAAATGGAATGAATAGTGACCAAGAAAGACAACAGGTAAAGAACATAATTTAATGCGCAACTAATGGATGCCACATTTAAAAATGTGTATGGTAGAATCTCGGGCGCCACATCCTCTCTCACATAAACAAATTGCGTCCACGCAATTCTTCTTCACAAGGGAACTTCACACCAACTGAAAACCAACTCCGATTACTCGTCATCAGTTGCTAAGCAAGAATACCATATACATTAAGAAATCCCAGTAGTATTGCTTGCAAACCTCACGTAATAAGGCCAAATAAAGGCTCCAATAGGGATGCTACTTCGAAATCCAAATAAGAATCCCGCGGGCACGAATACCATAGAAGAATAGAATCGCAACTAACAGTGGCGAGAAAGTACCAATAAGAAGTTAGAGTACAAATACCGAAGACAATTTCATATAATAAGGCTGATTAGAATCCCAAACTAAGTCTTCCGAGTAATACTAGCAAGAAAATACTAGAAGAATACTCAATAAGAAAACCGAGAGAACGATCATATAGAAATCCCAAAGGAAGCCATTCATTTCTGACTACTGAGCGTAGAAGAATGCCTTGGAAGAAATCCCAATAACTGAGCTCCGCTTACAACATTCTCATTCCCGCTAATCCACACAACTTGGAGGGCTTGTTGCTAATCACTTCTCTTCAGGGGGAGGAAGAAGTCTTTCTTACCATTTCAACGGGACATGTATGAATGCCAAGATATCACATTTACACATATATGTTTTAAACTATTATGCAAACATGTTTATATAAGAGTTTATGAAACAGTGTAATCATCAAAGTCATTCAAGCACGATAATCAAGTCAAGCATAACACAACTCAATCAAAGACATTCAAATACAGACATTACAAGCAACAGTTCAAGCAATTAATAATTCACGAAGTCAATTTGATGCATAACTAGCCACTTTACTTCACTTAGCACACATTTAGCATGTAACACATAATTATATCACATAGGTGCACACATTCAATACAAGACACACAATCAAACATGCAGGCATACACTTTTAAGACACACACTTAATCAAGCACACACGCAAGGGTTACTACCCGACAGGCCGAGGACCTTGTCCCGGCTTAGAGCTAACTAAGCTCTGATACCACCTGTAACGCCCCGATCCCTCACGAGACCGGAGGCTCTAATGACCATGCTATTCTCAACCCAATACCAAGCCCGGTCACAAAATTTTTCCTAATGGTTAAGTCCGGACCCGACACACGGACAGAGTCTCCCCTGTACCGTGGACATTCTGAAAACCTGTAAACACTCAATAAAGCCACAACATAACAAGACATTCATTTATAACTAAAGATCTTAGCTTTAAGGCCATCCGAGACTTAAGACATACAAACAGTTTAGATACAGACAAGCATGCATTCATAACTTAACTTCTTTACAAAACCGCTTATCATGCCACTCCATGATAGCTTTTAAGTATTCTTAGAAATTGAAAACAACCAGTCATTCACTCCCAAGCATGCGAAGAAGCTAATAGCAGAAATATAAGTTATTACATGCCATGGTTCTAAATCTACCACTACAACATCTATCCCTCAATTTGCAAACTATATAATATACACATATCACTTAGGTTACAAAATAGAACATAAAGTAAAGAAAACAAATCCTACTCTCATCAACAAGAACATAGTCCACCTCAAGCAACTAGACACAGCAACTAATGCAACTCCTCCAACTGCGCCACCTGAAACATGTTAGCGAGGTATGAGCAACCACTGTTGCCCAGTGAGGGATAAGGTCCCGGGGCGTGCAATGCGACAAGTAATACAGTTAATAACAATAACAATTGAGCAAATCAAGAAACAATGATAGCTTAAATAACCACATATTTGAAAGGATACATTTCTCATAACCCCTATACACCAATCTTCACTGGTCTTCATTCACGATCCACGAACCACGATCACGATCACGATAAGCCGGCATAACCCCAAACACTCCAGTGGGTGTACTCCGGATGTACCCCGATAATCCTACGACCCAACATTCCCTGGCAATCTCCGGACCAGGCGAATGAGGGACTAGGGCACGGAGTTTGAATATCCACCGGCAAGCCCTCTGCCGCCCAGCCGATATTCAACACATCCGCCCCTGACACTATGGTTGCGCAACCACTATGCAATGCACTTAACAATGGCAAGTTAATAGCAATAATATAAGCATTAACACATAGGAGGATCAACAAAGTAGGTTGACCTCGAGGCAGTTAGAATAGAAGCAATTATATAAGCTAATAAGCAGTTTTACAAAGGGACATTTACAAAATAAGTATAGAATCATACCAAAAGCTCCAAATCAACTTGAAACCACATATAAACGCTCAAGAAATCATGCCATGGGTTTAGAAGTGTGAGTCAACCGAAATTGCACATAAACCCCTTTATTTTTCAAACTATTTCTCTTCCAAACCAAGGTTAATAATTCCATTTTCAAGGGAAACTCTCCCAACCTTCTAACTAACCCTCAAGGTACCTTCTCAACCCTCTAACTCATTCAAACGCCCGCGATTACCCCGAAAGCCCCAAATTCCCTCTTATGGCTTTAAACTACACATACCTTATCCGGGCTTCAAACAAGGGTTATCAAAGCTTCTATAGCACCTAGGTAGCCTAAGAATACTAGAAGTGAAGCCCGAATCCACCCGGATTCACATGAACCCCGAAACCCCTTTGTTAAAGTCGGCTATTTCACGTTTTATGCGATTCTAGAGCAATTCAAGTGCACGGGGCTATTAGACTACCTTCATTAGCACCTAAGGCATCTATTAGGAGTGTTGAATCAAGCTAATACGTGCAATTACACAAAACCCTAGAAAAATGTCACTATTCACCTCATAAATTCAAATGACGATTCCAACCGTTTAAAATGCGAACTAATAGCTCAAATGTGTTCTCTAGCACTTATATACAAAGTATAATAGCATAGATAAGCTTTGCAATAGCATTTGATAACATTTTCAACAAATCAAGAAAAATGTAACATTTTAGATATGCATAAAAAGTCATGAAAACCCTCACCAATTGCGCGTAGGAACTCTCGGGAGGCTAGCAAACACCCTAAACTACTTGCTCCTAGCTTGGCTTGGCTTGGCTTGAAGATTTGATGAGCAAAATCCTCTCATTCTCCTCCTATACTATTCTCGGATTTGCTACAGTAATTCCTGCATCTTCTCTTTTTTTTTTTGTGTTTTGTTAAGTTATGAGCTAGGTGGTGTTTTATGAGCATATATATTAAATGGGATCAAGTTAGGTGCTTAGTGGTCCACTAAAATGAACGTTGATAACCTTAAAACGAGCCTAAGGTGAAGAATATATGCTAGCTAATTAAATTACTAAGTTATGTTATGTAACACTATTCATTGAACTATTAAAATATTTTGTAAACGAGTGCTCCTATCGCTCCTAGCTCAATTGCACATTTTTCCCATTCCTTTAACAATTAATATGATTTAATAAAAATGCTAATTCACTAATATAATGCAGTTTAAAAATGGAATGAATAGTGACCAAGAAAGACAACAGGTAAAGCACATAATTTAATGCGCAATTAATGGATGCCACATTTAAAAATGTGTACGGTAGAATCTCGGGCGTCACACTAAGACCGGCTTTAAAACTTTTGGAACGTTAACTAACTGAATCGATATAATTTAGTAGAATCGGGTTAGAAAAAAATGTCTGCCTGTTTTATTTCAGGGGGTCAAGTGACCCTTTTATATAGGTTTTCAAAGCTGACAGATGCGGGACACGTGTCCTGCCACGTGTCATGCATGCGTGGCACGTCCATGCATGTGTGACACGTTTCCCGCCATGTGTTATGCATGCGTGACACGTCCATGCATGTGTGACACGTGTCCCGAGACATGTGTCACTCCCAGAGAGTGACACCAACTTTTCGTTTTTTGTCTGTTTTGTGCGCAGGTGTTCCAATTTTTGTATTTTCGGGTCGGGATACAATTTTGCCAAACTTTACTATTAAGTAGTACAAGTTAAAAGAAACCCAATGGCGTATGCCCATTTTTCGTAGCGGAATCCCGATTTTTTTATAATTGGCCCCGAAATGAAACCCCTTTTTCGGATCAAAAACTCCTAAAATCGGGAGAACATCCGAAATGGCCCGAAAAGTTAAAGGAAATCACCCATACTCTTGTAAGCAGCTGAAAAATTTTACTTGGTCACGATATGGGCTTTGCATCCCTGTAATGACCTTAAGCTTAATGTTATAAGAACACCTAATAATAGGTTACTATTAATCGTAATACCAATTGATTTGTAAATAGTAAGATAATTAACTATAGATTAAATGCAGATAAATAATTATAAAGGCACATTTTTCAAAAATAATAAAAAAAATAAATATAAATAAATACTTATAAATACATAGTCGGGCTCGAGTATTACAATTAGCAAGATTAATCTTATCAAATTGTCAACTAAAAGGCTAAAAGTAAGGAGATGTGAGTGGTGGGATTGACGTGAGTCTAGGGGACACAAAATAATTCAAGCTGATTCTATGCACTCTTCTTTGGAAACTACTATATAACTTATTAACTCTGAAAATGGAAAAAGAAAAAAAAAAGAAAAAAAGAAAGAAAGAAAAAAAAATATATATATATATATATATATATATATATATATGTATATATATCATGCATGAAATTTGGAGAATGAGTGGTGCAGTTGGGTGATTGAGGATATTTGGAATAACTTATTTAGGCTCCGTTTATTTGATGTAAAATATTTTTTCAAAAAATATTTTTTTAATTTTATAATGTTTGATAATATCAGAAAATTAATCAATCGTAAAATATTTTTCAATTAATAATTGCGGCTGTTTTTGCTTAATTAATTTTTCGGTGTTTGGTAACATTGAAAAATTGGTTAACTGAAAAATATTTTCTAATCAACAATTACGGCTAGTAATTAATTTGAAAAAATATTTTCATGTCTTTTGGGATAAGAGAGTATTTTTTTGGAACTCACTGTATATCCAACACAAGAAAATATTTTTCAGAAAAATATTTTTCCCAACAGGTTATTTTACGGCAAACAAATGGAGCCCAGAAAAATATTTTATTTTTCAAAAAAATATTTTCAGTACAAGCAAATTATTTTAAGACAAACAAACGGAGCCTTAGTTGTTTCATCTTCCTTTAGAGATTTGATATTTGCAGTGGAAGTGGGTAGTTATTTTATAACTATTGTCGAAGCATCTCGCATAGAAAGTAAAGTTATTTTTCAAAAAATTATTTTGCTGTGTTTTATTATTTAAAGTATGATAAAAGTTTTATTAAATGTAAACTTATATTTCGGCATGTTGAAATCCATTTTATTTAACATGAAAAAGTGCTAACAAACTAGTGCGAGCATACAAATATCTAATGATAATTCATAATTAGTTGAATTATCATAAAGCATAATTTAAAATTCTTTTCCTTTTTACGACTTGATGATACATGTTTGTGGTCTATAGATCTCTTAAATTGAAGGAAAAAGGGAGTGTAGACAATTGGACGACCATGTACAAAAGATGCATGCAGTCAAAAGAACCCAGACTTGTGAAGACTTGGAAATTATGTGAAGAAGAATCCCAAAAAAAAAATAATAATCTCCTTGACGAAAGCTGCTACCACTAGGAGCTAGCCTCTACTGATCCCCCTATTTTTTTGTATATAAATTGCGTTATGAATAATGAACTATTAGTTTTATTCTTTAAATCTCGGCTACTCTTTTCTTAACTAGTATTTAATTTTTTTAAATAAATTATTATTCATTACTCTAGATTTGATAGCTAAAATTTAGACAATTTTAATGACTCATAAATACACGTGAAAAGATACTAGAGGAAATGAGCCTTATTCCCAAGTGCAAGCCAGCAAGATATTGACACAACATAATTTACAATTCTACAACATCTAGATAAGAAAATATTTTCAAAAATAAACAAATTAAAATAATTTTTGTATCTATTTCTGTTTCTATTCCCAACTGTCATAGACAAAGACAAATTATTAGTGACCGTAATTAATGATTTGACGTGACCTTATTATAGTTCTCATTTTCTCGTCTTTGTTCTTTTGACTTAATATTCAAGATTCTGTAAGACTTCCCTTTTTCAATTGTTCATTTCCTCAAGAAGGTGGGCCCATAGATTGTCAGTGGAGAAGATTTCGACGAAATTTTCTCAAAGCAATGTGAACAAAACACGTTTTCAAAAGCTTCCATTTTTCCACAGAAATTATTTTCCAAAAGATGAAGGGTCCAGATAGATGTTGAAGATGTTAATTGTGATTTGTGAATGAGAAGATTCCACGACCGTGGTTAGTAAGCATAAAGTGATCACGTTATCTAAATTTTAAATGATTAAGAGAGTATATATTTATTTTGAGGTCTCTCATACGTTTATTTATACTATAAATTTTTTTTCAAGTGAAGTGTATAGTATATAGCAAAATTTTTTTAAATTAATACTCGATAAATTAATAATTTCTTTTAATTAATAAAAATATCCGATCTTGACTTAGGACCAGTGTAACAAGTTAATAAATTCGATAAAACTATAAGATAATACATTAAAAAAAAATTCTTTGTATTTTATTAATCTAAATATTTCATAAATTAATAATTAACTAAAAAGTACATAATAAATTAATTATGAGGTTTTCTTAAAATATGAATTAAAAGTGGCTTATCTTTTGTTGAACTTCAAATATAGTTGAATCTCATATGTAATTATTTAAAGTGAAAAAATTGAGATAATCCTACAAGGATTAAGATACAAAATTATAAAAATTAGTTCTCATCCTAATCTTACAAGAACTTGGATATAAGATTAGAGAAACTTTATTTTAATCTTATTAAATTAAATTTTATCTTCTATTCTGATTACTTATCTTTTCAAATTGGATCGAAAAAATACAAGTTATTTTTTAAAAAAAGACATCATAATTATAATATGTTTACTATAAAGCCCAAAAAAATAAAAAAATATCTCTATTAATTAATAGTTATTAATTTATTAATAAATTAATATTTCGCTAAATTAATAGAATTTGGTGGTTCGAACGCTATTAATTTAAAGAGGTTTTACTGTATCTCTTCATCTGTTAAGTACAAAATAGCTCTTCCCGTGCAAATGTCTGTATATTAATTTAGGAGTTAAATGCATAATACACCCCTGTGTTATATAAAAGTTGCACAATAGACCCTGTATTTTAAAAAGTACCAAATACCCCCTTGTGTTATACAAAATGTTGCACACTCTCCCCAATAACAAATTCTGTTAATGTTTGTTAACTGTAAGTGTAAAATGACCTTATTGTCCTTTATTTATTTATTTATTTTCATTTTTTTCTTTTCTTTTTCATTTTTCTTTTTTCTCAAATGGTCCTGTCCAAGTGGCTATCCATCTCTTCCAATTGGGTGGCAACACGTGGCATTGATGGCCTTGAGAAAAATAAAAAGTATAATACCTGACTGAAAGATTCAAACCCTCACCCTTTCCTTAAGAAATTGATATATAACCACTAAGCCAAACCACTACACTTGTTTGTCTGTGACACAAAATAGTATTTGTAATGTTCAAGTGAAAAAAAGATCACCTTCATCTTCATTCGCCATTTGCGTTTTAGAATGGACTTAAAGTACCACAACCAACATCTGCATCACTTATACACAATATGCGACACTTATACACAAACACCTAACAATTTTCAACCTTTTCTCCACACACCAATTCATCATTATTTAAGATTAAAAATTAAGTAATGATTTTAATTAAATATGAACTTACATATTATTCTGCAAAAAAGTGAACCCACATATTACATATATATGTATGTATGTATATATATATGTATGTATATGTATGTATGTATATATATATATATGTATATGTATGTATGTATATATATATAGATGTATATATATGTAAAGTTGTAAAATATATGTATGCATGTATATATATGTAATATGTAGATATTTAACTTTGTTTTGCAGATCTTGCTAACTAAATGCAAATCCTCTAAATGATAATCGGAAATAAAATTAAAAAAAGTTGAAGAAAAAGAAAGGAAGAAAATGTTTGAAGAAGAAGTAGAAGCATTCGTACCTTCACTTGGAATCACGTTCTTTTATAAGCAGATTAAAACCTTTAAATTAGTGCAAAATCAACTTCAAATTGAAAAAAAATCACTTTGAAAGAGTTTCTCTCTCTAGAATTTTCAATTTTTTATTCTTTATTTATTTTTGAAAGGGAAATTTACAACTTTATAAAAAAACATGGAGGCAATTAGAAACCTTATCAAAAACACAAGGGGCAATTTACAACCTTATTGAAAACACATGAGGCAATTAGCAACTGATGTTAAAAAGGGTTTTTTCATCCTTCTTAATGTGTTTTTGCTAAATGTCATACTTGCATTTCAAGTGTTTGTATTACACTCACATTAAAATTGACAGAAAAATAGACGGTAGGGGGTTATATGCAACGTTTTTCATAACACAGAGTTTATAACGTAACTTTTTAAAACACGAAGTTTATGATGCAACTTTGTGAAAACACAAGGGGATATGATGTATTTTACTCTTAATTTAGTTTGATGTTTTTAACCTGTCCCATCACATGCAATCGAAAAATATAGAATTAATTAATTTGATGTCTCTACTAACTCAACAAAAGAATCAATAATTCAAAACTTTGTAAGTTACTCTTTCTTTTGTGGGGCTTGAGATTAAAGTAAAAGAATCGTGGGAATGACAGGCATCCTCATTCATACTTTGGACAGTCAAATAACCACTGAAGGCTCTGTTGAAGTGACTAGTTCATGGAATTTGGAGACATTGGAAACTTTTGAAATTTTTAGTTCTACCTAAGCCTAATACATTTGATGATAAGGAAAGAACTTGTATAAATAAAAAGAATTTTTTGAATTTGGAGAAGAAAAGAAACATCTTGGCTGACGATTAAAATCTTATTTTGTGAGAAGATTGCATTAGTTTCCATAAGTTTTTAGAAGATAAACAAAGAAGAGATGATAGGCTCGTTATAGTTATAAATCAAAAGACGTAATTATTTTGTCAAACAGTAATTGTCCTAACATATAAAAATTTTGGTCATCACCCAATTAAAAAGGCCATTTATGTTTTGCAGGGTCTGCAGAGAAGAAACCGACTTCTATTGATGAATTATCCTCTCTGGACTTGAAAACGTGAGTGCAATTTATGGTTGATGGTGTTTATGTGAATTGTTTGAATATAACATAAACTTGCATCTAATATAATTTTCTCCTTATATATTATTTGATAGAACGATTTCCTGCTCTTTTAGCACTCTTACTTGAGTCATCCCTCCCTTTGAGAATAGAGTATGGGGTGGAAACCACTTGATATCCATAGGCAAGTCGCTGAATCTGACTCTTTTTTGCCTTCCAATTCCACCCATATCATGCAAAGTTTACATGTCTAAGTGGAGTATATGCAACTTGCCATGGTAGTTCTTTTGTTTTCTCGTTTTGCTGAGTGTTTAGATGTGCCTTCGTCAAGCATACAGCTCAAAGTAAAAGCTAGAATAGTTGCTGGATTCTGTAACCATGAAGCATGAAGGTATCTAAGGTGTCATTCTTAAGTCCCCTTCCTTCTTTATTCCCTCTCTCAAATGGGTGCACCTAGAGGGTTCCTTCATAATCTCATTCCCATACCTGCTTTACCTCACTGCATCTAGTTCCCTCCTGACCTGGCCATATGCTGATTTCCTTGGAGATGACTGCATTTAATTTTGTATTATGCTGTAATTGACATGTAAAATACGCCTAAATTATTAGTCTCCCTAAACTCTGAAGAATTTAGGAGAGTAACTATTACAATTTGGGGCAAGTTACTTAGTAGAAAGAGAATCATAAGAAAGCGCTGGTAGGTAATACCGTATGGATATTTCTTTTTGACTTGTGAAGAGTCGCATGACGAGAACTTTGTTATGATGTGTGTGTACCGTATAGTGTTGTTGAACAAAAAGAATTATCTTTAAGGAATTTCCTGGAACCAAAGAAGGATTGTAGATGAATAGTTTTCTCTGAAATAACAGATTATCAAATTCTTGTCCACATCATAGTTGTACATCTGGCAAACAGCTAACTTGAATATATGTATATGTATAGGTATATGTATATATATACATATATATAACTCAGATATATGCTGCTGATGCATTACTCTTACAGGGGTATTGAGATCACCGAGGCATTACGATTACAGATGGAGGTTCAAAAGCGACTGCATGAACATCTTGAGGTATTATTTACTACACTAGATGGTTCAGCTGGATGATTATTCATGGATAACTTCTTTGAGTAGTTAGAGATTTCATTTTCCTTTTCTATGTTTGTGATTAAAAAAAATCTTTGTTAAAGCCGCTAATAATTAAGTGTTGAATAATTTATTTTTGACTGATAATTTTTCTTTCAAATAGCGTTTAGGCCTCTTGTGGCAGGTTGCATTCTTGTGAAATTGGTAAAATTGCCAAAAACATGAAATACATGGGAACACAAAGTATGAAACTGGTGACTAAGCCTTTGCTACTGACGCCTTCTAAAGAATTTCCCTTCCTCAACATTAAACAAGTGGATATGGAGAGTAAGGATACGATGAAGACCTGCATCTATAGTGTTTTCCCCATAACCTTCATTATGCTTTTTGGTTAACAATCATGCCTCTTTGGGTACTATCCTGATCATGTTGTCTTGCTTAATTTAAATCTCAAACATGTGCTGCTGTGAGCCTGTAATATAAAACTTGCAGTGCCTTGGCCATGCTTGTAAATTTTTATTTGGTACTTTTCTATTAAGTAGGGAAAAAAATTGGTGTCTTCAGGTATTAATTGATATTGTTTGCACCAATTTGTTGCAGATCCAAAAGAATTTACAGTTGCAATAGAGGAACAAGGACGATATCTTCAGATGATGTTTGAGAAGCAGTACAAGTCAGGTGTTGACTTACTCAAGGGCTCCTCATCCACCATGGAGAACCCTTTAGCACAGTCGTCTGATGCAGTCCCAGATGGCCTTGTCAAAAATGTTCCCAAGGTTCCAAAATCGGATCATCAGAAAAAGGATGGCCTTCCCAATACAGCCACAACATCTGTAGAGAACTCTCAGAAAGTTGGAGAGAAGCAGAAGACATCTAAAACTGAAACCAAAGCTCTTGAAGATTGCAAGGGAAGTGCTGGTGGTGCATCAAGTTCACCACCCTCGAAGCGTGTCAAAATAGATGAATAAACCTACATCTCTTATCAAATCATTGTAGGACAGACAAATCGATATAGAAGTTTGGAACATCGATTATTATGATAGAGTGGGCTCGATAATGAGCTTTAGTACTTATGTCATCCTTTACTACTGGAATTATCTTGTGCCTAAACTTGGTTGTAGTTGAGTTGATAGTTTCAAGGCTTTTGAATACCAGTTTCAAGTATAGTCTTTATCAAGTTGGACTCCATAAAAACTTTAGTTGAAGAAAGAATCCATATATTATGACCATGGAATGTCTAAGCATGAAGGTTATCCATCTTTAAGTTTCTCAACCTTGACTGTATGTGGATTGCTTGAAGGGAAACTTCAGTCAGTTAGTGGTTCTATCTCACGGTCAGACCCTTTCAATTGATATTTTTAAAAGTTTTTCTTTCTTGAAATATTTACTATGTGTAAGTAGCGGCACAATCTTTTTTTTTGTTGAGCCTAAAGATATTCAGGTGTAGCTGTTTTAAGGGATTGAAAGGTTTCGTAAGCAATAGTAGTCATTGTAAAATAATGAATGAATATAATAATTTCTCTCTACTAACTTAAATTTTTTAGATGAGATATAATTTAATATTGTACTAGAGCTTAAATATCAAACAATATTGGTTTGAAGTCTTAATGTTATCCATTTAAAAACACTAAATTTGTACACGTAGATTAAAAAATGTTGTAAACTAGAAAAATATCGATTTCTAACTCTAATTAACTTATCCAAATATAATTGTATATCAGTTAAACAAGACTTTTAATACATGTTTATAAAATTACCACACATACACGCTTATAAAGGAACCACACATGATTTTACAACGTAGAACATTGGGATATTACAATAACTAATACAAAGCTATTATATTTTTTGACGCAACTTAATCACAAATATGAGAAAAACAATACAAGAAGTTGGGTGAAAGTACCCCCATTCTGAAAACTTAATTTCTTCTTCTTCAAGATAGCCACCTCTGACCACTAATAATGCTCTTATGTCTTTCCTTCTATACTTTCTGCTACTTCTCCTATCAAGCCATTTCAGTTTCTCAGATGAGATAAAAAGAGCTCCAATAATCATGCCGAATAACATTCCACATCCACACCCACTTAGGCCAGCATCTAAATACTCAAATCCACTGAAATTATTTGACTCATCATCATCATCTTCATCTTCTTGTGGCGCTTCATCATCATCTTTACACTTTTTTGACAAGGAAAATCCACACAATGCAGGGTTTCCAATGTACGAATTATTTTCAAATGTACTAAACTGGGCAGCGTGAGGTATGGGTCCGACCAATTGATTGCATGAAACATTGAAGACTTTAAGAGAAGTCATCTCGATCAGCTGATTTGGAATTTTCCCAACTAATTGATTTGAAGAAAGGTCTAATGTTTCAAGATTGGTCAAATTTGCTAGTGAGGGTGGGATATTGTTTGTGAGGCTGTTATGCGATAGGTTAAGAGACCAGAGGAATTTAAGTTTTCCAATAGAACTTGGAATCTCGCCTTGGAAGTTATTATTAGATAAATCAATTGTTGTGAAGATTTTCAGTACTCGTGCATCATTTAACTCATACCCTTTCAGCACTAGTGGTATATCAACGTCATAATATTTTCTTTGCGCAATTGTTGTGTTTAGTGCTTGTTCACCAGCAATCGTCATGGCTTCAAAGTGTTCAAAGTAAACATTAGGCAAAAGGCCAGTTAGCTTATTGTTAGAAATGTCCGAAATCTTCAATTTAGGGAAGGGAGACTTCGTCTTGGAACTTCCAATTGAACCATAAAATTGGTTAGATCTCAAGACAAGAACTTGAAGCTTCAAAAGAGTCTTTGTCCAATGTGGGAATGAATCATTTATGAGATTTTTTCCAATGTCTAATACTTCCAGTTATCTGCAATTGGCCAATGTTTGCGGTAATGGCCCTTCTAATCGATTATGGTTCAAGACAAGAATCTTCAAACCATTTGTTCTCGCGAATGTCCCTGGAATTGTGCCATGCAAGTGATTGTTGCTTAGACTTAAGAATGAGAGAATCTTGTTGCCACTACCCAGGCATCGTGGAATAATACGATTCAGTTTGTTATTAGAAAGACCAAGGGAAACAAGCGATCTTGCATTGCAAATGGACAATGGGATATTCCTTGACAAGTTATTGTGGCTCAACTGCAAGCCCTGTAAGCTTTTGCAATCGTCAAGCTCTGGGGGAATGACGCCAAAGAATTGATTATTGTCCAACTCAAGAGATTTTAAGTTGGTTAGACTGGAGAGTGACAACGGTAAGTCACCCGTAAGTGAGTTCGAGGATAAAAGCAAGAAGGTAAGATTCTTGTATTGACCAAGCTCAAAAGGAATTGAAGAATTCAAATAATTCATACGAAGATCTAACCACATAAGGTTTCTGAGTTGGCCAAGAGAAGATGGAATCTTTCCTTCAAGTGAGTTGTTATACAATGAAATGAATTGAAGACTAGGTATTGAACCGATAGCATCAGGAATTGAGCTAGAGAACCCGTTGTTTGCAAGGTAAAGTATTGTTAGCTTGGATAGCTTGGTAAAATTTGATGACAATGGCCCCTCAAATAAATTGTCAGATAGATGGGTATCAAGTTGTCTCAAATTTGTGAACAATGATTCGGGAATTGACCCATTGAAATTGTTTACCGACAAATCAAGGAACATGAGATTATAACAGCTCAATATGAAATTTGGAAATTCTCCAGTGAGTTCATCTTCATAAAACCTGATATTTCTCAACAAAGGCATGCTTTTGAACTTGGACCAATCAGGAGTCTTTAAGCGATTATAGCCAAGGTCTAAGCTCTGTAGTTTCTGAAGGTTACTTATTTCATATGGTATGATGTCATCGAAATCATTAAAACTCAAGTCCAAGTATGCAAGCTTGGAGACTTTGCCAATACCAGAAGGTATAGAACCACTGAGGCTGTTATTAAAGAGATTGAGACGCATGAGATCTAGAAATGAAGTGAAATTAAGTTGATTAAGTGTACATGTAAGCCTTGCATCATAAAGGTTTACTTCAGAAACAGTTCCAGTAAAGTTGCAGAGTATGCCTGTCCATTTGCAGAGGTTTGTGATGTTGGCAAGTGACCATGAATCGAGAGTAGGAGATGATGATAATAAGCTATTCTTCCATCTCACAAGAGCTTCTTCTTTCGTTCTTGGTGATGATGTGATTTGCAAAGGAAGTATAGAGAGAAAACAAATACGCAGAAGAAGAAAGCTAATAAGTCTCTTGGATGTTGGCATGCCTATCTTAGTGGTCTGCTCTCTCTCCCCTTATGCCTTAAATTGTAGAAAAAAGAGAGTCTAGATAGATTGATGATACAACATAAAATGGGGGCAAATTAAAAAAAAAAAGGGACAAATTGAAAAGGGTGGTAGACAAAAGAAAATGGGGCAATGATGAAGGGGTAAAGGAATGACGAGTTATGATGAGGTTTGACAACAAAAAAAAAAGAAGAAAAAGAATCAAATTTGTTGCAAAAACCGTGCATAAGGTTGAAACCATTTCCATCCTTTTTTCTTCCTCCATTTTCCTTCTGATTCATCACTCAAATTAGTAGAGGAGTTTAGACAACAATGAAGGCTCATAATCAAAGACTTCAACGGGTGAAGAAATTGAATTGGCGATTAAAATTTTGGTTGTGATTTGAGGATTGTCATTACGGGATCAAAGAGTAAGTGGAATTCATCTATCTTTCTCAAAACATTTTCTATGCTCATCTTAATTATAGATATGAGATTTGTTCCCTCTTGCGTTATATTGTTCGGTTAGTGTGTGTTTAATCTGAAAGTAAATTTGATATTTCATACCTTAAGATCTCTTATTGTTAATTTTCACTTCAAGGATCACTTTGGATTTTAAGTTATTTTGTGATTAAGTGCATATGGAATTGTTAAATAGAATTATTATTATTATTAAATTTAAGATATGGTATAATTGCTAAATTATGTAACCTTTGATTCTTCCATTCATCTTGAGGATCTATATTCATAAATAAATTTTGTCCCAAAATAAAATTACTGGATCCTTTATATGTCAATTTATTGAAATGTTATGATATTGTGTTACTACCTAATTTACAAAAGTGATAAAAATATTTTGAGATTTTTTTTACAAAAAAGATATAAATAAAAATAAAAATAATTGAAAGTCACTTATAGTGACTTATTTGAAAGTCACTTAAGTGATTTCCAACGTCTCACGTTGATATTATATTAATATTTATTTATTGATTGATTTATTTATTTGTTTATTTTTTTTGAGAATAAATTGACATTAGTTTAAAAAAGTTATACTTTCATACGATTTAGCTATGAATAAAGATTTTTTTTTTTAATACGCATTTATAATCTCCTTTGAATTAGTCATGTTGTTATAAGTGTTCTCAAGTTAAAGAGATATTTTTAGAACTTTGCAAGTATTGTAATGATATCTGTTGAACAACCTCTTTGTATCTGTTAACTTCTCTCGTAATCTTTTATTTCTGATTATTTATGTCATTCATTTGTAGTTGTGTAATTCTAATAGTATCAAATACTGTTACGGTACTATGATACAAGTATTGTTATTGTACCGCTTTAGTAGGTACTGTTACTGCGACTAGTGAGTTGGACCCAAAATTATTATTGAACTAATACTGCTAGACTAAATGCAGTCACAACTATTTTATTTTCTTTGTATATCATTTTTAGTGATTCTTTGTGTATGTATGTTAAATGGATTATCCTGTAAAGTGTAAGTCAATTGTTATTCGTTTCATATTCACTATAAAGTTAATGAATTCCAGTTAGAGACTCATTGTTCCTATCATCAAGCTATATTTTATTGTAGATTGAATTCTTTTACTGAGCATTTAGTCGCTCACCACTTTTGCTTCCGCCTGCTTTCTTTGCTGTTAGAACAGAATAAGCACTGCAGACTTTTTAGGGGATGATATCCAGACCAAATGATTTAGTGATTATATATCTGTCTTTTTGGAATATTATTTGATTTTGGAGTAAAATCTTTATTTTGTGATATTTGGGTTCGATTGTAATAATTGAGGGATTTATACCTCACTTGATAAATATTATGGAGATTTAGACTGTACTTGAATATTTATGGCTTGATTAGAGATTCTTAAATATTTGGGTTTCTAGTTGCTCTGAGTTAATTGTTTAATGATTGTGTGCCTAGCGGGCTATTAGGGTCTTACCCCTTTAGCACGCGGCATGTCACGAGCTGAGATCTACTGTGCATTTGAAATTTCGCAGCGTGACAACATTTTCCGTTGAATCACTTTTTTGGTCTTTGTTGCAAATTCTGGGAAATTTTAATATCACTGATGTACTGCTCACACTTACGATGAAGTATATGCACTTTGCATCTTTGAGTCTCCATAGAGAGTTTGTCATGCTGCCAATTAGAACAAAATTTAAAGTAAATACTGTATATAAGGATGGAGTTTTGAAGAGTTGATGTGGTTTGGTGAAAAGAGATGAAAAGAATGGTAGATGAACGCTGAGAGTCAAAATATGTATTAAACTGTTGAATTGAAAAATTATATTGGGCATCCCTATATTTGGTCTAGTGGTATGATTCTCGTTTTAAGTGCAAAAAATTTCAAGATCGATTCTCGAGATTAACATCTCAAGTGATATGTAACATTGTCTTGTAAATCCCCTTAAAAAAAAATCATACTGGATCGCACCATTGAATATATATCCCTTCTATCACACATCTACATCAACGGAAAAGAAAAAAAAAAGAAAAAGAAAAAGAAAAAAGGATGAGACTAAGAGTGGTGAATTATAGATAGCCCTTGTATTTTTTTAATTTGTTGGATAGTCTGTAATGACTTATAAATCTTGGCTAATATGGGACTGGTCTAATGGGGACCTTAACTCCATGATTGTAAGGCATGATGGCTAGTTTTGTCGTAGTGGTTAGTGGAGAAACATCCCCTTCATTAGAAAGATTAATCTTATCAAATTGTCAACTAAAAGGCTAAAAGTAAGGAGATATGAATGGGTAGACTGTGCCCACTCACATAAGTTGGGGATTTTAGACCCATAAACTGAACAAACTTTATTTACAAAATTATTGCCAAAGTTCTTGTGGGTAGACTGCGCCCCCATTTGAACTCAATTATTGGCCCTTTTAGTAGCCACAAAAAAAATTATTGGCCAGTTTCAAAGCGCTTTTGTACCTAACCGAGCAACCCAAGATAACATTCTTATTGCTCAAGAAGTTGCACATGCTTTGAAAAAGAAAAAGGAAGAATCCAAAGAAATTATTTGTTGTAATTAAAATTGACAAGCAAAAAGCCTACAATAAAGTAAAATGGAGATTTCTTGAACGCCTCCTAATTAAGATGAACTTTCACCCAATTTAGATTAGTTGGATCATGAATTGTGTCTTAACCGTCACATCCTCGGTTATCATCAATGGATCTTTGTCCAAACCCTTTACACCTCAAAGGGGCGTTCTTCAAGGTGACCCATTGTCACCCTTCCTGTTTACAATCGTCACTCAAGCCTTTTCTGATATGATCTATGTGTATGAACAAAGAAAACTTATCCATGGCATCAAACTTGCTAGATCATGCCCACCTATCATTCATTTTTTCTTCGCAGACGACTCTTTTTTCTTCATTGAAGCCTCTCAATCAGGAGCTATGGCTTTTCAGGAACTCCTTTACCATTTTTTCTTTGCTTCTGGCCAGTCCGTCAACCTTTAAAAATCGGGAATTTCTTTCAATAAGCAAACACCGAAGGATATCAAGGATCGATTTACATCAATCCTTAATATCAAACAAAAGAATAATCTAGGGAAATACCTAGGTTTACCTATTGATTGGGGACGATCCAAAGTTCAGGCCCTCAATTGGGTAAAAGAAAGAATCTCTGATAAAATGAAAAATTGGAAAAGTTGCCTGTTGTCCGATAGTGAAAAAGAAATCCTCATCAAATCTGTCCTCCAAGAAAAGTATCTGACTCAATTTTTTCCATTTACATCCCCTTTTTCCCACAGAAGATACTCTTGTTTGGCCTTTCACAACTAATGAAGAATATTCAGTTAAGTCTGGCTATTATGTTGCAAAAGAGAAAGCCTCGAGCGATATTGCTAAAGCTAGCTCTTCATACATGGTACCTCCCCAGGTCTGGAAAATCATATGGTCTCTCAAAGTTGCCCAAAAAATCAAGGTATTTTTATGGAAAGCTTGTTCTAACGCCTTACCAACTAAGGAAAACCTCTTTCAAAATGAAATGTTCACCATCTCCTCTGTGATAAATATGCCTTGAATCTTCGAACACCACTGAACACATGCTTCTTGGTTGTAAATGGACTCATCTTCTATGGTGGGGTAGCCCTCTCCAAATATGCATCAATCCCAACACGATTACTAGATTTGAAGATTGGCTTCTACATATGCTTTCAATTGGTCTGTCTCTTTTTTGGAGACGGACCAAATCCTTTTGGGAGACAGACCCTCCTTTTGATTTTGGGGATTTCATTTTTATTTAATTTATTGGGATTTTTTTTAAAAACGAAGTATTAAGAAAATTTATTAAGATAAGTAGTCATTTATCATTATTAATTTATTTACTATTTAATTAGTAATTTAATTACATGTTTAGGGTAAAATGTTAATAATACTTTAATTATTAATTATTAATATTAACTTAAATTTTAGATTAAAATAAAGTATTTAATTTATGCGGATTTTTTTGAAAAATGAAGTATTGAGCTATTTTTTTACTTTATGGAAGAATTAAATTAATTAAGATAACTAGTCATTTATTATTATTAATTTATTCACTATTTAATTAGTAATTTAATTACAAGTTTATGGTAAATTGTTAAGCAAAATTTAATTATTAATTATTTTATGTCTCCATTTCGTCTCCGCTAAGAGACGAATTGAAGATGACAACTTTTTTCCCGTCTCCATTTTGTCTTCCTTTTGGAGACGGAATGGATACGAACCCTTGACACATTTTTTTCAATCTGTTTAAATTTCCTCCCAAAAAATTCAAACAAAAAAAATTTACATTTTTGGAGACGGACCTATCCATTCCGTCTCCAATTTTGGATATGGACCTTGGTTCCGTCTCCGACGGAATGGATGGAATGGATGGTCCGTCTCCATTTATGTTATTTTTTTATTTGAATTTTTTTGGGAGAAATTTAAACAAATTGAAAAAAACGTGTCAAGGGTTTGTCTCCGTTCCGTCTCTAAAAGGGCGATGAAGAACATATCTTCAAGTATGTCGTTTCCTTTTCGTCTCTTATCGAACAAGAATTGGAGACGACATTCATGTTCCATCTCCAAATTGTCTTCATTGGGAGACGGTTTGGAGACGACATACCTAAGTCATCTCCAAACCGTCTCAAAATTGTCACTATTCATGTATGAAAAATTTCGTCTCATTTTTGTCATTTTTTTGGCGACGAAAAGGAGACAGACATCATTGTTGACAGTTTTTCTTGTAGTGCAAGAATCGTCACTTCAAGTTCTGATAATGATTCCAGTGATCTCTTTATTTCATTATGTAATAGTAAACTTAAGCGCCTTCTAAAGGAGCCAACTGTTGGGTATCGGCGCAGCGGAATGGTCGGGGACAAGCAGTATTACGCAGCTAAAATATGAATGAGAACAGAGAAAGTAGAGACACAAGATTTACGTGGAAAAACCCTCAAACAAATCGATGGAAAAACCACGGGCAAATAATGGAGGATTTCACTATGATGTGGAGTATTTTACAATAACCTTCTCTCTAATATAAGGAGATAACAATATCACTCTCTCAAATAATAGGAGAAACTAACTCTCACTCATAAATATAGAACAACAAAAGAGGAAGAAAACTACTCAAGAGAAAGCTTATGTTTTCTCTCTAACTTGGAATGTTTGGTGATGCAAAATGGTGAAGTTTGAGCATCTATTTATAGGCTCATCTTGCACAAAAAAGTCTTCCCACATGTAGTGTGAAATCAACCCAAAATTGTGTGTGCCTAACTTTGCAACCAAAGATTTTTCTTCATTTCCCATTGCTTTTTGTCTTCTTTTGACTTGTACCAAAATTTTATTTGTTCACATTCTCCCACTTAAAATTTTGGTGACACTTCAAATATCTCCATACTTGCCAATTCCATGTTGCTTACGTATTTGCTAGGCCAAATGAGGATCTACTCCAAACAAACTTGTCAACGTTGATTGGCTTTGTCATGACATCTGCTAGGTTCTCGTTGGTGTGAATCTTCTGCATATCCACACTCCTTTCCTCCACTACTTCTCGAACAAAGTGATATTGAACACCTATATATTTCGTCCTAGAATGAAATGCTGGATTCCTTGCAATGTGCAAGGCACTCTGACTGTCACAAAACAAGGGAATTTTCTCTTGTTTGTGCCCGAGCTCCTCAATTAACTGTTTAATCCAGATTGCTTCTTTACAGGCTTGTGTAGCTGCCATGTATTCAGCCTCTGTTGTAGATAGGGTCACAACAGTCTGTAATTTAGATATCCAACTTACCACACCGCCTGCAACTGTAAACATATAGCCTGTAGTGGACTTCTGTTTATCGGCATCACCTGCAAAATCTGAATCAACAAAACCCTTAACAGTAAATTCTGATCCTTCAAAATATAATGCAACATCCGAGGTCCCTTTGATGTATTGTAGGATCCTCTTAACAGCATTCCAATGCTCTCTACCAAGATTTGCCATGAACCGACTGACCGCACCAATTGCTTGAGTAATATCTGGTCTCGTGCATATCATAGCGAACATGAGACTTCCCACTGCTGATGCATACGGTACTCGAAACATTTCTATCCTCTCCGCTTCAGTGCTATGACACACACTTGAGGATAATTTGTAATTGACAGGAAGCGGGGTCGAGATTTCCTTGCAATCTTGCATATTGAAGCGCCGCAAGATTTTCTTCAAGTAATTCTTCTGGGAAATCCATACCTTCCTGCCTTCTCTATCTCGGTGAATTTGCATCCCTAAAATCTTATTTGCTGGTCCCAAATCCTTCATATCAAACTCCCCAGCCAACTGTGCATTCAGTTCTTGGACCCGATCTTTACTGGGACCTGCTACCAGCATGTCGTCCACGTACAACAGCAGAATGATAAAATCATTATCGCCAAACCTCTTGTAGTACGTACAATGGTCTGAATTGAGTCTGTTGTACCCAAGGCTAATCACGAAGGAATCAAATCTCTTGTACCAACACCTTGGCGCCTGCTTTAAACCGTACAGAGATTTGGTCAACCTGCAAACCAAGTTTTCTTTTTCTTTCTCAACAAAACCTTTTGGTTGAAGCATGTAAATCTCTTCTTCAAGCTCACCATGAAGAAAAGTCATCTTTGCCTCTAACTGTTCTAGATGTAAGTCTAACACAGCACACATGGCCAAGACTACTCTGATAGTTGTAAGTCTTACCACAGGAGAAAATATCTCGTTGAAGTCAATTCCTTCTTTCTGAGCATATCCTTTCACCACCAGTCTTGCACGATATCGCTCCACTTGGTCATTACCATCTCGCTTGATCTTGTAGACCCATTTGTTACCAATGGCTTTCCGTCCAGGTGGTAGTGGAACAAGCTCCCACGTCTTGTTTTTATGTAGAGCTTCAATTTCTTCCTGCATTGCTGTCATCCACAGGGCAACATCGGGGCTTTTTATAGCCTCGTGAAAGGTAGATGGCTCTCCATCCTCCGTTAGAAGACAATATGCAGCATTGCTCGCCATGACAAAATCTGAATGCCAAGTTGGTCTTATTGTCTGACACAATGAACGTCGGACTTCTATAACCTCAACATCATCTGGTTCATGTTCCTCGTGCTCCGGTGCAGCTTCAGAAAAAGCATCTCCTTGTTCTGACTTATCTTCAATTTGTATTGTAGTAGTCTCCTTTGAAGTGTTGTTGTCGTCTTCACTTTGCAGTTTATCTTTTGCAAATATGACATCTCTGCTGATGACAACCTTGTGGGCAGTGGAATCCCACAGGCGATACCCCTTAACACCATCAGCATTTCCCAAGAATACACATTTCCTAGATTTTGGATCCATCTTTGTTCTTTCTTGGGAACCATACATCACATATGCCGGACACCCAAATATGTGCAAGGTAGAATAATCTGCGGGTTTTCCGGTCCACATTTTCATTGGTGTCTTCAACCCAATTGCAGTTGACGGTGACCGGTTTATCACGTAACAGGCAGTTCTAGCTGCTTCTGCCCAAAATAATTTGGCTAGACCTGCAGTTTCCAACATAGCTCTCATTCTTTCAAGAAGAGTTCTGTTCATCCGCTCTGCTACACCATTTTGCTGAGGTGTATGTGCAACAGTAAATTGCCTCTGAATACCCTCTTGCTTGCAAAATGCCAAGAAGCTCCCGTCAGTGTATTCTCCTCCGTTGTCCGTCCTCAAACACTTGATCCTTTTCCCGGATTCAAGTTCCACCAGCGCTTTGAATGTTTTAAATATTGGAAACACATCTGACTTGTTCTTGATTGGATACACCCACAGTCTCCTGGAGTAATCATCAATAAATGATACAAAGTATTTGGCTCCTCCTAGGGACAAAACCGGTGATTCCCAAACGTCTGAATGGATCAAGTCTAAAATGTGTTTGCTTCTGGTAGTAGATCTCTCAAATTTCAATCTATGCTACTTACTAGTAACACAGTACTCACAGAAAGGTAAGTTTACCGTCTTGAGCCCGGGTAGGAGACTACGTTCAGCGAGAATCTTCAAGCCTCGTTCTGTCATATGGCCCAATCTGCGATGCCACATTATAGTTGATTCTTCTTGACCGGCTGATGCAACTGATACATCTGCCTCCTGCAACGTATCTCCCAAAAGCATGTATAGATTTACCCCAATCTTTTCTGCCTTGATCACCACAAGCACTCCTTTGACGACCTTCATGATCCCATCCTCGATATGGGTCTTGCAGCCAAGGTCATCCAATTGTCCAATGGACAATAGGTTCTTCTTCAAGCCCTTCACGTGTCGTACCCCTTGAATGGTGTGAATGGTACCATCATACATTTTAATTTTGACGGTACCGATGCCAGCAATCTCTAAGGCATGATTATTACTCATGTACACAGATCCTCCAGAGACAGGTTCATAGGTGTGGAACTATTCTCTACGAGAGGTCATATGCCATGTTGCTCCCGAATCCATTATCCAAGCATCAGTGAGCTCCTTTCTGCCTTTTGATACAGTTGCTGCTTCGCTATATAAAATATCTCCATCATCTGGTGCAGTCGCCACACATCTCTGAGAATTTGTCACCTCGGGATTCTTCTTGTTGCTCCAAAAATCCTTCTTGAAGTGCCATTTCTTGCCACAGTTGTAGCATTTGATATTCTTTCTACTCCTTGATTTTGATCTACCTTGGTTGTTGCTCCTATTAGAGCCACGTTCCGTTGATCTACCTCTCACCATTGATAATGCCTCTGCTTGTTGTGAACTTTCGATTCTGTCTTCCTTACTTTTGCGCCTAGATTCCTCTTCCAAAACAGCTTCTGCAACATCATCAAAAATAACAGAATCTGAAAGAACATTGTTAGTGTAACTAATGATGAGTTGATCATACGAATCAGGTATACTTTGAAATAGAATTTCTGCACGTTCAAGCTCCATTATTTTATGCCCAATTGCAGTCAATTGAGAGAATAATGTATTTAAGGTATTGATGTGATCTGTCACCGATGTGAACTCACTCATCCGAAGGGTATAGAGTCTTCTCTTCAAGAAAATATTGTTGTGAAGTGACTTGACCTCATATAGTTTGGTCAGCGCATCCCAAATTTCTTTTGCTGACTTCTTTTCCTCAACGCTTGACAATACCGAATCTGCCAATGCCAGGTGCAGATTAGCCATAGCGTTGTCATCCATCTCTTTCCACTTGTCGTCTGTCACCTCCGCTGGTCTGTCTCTAATTGCTGCCAAGCAATTTTCCTTTCTCAAGATTGCCTTCATCTTTAATTTTCATAGGGAAAAATTTCTCCCGTTAAACTTCTCGATTTCAAATTTTGCAGCCATAGTATTAACAACGATCTACTTCTTAACTTGAACCGGCTCCCACTATTTCACTGTGAATAGTACTATTTACGTGAATAGTACCGTATACGTGAATAGTACCAAAACCGTATACAGGAATAGTGTTGATACCGTATAGGTGAATAGTACTATACCGTATGTATAAATAGTAACCGTGAACAGTAACCCCGTATGAATACCAGTGACCCGTAACCAGTGGCTCTGATACCACTGTTGGGTATCGGCGCAGCGGAATGGTCGGGGACAAGCAGTATCACGCAGCTAAAATATGAATGAGAACAGAGAAAGTAGAGACACAAGATTTACGTGGAAAACCCTCAAACAAATCGAGGGAAAAACCATGGGCAAATAATGGAGGATTTTACTATGATGTGGAGTATTTTACAATAACCTTCTCTCTAATATAAGGAGAGAACAATATCACTCTCTCAAATAATAGGAGAAACTAACTCTCACTCATAAATATAGAACAACAAAAGAGGAAGAAAACTACTCAAGAGAAAGCTTATGTTTTCTCTCTAACTTGGAATGTTTGGTGATGCAAAATGGTGAAGTTTGAGCATCTATTTATAGGCTCATCTTGCACAAAAAGTCTTCCCACATGTAGTGTGAAATCAACCCAAAATTGTGTGTGCCTAACTTTGCAACCAAATATTTTTCTTCATTTCCCATTACTTTTTGTCTTCTTTTGACTTGTACCAAAATTTTATTTGTTCACACCAACTACCCCCACCGGCCGTTCTCCGCATGATTTACTTTCTTCGGAATAGCACTTTATTTTGATTCCAAATTGCATTCATCGCATGGCAAATTTGGAAGATGAGATGTGCTTTTATCTTTGAAGGTGCCACCATCAATCCTGCCCTTGCACTTACTAATGCATACAACTTCATGTCCAGCTTCTACCAAGCTCAAAGTACACACAATCAAATTCAGTCAACCTCTAACTCCTCTCATGGTCAGCCTCACTGGATTCCCCCCCCCCCCCCCCCCCCACCTTTGCTCAAAGCTAACGTGGATGCAGCTTTATCCCTCATTTCAAAGCAACTGTGGTAGTTGTCTTTCGAGACTCCGGATGTAATCTGATTCATGGTTTGGCTCTCCAGGTTCACTGCACTTCAGCCTTGGAAGCGGAAGCCCTTGCTTTACTGCATGCTTGCTTGTATGCTAAAAGCCTGGGTCTTGTTAACATCATCTTCGAGAATGATACACTTGCAGTCCTTAATGCCGTCAATTCATCCAACAATTGCTCCCATTGGTCGATCAAGCAAATTGTGGATGACATTATATTGATAGCAGCTGATATCAACCCTTTTAGATTTTAGTTTGTCAATAGGAGTGCTAACAAAGCTATTGACTGGGTGACCAAGCCGAAGTTACATGACAAGTTAGCTTTTGATTGGGTTTCTAATACCCCTCCCTTTTTAAAGAATATTTTTGTACTTGTCCGTGACCCTACAGGGGTTGGTTAATCTTTTGTATACCTAAGTTTTCATTTTAATGGAAATTTTATTTTGACAAAAAAAAAAGGAGATGTGAGTGGTGGGATTGACATGAGTCTAGGGGACACAAAATAATTCAAGCTGATTGAGGATGAGTGGTGCAGTTGGGTGATTGGGGATGTTTGGAATAACTTATCGTTTAGTTGTTTCATCTTCCTTTAGAGATTTGATATTTGTAGTGGAAGTGGGTAGTTATTCTATAATTATTGTCGAAGTATCGCGCATAGAAAGTAAACTTCTTTTCCAAAAATTTATTTTGCTGTATTTTATTATTTGAAGTACGAGAAAAGTTTTACTGAATGTAAACTTATATTTCGACATGTTGTAATCCATTTTATTTAACATGAAAAAGTGCTAACAAACTAGTACGAGCATACAGATATCTAATGATAATTCATAACTAGTTGAATTATCATAAAGCAGAATTTAAAATTCTTTTCATTTTTACGACTTGATGATACGTATTTGTGGTCTATAGATCTCTTAAATTGAAGGCAAAAAAACTCCTTGACGAAAGCTGCAACTACTAGGATCTAGCCTCTACTGATCCTCCTATTTTTTATATAAATAATTGTGTTATGAATAATGAACTATTAGTTTTATTCTTTTAAATCTCGGCTACTCTTTTTTTAAATAGTATTTAATTTTTTTAATAAATTATTATTTATTACTCTAAATTTGATAACTAAAATTTAGACAATTTTAATGACTCATAAATACACGTGAAAAGATACTAGAGGAAATGAGTCTTATCTCTAAGTGCAAGCCAGCCAAATAACCACACAACATAATTGATAATTTTACGATGTCTAGATGAGAAAATATTTTCAAGAAAAAACAAATTAAAATAATTTTTATATCTATTTTCGTTTCTATTCCCATCCGTCATAGACGAAGACAAGTTGTTAGTGACCGTAATTAATGAATACTTCTGCCTTTTAATGAGACCTTATTATAGTTCTCATTTTCTCGTCTTTGTTCTTGTGACTTAATATTCAAGATTCTGTAAGACTTCCCTTTTTCAATTGTTCATTTCCTCAAGAAGGTGGGGCCCACAGATTGTCAGTGGAGAAGATTTCGACAAAATTTTCTCAAAGCAATGTGAACAAAACACGTTTTCATAAGCTTCCATTTTTCCATAGAAATTATTTTCCAAAAGAAGGGTCCAGATAGATGTTGAAGATGTTAATTGTGATTTGTGAATGAGAAGATTTCACGACAGTGGTTAGTAAGCATAAAGTGATCACGTTATCTAAATTTTAAATAATTAAGAGACTATATATATGTATTTATTTTAAGGTCTCCCATACGTTCACTTGTATATCTCTTCATCTGCCAAGTACAAAATAGCTCTTCCCGTGTAAATGTGTGTATATTAATTTAGTTTGATATTTTTAACTTTTTTCATCACGTGCAATCAAAAAATATATAATTTATTAATTTGATGTCTCTAATAACTCGACAAAAGAATCAATAATGCAAAACTTTGTAAGTTACTCTTTCTTTTGTGGGGCTTGAGATTAAAGTAAAAGAATATATCGTGGGAATTACAGGCATCCTCATTTCATACTTTGGACAGTCAAATAACTACTGAAGGCTCTGTTGAAGTGACTAGTTCATGGAATTTGGAGACATTGGAAACTTTTGAAATTTTTAGTTCTACCTAAGCCTAATACATTTGATGATAAGGAAAGAACTTGTATAAATAAAAAGATTTTTTTGAATTTGGAGAAGAAAAGAAACATCTTGGCTGACGATTAAAATCTTATTTTGTGAGAAGATTGCATTAGTTTCCATAAGTTTTTAGAAGATAAACAACGAAGAGATGATAGGCTCGTTATAGTTATAAATCAAAAGACGTGAGAATTTACCCCCAAATAATCGAGCATGAGAGTGAAATGAACCAAAGATTCATGTTTGGTTGATCAAGAAGTGACTAAAAAGAATGAAAATGATAATTTACTTTCATTAAATGATTTATTTAATAATTGGAAACAAAAGGTTTTGGACAAAATGCATGGGAAGCATCTTGCTGAGGGTATAATGTGAAAAGTTTACCTAGCTCTAAAAGAAGAAATTTTAGAGAAGATATTAATGGTAATACATGACTTGGAAAAAAAAAATACAAAGAGTCATATACTAAATATATCTAGGAAATCTAAGAGACATATTAATTATGAATCTAGAAATACTAAAAGACTCAAGCTAAGTATATGTCTGGATACAATTAATCTTCTTTATTAAATACCAATTGTCTTGAGCCTTGTCTCTTCATTTTATCCAAAAATCCAAGAGTCATCTTGGGTTTTGGTTTGCATTCTCCAACATAAACATGCAAGGCTAAAAAGTGTCGTAAACTAAAAAAATAACGATTTCTAACTTGAATTAACTGATCCAAATATAATTGTAGATATGGTAAACAAGAATTTTAATACACATATAAAACAACCACTCGTGGTTTTACAGCGTTGAACATTAGGATATTACAATAACTAATACAAAGCTAGTATATTTTTCATGCAACTGAATCACAAATAATATCTATGATAAAAACAATACAACTACTTAAGTGAAAGTACCACCACTCTGAAAAAACTTTATTTATGTTTCTTCTTCAAAATAATGGTCTTATGCCTCTCCACCTATTCTTTCTGCTACTTGCACTCTCGATCCATATCAGTTTCCCATATGAGAGAAGAAGTGATCCAATGATCAAACCGATTAACATTCCACATCCATACCCAATCAGGGCAACATCCCAGTACTCAAATCCACTGGAGTTATTTGAATCATCATCATCATCTTCTTGTGGCGCTTCATCATCATCTTCACACATCTTTGACAAGGGAAATCCACATAATGCAGAGTTCCCTATGTATGAATTATTTTCAAATGTATTAAACTGGGCAGCATGAGGTATGGGTCCAACCAACTGATTATATGAAAGGTTGAAAACTGCAAGAGATGTCATCTCAACCAGCTCACTTGGAATTTTTCCAACCAACTGGTTTGAAGAAAGGTCTAATGTTTCAAGATTGGTCAAATTTGACAGTGAGGATGGGATATCGCCTGTGAGGATGTTATGCGATAAGTTAAGAGATCAGAGGAATTTAAGTTTTCCGATCGAACTTGGAATGTTGCCTTGGAAGCTGTTATTGGATAAATCAATTGTCGCAAAGATTTTTAGTACGCGTGCATCACTTAACTCCTGCCCTTTTAGGAATAGTGTTATGTCAACTTCATAATATTGGCTTTGCCAAGTAGTCGTCTTGTTCACTGCTTGTTCATCAGCAATCATCATGGCTTCAATGTGTTCAAAGTAAAGATTAGGCAAAAGGCCAGTTAGCTCATTGTTGGCAATGTCAAAAATCTTCAATTTAGGGAATGGAGACTCAGCCTTGGACTTGGACCTTCCAATTGAGCCATGAAATTGGTTAGATCTCAAGACAAGAACTTGAAGGTGTGGAAGAGTCTCTGTCCACTGGGGAAATGAATCATTTATGAGATTGTTTCCAATATCCAGTATTTCCAATAAGCCGCAATTGGCCAATGTTTGCGGCAATGGCCCTTGTAATTGATTGCCCTTCAAGACAAGAATCTTCAAACCGTTTCCTTTCCTAAATGTCCCTGGAATGGTGCCATGCAACTGAGTATTGCCAAGATGCAACATTCGGAGTCCACTGCTGAAGTTACCCAAGCATTGTGGTATAATGCCATTCAGTTTGTTATTCGAAAGATCAAGGTAATCAAGGGAAGTTGCATTGCAAATGGACGATGAAATATTCCCTGATAAGCTATTGTTGCTCAAGTCCAATTTCTCTAAGCTTTTGCAATAGCCAAGCTCTGGGGGAATAAGGCCATTCAGTTTGTTATTGGAAAGATAAAGAGACTCCAGGGAACTTATATTGCAAATCGACAATGGTATAGTCCCCGATAAGCTGTTGTTGCTCAAGCTCAAGATCAATAAGCTTTTGCAATCACCAAGCTCTGGGGGAATGGAGCCAGAGAATTGATTATTGTCCAACCTGTTGGGAGGAAACCCGATATCAAAACACAAATAAAAAATACACAGCAGAAATAACACCCTCCCACCAAGTATAAACCTGTTAGGAAGCAACAAATAGAGCCAACAACAATATGCACAAATCTGAAAATTCCAAAAAATAGAGCAACACCAAGATTTTAACGTGGAAAACCTCCCCAACGTGGAGAGTAAAAACCATGGGACCGTAGTCCACCCAAAAACTTCCACTATCAACAAATAATGGGTACAAGAGAGTCTTCTCTAGCTACAATTAGAGGCATACACAATACATTCACGATGAATAACATATTCTTGCAAACATTGCATCAACAAAAGAGATTAAATCAAGAAATAGGAGAGAAATCACCAAAAACGTCGTCACTGTTCACGTCAGAAAAACGGATTGTAGAGAGCTCCAAATCTGATCTCCACCGTTCAGATAGAAGACCCACGAGTTGTAAACATGCACGTAAAATTTCAGCTCAATCGGACCACAAATGACCTTCCGATCGTCAACTTGATAAAGATGGCGCATGCTGAAATTTCTGCACTCTTCTTCTTCTTTCTCTCTCTGTTTCTTTTTCTCTCTCTCTCGTTCACTCACTCTCTCTTTTTTTTTTTTGAAAACAAGTTACAGACCAGCTGGTCTGTCCATTCCTTTTTTTGTTTTTGTTTATTGTTTTTCTCTTTTTTTTTTGTTTTCTTTTGGTCAAAAAAGCAAAAGCAAAAGCAAAAAATTATTACCAACCCACATGGGTTGGTCTACACAACAAACCCCCCCACCAACTCATGTGGGTGGGTCAATCAACCCGGCAACCAAACGACATATCTCAAGCTTCTCTCTTGGCAACGCCTTCGTCAACATATCGGAGTCATTATCATCTGTGTGAACTTTTTCAAGTTTCAACAACTTCAAATTCAAAACATCCCTGATCCAATGGTATCTCACATCAATATGTTTCGATCTTGAATGAAATGAAGAATTCTTACCAAGATGTATTGCACTCTGATTGTTGCAATACAAGATATATTCATTTTGCTCAAACCCAAGTTCTTCCAAAAACTTTTTCATCCATAGCAATTCCTTGCATGCTTCAGTTGCTGCAATGAACTCCGCTTCAGTGGTGGAAAGGGCAACACACTTTTGCAATCTCGATTGCCATGCCACAGCTCCCCTTGCAAATGTAATCAAATAACCCGAAGTAGACTTACGAGTATCAACATCTCCAGCCATATCAGCATCTGTGTAACCCACAAGCATAGGCTTCTCACATCCAAAGCAAAGTCTCAGTTTGGATGTGCCTCGAAGATATCTCATAATCCACTTCACTGCATTCCAGTGTTCTCTCCCAGGATTTGAGAGAAAACGACTCACCGTACCAACTGCATGTGCTATGTCTGGCCGTGTACACACCATAGCATACATCAAACTTCCCACTGCTGAAGAATATGGAACATTCTGCATATCTTTCTTTTCTTCATCTGTAGAAGGACACTGTTGAGCATTTAGCTTAAAGTGAGTAGCAAGAGGAGCACTAACCACTTTAGCTTTATCTATGTTGAACTTTTGAAGTACTTTCTCGATGTACTTCTCTTGTGACAAATACACCTTTTTTCCATTTCTGTCTCGATTGATTCTCATGCCAAGAATCTGCTTTGCTGGTCCTAAGTCTTTCATAGCAAAAGATTTATTCAATTGTTTCTTCAACCTGTCAATTCTTGAAGAATTCCTGCCAATAATCAACATATCATCAACGTATAGCAACAAGATAATAAAATCATCATCAGAGAATTTTTGAGAAAAAACACAATGATCCGAAGAAGTTTTTCTGTAGCCTTGCTCTCCCATAACAGATTCAAACTTCTTCTACCATTGTCGAGGTGCTTGTTTCAAGCCATAATGACTTTTCTTCAATTTACACACATAATCCTCTTTTCCTTTTTCTTTGAACCCTTCCGGTTGTTCCATGTAAATTTCTTCCTCCAAATCACCGTGAAGAAAAACAGTTTTCACATCCATCTGCTCAATCTCTAGATCAAGACTAGCAGCCAAACCCAGAACAACTCGAATGGATGACATTTTCACAACTGGAGAGAAAATTTCATCAAAGTCAACACCCTTTCTCTGACTGAACCCTTTCACAACCAGTCTTGCTTTGTATCGTGGTTGTGAAGTATTTTCTTGTTGCTTTAACCTGTAAACCCATATGTTTTTCAAAGCTCTTTTGCCTTTAGGCAACTTCACCAACTCAAATGTGCAATTTTCATGCAAAGATTTCATCTCATCTTGCATAGCTTCCATCCACTCATTTTTATGTTTATCATCCATAACTTCTTCAAAGCTTTCAGGTTCACCTCCATCTGTCAATAAAACATACTCATCAAAAGAGTATCTTGTAGAAGGCTGTCTATCTCTAACAGACCTCCTGAGTGGAACTGTTGGTGGAGTCTCAGGCTGACTATCATCATCACCTACCTCAACCTGTGTAGGACTTTCTGCTTGATCATCATTAGGGAAATTACCTTGATCATCATCTTCAACCTGCTCTGTTGCTGGTGGCGTTGAAGGCACTATATCAAGATCAACCAATTCATCTGACTATGGGGGTAACTCTTTCTCTGCTTTACCAATGTCCTGAATTGTTTGATCCTTCACAAATACAACATCTCTGCTTCTGACAATTTTCTTATCAACTGGATCATATAGCCTGTAGCCAAATTCATCAAGGCCATAACCAATAAATATACACTGTCGTGTTTTCACATCAAGTTTGGATCTTTCATCCTTTGGAATGTGTACAAACGCCTTGCATCCAAAGACTCGCAAATGATCATAAGAAACATCTTTCCCTGTCCAAACTCTATTAGGAACATCAAGCTTTAATGGAATACATGGTGAGAGATTCAACAAATGAACAACTGTATTCAAAGCCTCACCCCATAATGAATGTGGTAGATTTGTATGTGAAAGCAAACATCTTACCTTTTCAATCAACGTTCTATTCATTCTCTCAGCAACACCATTCAATTGTGGTGTCTTTGGCAGTATCTTTTGATGCCTGATGCCTTGCTCTTTGCAATACCTGTCAAATGGACCACAATATTCACCTCCATTATCTGTACGGATGCATTTTAATTTTCTTCCTGTTTCTCTTTCAACGGATGCTTGAAACTGCTTGAATACATCCAACACTTGATCTTTAGACTTCAAGGTATAAGCCCAAGTCTTCCTGGAGTAGTCATCAATAAACGTCACAAAGTAAAGAGAACCACCAAGTGTTTTAATTTTCATCGGACCACACACATCCGAATGTACCAGCTCAAGTACATTTTCCTTCCTGGAAGGTGGATGACTCTGGAAAGAAACCATGTTCTGCTTTCTTGCAAAGCAATGATCACATTTTCTCATATGTGGATCTGTTAGTCCCGATAAAATTTTTTTCTTGGATAAAACTGAAATTCCCTTCTCACTCATGTGACCCAGTCTCTTGTGCCACAACTCTGTTGCATCTTCATTTTCCACTGCATTGACAATGCTCCTGGAAACCTTTGAATTCATCAAATACAAAGTTGAGCATTTCTTACCTTTGGCTACAACCATAGAGCCCCTTGTAAGTTTCCATTGACCATTACCGAAGGTATTAAGAAAACCTTCATCATCAAGTCTACCTGTAGAGATCAAATTCAATCTAATGTCAGGAACATGCTTCACATCTTTAAGAATTAATTTGCTGCCATTTTCAGTCTCCAAGCAAACATCTCCTGTACCGACAACTTTGGCGACACCATCATTACCCATTTTCACAACCCCAAAATTACCAGCTGTGTAAGACATAAAGAAGTCTTTTCGAGAAGTAGCATGAATAGAAGCACCACTGTCAATCACCCAACATGTATCATGACATGCAAGATTAATAACATCACTGTCATATACAATGAAAAACTCCTGTGTAGTGGTAGCAACTCGATCTTTACCACTATCATCATCTTTCTTCTTATCATTATCTTTGTTTTTATTTTCATTTTGCAATATTCTACAAAATCTCTTGATATGACCCATTTTTCCACAGTGATGACATTTGACATTACTATACTTCCCTCTTGACTTGCTTCTACTACTTCCTCTATTTCCCGAACCCTTTTGCTTATTCCTCCCCCTAGATTCAGTAACCAAAGCATCTGACTCTGAAGAGGAATTTTGTGACTTTCTTCTAGCTTCTTCATTTAAAAGTCTACTTTTAGCTAGATTCAAAGTGATTTCACCATCTGGGGTTGAGTTACACAATGACATTCTAAATGTCTCCCATGAGTCCGGTAAAGTACCAAGAAGCAATAACCCCTTAAGTTCATCATCCAATTTAATTCTAGTGGCAGCTAACTGATTTATAATCCCAAGATATTCATTTACATGATCAGTTATAGGGGTTTTATCTCGGTATATCAAACCTATCAATTGTTTTATCAAAAACAACTTGATGCTCCCACACTTTTGTGCATACAATTCTTCAAGTTTGTTCCATAATGTGCGTGCATGTGTTTCTTCACTAATGTAGTTCATCACATTATCATCTACCCATGTCCTGATATACCCACACACTTGTTTGTGAAATAACTCCCATTCTTCATCAGTTTTACTCACGGATTTTTCAGTAGTAAACACTGGTAGATAATAATCTTTCACATACAACAAGTCTTTCATTTTTCTTTTCCACATGGCATAATTCAAACCATTCAAAAATATCATTCTACTTGTATTAACTTCCATTGTTTATACAAAATAACAATTCAACAACCAAGCTCTGAGGCCACTTTGTTAGGAGGAAACACGAAATCAAAGCACAAACAACAAATGCACAGCGGAAATAACACTCTCCCACCTTGTATAAACCTGTTAGGAAGCAACAAATAGAGCCAACAACAATATACACAAATCTGAAAATTCCAGAAAAATAGAGCAACACCAAGATTTTAACGTGGAAAACCTCCCCAACGTGGAGAGTAAAAACCACGGGACCGTAGTCCACCCAAAAAGTTCCACTATCAACAAATAATGGGTACAAAAGAGTCTTCTCTAGCTACAACTAGAGGCATACACAATACATTCACGATGAATAACATATTATTACAAACATTGCATCAACAAAAGAGATTAAACCAAGAAGTAGGAGAGAAATTACCAAAAACGTCAGCACTGTTCACGTCAGAAAAACGGGCTGTAGAGAGCTCCAAATATGATCTCCACCGTTCAGATAGAAGACCCACGAGTTGTGAACATGCACGAAAAATTTCAGCTCAATCGGACCACAAATGACCTTCCGTTCGTCAACTTGATGAAGATGGCGTAGGCTGAAATTTCTGCACTCTTCTTCTTCTTTCTCTCTCTGTTTGTTTTTCTCTCTCTCTCGTTCACTCACTCTCTCTTTTTTTTCTTTTTGAAAACAAGTGACAGACCAGCTGGTCTTTCCATTCCTTTTCTTTTTTTTTGTTTATTGTTTTTCTCTTTTTTTTGTTTTCTTTTGGTCAAAAAACAAAAGAAAAAGCAAAAAATTATTACCAACCCACATGGGTTGGTCTACTCAACACAACCGAAGAAATTCCAATTTGGTTAGATTGGAGAGTGACAATGGTAAGTCACCCATGAGTGAGTTCGAGTTTAGACACAAGATCATAAGATTCTTGCATTGACCCAGCTCAAAAGGAATTGAAGAATTCAAATGATTCGTACCAAGATCTAACCCCCAAAGGTTTCTGAGTTGGCCAAGAGAAGATGGAATCTTTCCTTCAAGAGAGTTGTTATACAATGAAATGATTAGAAGACTAGGTATTGAACCGATAGCATCAGGAATTGAGCTAGAGAACCAATTGTTTCCAAGCCAAAGCATTTTTAGCTTGGATAGCTTGGTAAAATTTGATAACAATGGCCCCTCAAATAAATTGTCAGCTAGGTCTAGTCTCTCAAGTTGTCTGAAATTTGTGAACAATGATTCGGGAATAGACCCATTGAAATTGTTTTTGTACAAATTGAGGTCCACAAGATTATAACTGCTCAATATGAAATGTGGAAATTCTCCGGTGAGTTCATTTTCAGAAAAGCTGATGTTTCTCAACAAAGGCATACTTTTGAACTTGGACCAATCAGGAGTCTTTAAATGATTATGGCCAGGGTATAAGTTCTGTAGTTTCTGAAGGTTAGTTATTTCATATGGTATGATGTCATCGAAATAATTAACACTCAAGTCCAAGTATTCAAGTTTGGAGAGGTTGCCAATACCAGAAGGTATAGAACCGCTGAGGCTGTTATTATAGATATTGAGACGGATGAGATTTGGAAATGAAGTGAAATTAAGTTGATTAAGTGTACATGTGAGACCTGCATTGTCAAGATTTACTTCAGAAATTGTTCCAGTAGAGTTGCAGACTATGCCTGTCCAGTTGCAAAGGTTCACGACATTGGTAAGAGACCATGGATTGAGAGAAGGAGATGATGATAATAAGCTATTCTTCCATCTCACAAGAGCTTCTGCTTCAGTTGTTGGTGATGATGTGATCTGCAGTGGAAGTATAAAGAGAAAAACGATGTGTAGAAGAAGAATTATATGTCTCTTGGATGTTGTCATACCTATCTTAGTTTGTGTAGGAGTGATGATACATGTTAGTGGTTTGCTCTCTCCCCTTAAATTGAAGAAAAAAGAGAGTCTGGACAGAATGTGATAAAATATACCCGTAGTAAAAAAAACGAAGACTTGGAAATTATGTGCGCATGATTTGGAAAAAGAACACCGGTTGTGAAACACATTTTCCAGAACCCGGTTGTGAAACACATTTTACAATCATTTCTCTCATCGCATCTATTTTCCAGTCTCTTGTAACTTGTAAGCACAAACAGTTAGAGGGATATGTGTTGAAGGCTAGTGCACACGTTATAGCAGGAATATTAAGTATGCACTTCGCGTGGGAAAATTTGCACAAATGGTTCTTATTATTTTTTTAAAAGGGTAAATGATTTAACAACCTTTTTGTGTTTTATCAAAAGTGCATAATACCCTCCTTTGGTTTATAAATAAGCTTATTACCACTATGTGTTTTAAAAACGTAGTTGAATACCTCCTGTATTTAATAAATAAACTGATTGCCCCCCTATGTTTTAAAAACGTAGTTGCATATCCCTACCTAAATTGGCTAAATTAATTATTTTTTTAAGAACAGTAGGGACTAAATTGAATTTTTTTGGGAAACAATAGGTACTAAATTGACTAATTTTGAACAACAGAGACGAATTTAATTTTTTTTAAACGTAATATAGACTAAATTAACTAATTATAAACAATAGGTACAAATTTCAAATTTTAGAAAAATAATAAAACTGTTTGTGCAATTTTCCCGTTCGTTGTGTTTAAGGTAAGTTTTCAAAGAGAGATCGCTGTGCTTTCTTATAGTAAATGTTAGACATGGCTTAACCAAAAAAAAAAAAGATATTAGACATGCAAGGCAACCTCTAGGATGTTTACCTACCTATCTTAGTTCAGGAAGATGCTATCATTTCTCTGTATATTCTCTTAAATTGTAGCAGGATACAGTGTGAAACAGGCTTAGGTGAACATATAGAAAAATTGTCTTTGTTTTTTTATAAAAAAATTCTTATCAAAAGATGAAATTCATTGATAAAGTTGATAAATACACAATTATCTCACGTGAAAAAAATTATGAACAACTCTAAACTTACTATATAAGATCTTGGTTATTTCTGTAGTATTAATTGATTTTATAATAGAATTCTATAATTTGTAACATAGTATTAATGTTATGCTTTAGTTCGGTCTTGATCATTTATTTGTGATAGCATGCTAACAAAACTTCATCCATGTGTGAGTTATTTGTTTTTTGCTAACTCACTTACCTTAATGTTAGCTCTCTTTCTCATTGTGCTAATTCTTGTGGAATGAAAGAGTTCAAAAATAGAATGAAATTGATGTGGAGAATTTACCATGCATGGATGATAGATTTGTGTCTTTTATCTCTTTTCTGACAAGATATTAGAAAGCCACTGGAATATAGAGTTTTAACGAAACAAGATTTTAGAAAATGTCAAATATCACCAAGCGGTGACATCGAATAATTAAAACTCCAGAAACTCCATAATAATGTAGACCAACATTTCAATTAAATGAAACATGAAAATAATGCGATGAAACTTGTAGGATTATCAGAAGAAATGCCTTCTGCTTGCAACAAAAAAAGAGAATACTCATTTGCTCAACTGATTTAGGAACCAAATGTACCCTGTCACTTGGGTAAGGATAAGGTATATAACAATCTTTTTTTTTTGGTTTGATTTATTAGGATTTGGACTTGCTAATTAAGCTCAAGATATTAGCAAGCTACTAGTTGCACTTAGGTTGTTACAGATGTATATTCTATTTTGTCTAACATCACAAAAACATCGTGTATTTGAGTCACAAAAGTGTAACATTCTATAGTACATTAGTTATGTAAAGGATTTGTAATTGATTTTTTAGTAAATTAAGTGATCTAATAGTGACGATATAAGTTGAAGTATTTTGAGTCAATTGATTAGGCTCAACATAGTGTAGAATCAGGGTATCCCTCCATGGAAAATCATTCTCTCAAGAAGGGCTGCGGAAATTGTTGATGGTGTTGATTGTAAATGAAAATATTGAAGGTTGAGGCTCAAACTCAATCCTACATTAGTACCAATAGGCAGTATAAGGGAAGAATCACTTCACTTAGGAATCAATAATATGCAACTTTGTAAAAGTTACTTGAACAAGAAGCATCCTTGTTCATAATTTGAATGCTCTAATAACCATCAAAGGCTCTATTGGAGTGACTAATTCATGAAAAATTGGAAGCTTTGAAAACACAGGAATTGTTGAAGTTTTCATTTTTATCTCCCAATTATACGCTTGATGTTAAGAAAAAAAATATCTCTTGTACAAGTAAGAATAATTATTTGGATTTGAAGAAGAAAAGTAACAACTTTGCTGATAATTACATGCTTTATTTTGTTAGAAGAGTGCTCTAAATATTCTCATCTTACATTGACCTCGACGTGTTTTTTGAGACTACCAAAGAAGAGAATTGAGAATTTACCTTAATTAATTAAGCATGAGAATCAATTGCAAGGCTTATGTTTGGTTTAGGAAGGGATAATGAAAGTTTTATAACATAAAGTGATTTTTTTTTTTTTTTGGGAAATGACAAGAAACTCGCCTCAAGTAAAACTACGTTAGATTCACTCAAAGACTATTTAGATCTCGTGGTGCAGCGGTTCCTAATATATGTACCATACCAATCAAGGGTAGGTAATATTTGTGATGGGAATGCATGAGTTTAAATTTGGAACATTTGATCATAACAAGTCGATATTTGATCACTTTACCCAACTCTTGGGGGTTCGAAAGTAATTTATTGGATTTTTGAGAGCTATTATTGCATAATAGATGGAAGTTCATCATCATCAAAAGGTTATCCATGCTTTTCCAGGGAATTTGCTAAAATGGTCAAATAGAAACAAAATAAACAAAATTGAAGGGATATTACAATAACTAATACAAAGCTATTATATTTTTGGGCTTAATTAACTGATCTAAATATAATTATATATCAGTTAAAAAAGACTTTTAATACACGCTTAAAAAATAACCACATGTAATTTTACAACGTAGAACATTGGGGTATTACAATAACTAATACAAAGATATTATTTTTTTGACGCAACTTAATCACAAATATGAGAAAAACAATACAACAACTTGGGTAAAAGTACCCCCATTCTGAAAACTTTATTTCTTCTTCTTCAGGATAGCCACCTTTGACTACTCATAAAGTCATAATGGTTTTATGCCTCTCCACCTATTCTTTCTGCCACTTCTCCTATCAAGCCATTTCAGTTTCTCAGATGAGATAAAAAGAGCTCCAATAATCGTGCCGAATAACATTCCACATCCACACCCACTTAGGGCAGCATCCCAGTACTCAAATCCACTGGAATTATTTGAATCATCAACATCATCATCTTCATCTTCTTGTGGCGCTTCATCATCATCTTCACACTTTTTTGACAAGGGAAATCCACATAATGCAGGGTTTCCAATGTATGAATTATTTTCAAATGTATGAAACTGGGCAGCGTGAGGTATGGGTCCGACCAATTGATTGTATGAAACATTAAAGACTGCAAGAGAAGTCATCTCGATCAGTTGATTTGGAATTTTCCCAAATAACTGATTTGAAGAAAGGTCTAATGTTTCAAGATTGGTCAAATTTGCCAGTGAGGGTAGGATATTGTTTGTGAGGCTGTTATGCGATAGGTTAAGAGACCGGAGAAATTTAAGTTTTCCAATAGAACTTGGAATCTCGCCTTGGAAGCTATTATTGGATAAATCAATTGTTGTGAAGATTTTTAGTAGGCGTGCATCACTTAACTCCCGCCCTTTCAACACTAGTGTTATGTCAACTTGATAATATTGGATTTGCCCAGTTGTCTCGTTCAGTTCTTGTTCACCAGCAATCGTCATGGCTTCAAAGTGTTCAAAGTAAACATTAGGCAAAAGGCCAGTTAGATCATTGTTGGTAATGTCCAAAATCTTCAATTTAGGGAAGGGAGACTTTGTCTTGGAACTTCCAATTGAACCATGAAATTGGTTAGATCTCAAGACAAGAACTTGAAGCTCCGGAAGAGTCTCTGTCCACTGGGGGAATGAATCATTTATGAGATTGTTTCCAATATCCAGTATTTCCAATAAGCCGCAATTGGCCAATGTTTGCGGCAATGGCCCTTGTAATCGATTGCCCTTCAAGACAAGAATCTTCAAAACGTTTCCTTTCCTAAATGTCCCTGGAATGGTGCCATGCAACTGATTATTGCCAAGATGCAACATTCGGAGTCCACTGCTGAAGTTACACAAGCATCGTGGAATAATGCCATTCAGTTTGTTATCCGAAAGATCAAGCCAATCAAGGGAACTTGCATTGCAAATGGACCATGGGATATTCCCTGATAAGCTATTGTTGCTCAACTTCAAGAAACTGAGTCCGCTGTTGAAGTTACCCAAGCATTGTGGAATAGGGCCATTCAGTTTGTTATCAGAAAGATCAAGGGAATCCAGGGAATTTGCATTGCAAATGGACGATGGGATATTCCCTGATAAGCTATTGTTGCTCAAGCTCAAGAACTCTAAGCTTTTGCAATTGCCAAGCTCTGGGGGAATGCGGCCAGAGAATTGATTATTTTTCAACCAAAGATGTACCAATTTGGTTAGATTCTTGTTGCCACTACCCACGCATCGTGGAATAATACCACTCAGTTTGTTATTAGAAAGATCAAGCAAAACAAGCGAACTTGCATTGCAAATGGACGATGGGATATTCCCTAATAAGCTATTGTTGCCCAACTGCAAGCTCTGTAAGCTTTTGCAATCGCCAAGCTCTGGTGGAATGGGGCCAGAGAATTGATTATTTTCCAACCCAAGAGATTTTAAGTTGGTCGACCCTCTAATTTCAGATAGAATTCTCCCAGTAAAAAAATTATTTCTCAGATCCAATATAGATAATTCAGTCCAATTTGATATGAAATAAGGTAAGATCCCGCTGAAAAGATAATTATCAGATAAGTACAATAGAGATAACTTGGTTAGATTGGAGAGTGACAATGGTAAGTAACCAGTAAGTGAGTTTGAGTATAAAAACAAGAAGGTAAGATTATTGCATTGACCGAGCTCAAAAGGAATTGAAGAATTCAAATAATTCATACCAAGATCTAGCAATTCAAGATTTCTGAGTTGGCCAAGAGAAGATGGGATCTTTGCTTCAAGTGAATTGTTAGACAATGAAATGACTTGAAGACTAGGAATCGAACCGATAGCATCAGGAATTGAGCTAGAGAACCTGTTGTTTGCAAGGGAAAGCATTTTGAGCTTGGATAGCTTGGTAAAATTTGATGACAATGGCCCCTCAAATGAATTGTCAAATAGGTCTAGGGTCTCAAGTTGTCTCAAATTTGTGAACAATGATTCAGGAATAGACCCATTGAAGTTGTTTCCCGACAAACTGAGGTACAAAAGATTATGACAGCTCAATATGAAATTTGGGAATTCTCCAGTGAGTTCATTTACAGAAAAGATGATATTTCTCAACAATGGCATGCTTTTGAACTTCGACCAATCAGGAGTCTTCAAACGATTATAGCCAAGGTCTAAGCTCTGTAGTTTCTGAAGGTTACTTATTTCATATGGTATGATGTAACTGAAATAATTATATCCCAGGTCCAAGTATGCAAGTTTGGAGAGGTTGCCAATACCAGAAGGTATAGAACCACTGAAGCTGTTAGAAGAGAGATTGAGACGGATGAGATTTGGAATTGAAATGAAATTAAGTTGATTAAGTGTACCTGTGAGCCCTGCTTGATCAAGGTTTACTTCAGAAACTGTTCCACTAGAACTGCAGATTACACCTGTCCATTTGCAGAGGTTTGTGATATTGGCAAGTGACCATGAATTGAGAGTAGGAGATGATGATAATAAGTTCTTCTTCCATCTCACAAGAGCTTCTGCTTCTGTTGTTGGTGATGATGTGATTTGCAAAGCAAGTATAAAGAGGACAGCAACATGCAGAAGAAGAATGTTATGTGTTTTTGATGTAGTCATGCTCATCTTTGTTTGTTTAGGAGTGACGATACGTGTTTGTGGTCTACTCTCTTAAACTGAAGCAAAGAGAGAGTGTGGACAATTTGGACCATGTGACAAAAGATGCAGGCAGTCAAGAGAACCGAAGACTTGGAAATTATGTGAATACGACTTGAAAAAAAAAAAAATCCTACCATTTAAGACTTGAACAATTTTTTAGTGTCAGCTGCAATTTCTAGGAAACCTGATCGGACCCCATCTACGATTTATCTAATTCACCCGTAACTGCAACTCTGACTAAAATCAAATTTGCTTCAATGCTTTATCATATGAGTATTATAATCTATCATAATTGAGGGTAAAATTGATATTTCACATTATGAATTGTACTAGTCACGTATTAGCTACTTGATAAATTTATAAAAAATAGACGAATTTTACTATTACGACTAACACTATCCCACTAAATAAATTTTAAAGACTAAAATATTTATTTTTACAAATTAAGAACTAAAGTGTCGCAACACAAAACATTAAGGACTAATGGAGACATTTACTCACTCATATATTAAGCTTTGATGCTTATGATAAAAATATGAAAAGAAAGACTTCAACATACAAGTTGCTATCAATAGGAAGCAACCATACAAGCACAAAACGTCCCTTCACCAACGCTAAAGAAAAGCAATTTGGTTATTCTTTTCATTTGCCCATTTGATATTTTAATTGCTTATCAGAATATGGTTTTTTTTTTGGGGTCAAATTATTAGAATATGGTTGATTGGGCAATAAAAGACGATATTATTCTTGTCACTAGTAATGGAAAGCGGGCGACATTAAGACTCTGGTCAATAGTGTGTAACTCGTTATGTATGCAAGAGGTTACGAGTTCGAGTGTTACTGATTACATTATACAGACTTAAACCTCCTCTAAATCGAAAGTAAAAACAAAAACAAAAAAATACTGGAAAGGGGGCGGTTCCATTGAAGTAACATTTTTGTAATCAAAGGCATGTTGGAAAATGTTTAATGGTTGGAGTCACATTTATTTATTTATTTATTTATTATTATTATTATTATAATAGAGGCAAAACTAGAGAAACTACACTCTAATCATCCTAAAAGTGGATTCACTCATTTTGTCTTTCTCAATCTATACAAGGAGTTGCTGAGGGGGTTGAGCAATCAAGAGGTAGCCCAACATCTGTCAGAGCCCATTATTGATAAGTCAGTTAACACATTTATTAACTTTGCGATAGATGTGTGAGATATGGAAATGACCAAACAGTCCTGGCAAAAATAGTTTTCCACTATAAGCCTTTAAAAGTACGGTTGCTTGTGATGTTATCGTTGATCCAACTTTTCCAAGGGCAGTCAAAAAAATGCCAATGGCGGTTTACAGGGATTAGTTTCTTCCAAAATCCTTCTTGCATAGCAGCAATGTCTAAAGATGTGGTCCGTTTCTAAATAATAACAAGAATTCAAGGCTATAATATAATAATAGTAAATATTTCTCTACAAAATGCATGTTAAAAGCTGACTACTCAGTACGAAATTTGGGAATTCTCTAGTGAGTTTATTTTCCCCCATGAGTTTTTATCTAAATTCTAAACTTTCTCATAAAGGTTTAGTTTTGCCCAAATTCTTCTATGGCACCAAGTTCTGTCAAACGATGCCTTAAAATTAAATGTGTAACATCTTGAAATTTTGAGAGTTTTTTAAAAAATAGAATTTTAATTCGAATAGGATTTTGATATTTTAATAAGATAAATATGAGTTTTGATTTTGTTAGATTTTATGGTTTAAGATAAGATAAGTGATATGAAAAATAAAATAGAGGTTTAATTAACTTTGAATTCTGAGTGTTTATGAGATTAGGATTAAAACTCTATATAAACAAGTCATAGAACTCTAACAACTTTTGGAGAAAATTAAAAAAAAAAAAAAGTTAGAAGAGAATTATATTGAGTTCTGAAGGCTTAGAAGACTTTAATTATTGATTATGATTTCATATGATTTCATGATTTTTGAGGTAAGTAGGATTTACCATTCTTTTGTACTCTTTTGTTGATCAACAAATTTTGTTCCATTCTTCATCTTTTTTGGCACTCCTTATTGATTATTGTTGAATCTTGTTTCTTGATTTTCTAGAAAAGGTTAAGTGCGTGACATGTTTTGAACCTATGAACTATATAAGTTGTGTATCGAATCCTGGGAGTTAATTACCCATCACTTTGTTATTGCTAGTGTAAATTGTGAATTTCGTATTGTGAAACGTGCTACCAAGCAGCCACACAGCTTGTATAGATTTGTTAGTGTTCGATATTATGTCATTGTATTATTGAATTTCGTATCGATTATTGGCTTCAAAATTTGATTGATATTTGAGCCTCAGTTTTTTTTGGGGTGAGTTCTACTTACTGAGCATTGTTTCGCTCACTACTTTATTTGCAGATAATAACGAGTAATTAGAAGGGTAGAGGCTCCCTGATTTCCATTGTGATATTTTTATGATGCAAAAGATTTAGATTTGTTTTTGTATTAGAGTTTTTAAAGAATATATGAATTTTTAATTTTGGAAGCTTTTACGTATATAAAGGCATTAGATGGTCTATTGTTGAGATTTACATGAAGATTATTTTAGTTTATTCTATTGTTATTTTTGAGTGTATAAAACCTTGCGGGTTTAGAAAGTTGATCTTCTTAGGTTCGCGGTGATCTTGTTCTTGAATTTGTCTAAGGCAAATATGGGGGCATGACAAAATGACATTTTGGTCTTTTATTTTTTAATTGAGCTATTTACTTCTATTTTATTGCCTTTATTTTTTTTGTCTTTAAAATGTTTGCTTGTTCCAAAAAAAGTTATGTGTTGAGTTAGGAAAAACATTTGACTCAATTTGAGATGTATATGTATAGGGAAAAAAAAGATTATAAAAGTGAATCTATTTTTTCTTAATCTCGCGCATAACACGATTTTTGCACAATAAGATTTTTTTATTTTTTTTGTTCCTTTTTTATGTTTTTATAAGGTTAGCTCATTGCAAATAAATTATAATGAACAAAAAAAAAATGATTTTTTAGAAGAGTTACTCCTCACAAATGCTCCTTATGATTCAGTGGAACCATGACAATTGAGTTAGATAAATATCAGATTTAATTTTAGATTATATATATGTATAAAAAATGATAAATTTTAAAGTAAATATTGTTTTTTCAACCTCGGGCATAATATAAATATTGTAAAATAACAATTTTTTATCTTTTCTTTTATTTTTTAAATTAAATTTTAATGATTTTCTACTTTGACTCACTGCATCTAGTTCCCTCCTGACCTGGCCATATGCTAATTTTCTGGGAGATGACTACATTTAATTTTTTATTTTGCTGTAATTGACATGTAAAATACGCCCGAGTTATTAGTCTCCCTAAACTCTGGAGAATTTAGGAGAGTAACTATTACAATTTGGGGCAAGTTACTTAGTAGAAAGAGGATAATAAGAAAGAGCTGGTAGGTAATACCGGTTTGGATATTTCTTTTTCACTTGTGGAGAGAACTTTGTTATGATGTGTGTGCACCGTATAATGTCGTTGAACAAAAAGAATTTCCTGAAACTAAAGAAGGATTGTAGATGAATAGTTTTATCTTAAATAATAAATTATTAAATTCTTGTCCACATCACAGTTGTACATCTGACAAACAACTAACTTGAATTTCTTTATATCTATATGTGTATATCAGATATCTGTTGTTGATGCATTACTATTATAGGGGTTAGAAAATTGAGACAAAAGAATAATTTATTGAATTCTTCTATTGGTAATAGTTACAATAGTAGTTGTTGAAGTGCCATCTCTCCAACATTAATTTTGGAAATCATGGCTCTATTGTTTGGCTCATGACTCCGAAATTTTTAGAAGTAATGAAGCTCTCTAGTTCATTAGATTTACTTGTGAGAGCTTACTTATACTATATGCATTTTCACCTATTTATACTACCCTTAAGTCGGTGCATGACCGATTATGTTAAAGACTTTGGAAGCTTCAAGTCTATTCTGCCACAAGTACAGCTCGTAAGCTCTAGATCATTCCTTTTGTTTATTAATTTCCTCACAAATATCTCTTTCCTTTTGCTCTAGAATGATCTAGCATATTAGAGCACCAACAAATGAGCACCAATATTTCCAACACAGGGGTATTGAGATCACCGAGGCATTACGATTACAAATTGAGGTTCAGAAGCGGCTGCATGAACAACTTGAGGTATTATTAACTAGGCTAGATGCATTATGGTTCTGCTGGATGGTAATTCATGGATAGCTTCTTTTGAGCAGTTAGAGATTTCATTTTCCATTTCTATGTTTGTGGTTAAAAAACTCTTATAATTAAGTGCTGAATAATTTAGTTTTGACTGATAATTTTTCTTTCAAATAGCTTTGTTTAGGCCTCTTGTGGCAGGTTGCATTTTTGTGAAAGTTGGTAAATCGCCAAAAACATGGAATATACGGGAACACATGAAAATTCTATAGTGTTTTCCTTATAACCTTCATTATGCTTTTTGGTTAACAATCATGTCTTTTTGGTGTCTTGCGTGATTTAAGTCTCAAATATGTGCTGCTGTAAGCCTGTAATATAAAACTTGCAGTGGCTTGGCTTTTCTTGTAAATACTTACTTGGTACTTCTCTATTAAGTAGGGAATAAATTGGTGTCTTCAGGACTGACAAGTCGATATAGAAGTTTGGAATGATTGTTATGACAGATGGGGCTCGATAATGAGATTTAGTACTTATGTCATCCTTCACTACTGTAATTATCTTGTGCCCGATCTTGGTTGTAGTTGAGTTGATAGTTTCAAGGATTTTGAATACCAGTTTCAAGTATAGTCTTGACCTGGTTGGACTCCATAAAAACTTTAGTTGGAGAAAGAAGCCCTCTCTTATGACCATGGAATGTTTAAGCATGAAGGTTATCCTTTCTTTAAGTTTTCCAACCTTGACTATATGTAGATTGCTTGAAGGAAAGCTCTTCAAAATGTCAATAGGTTGATAGCTATTTTTCACAGTCGGATCCTTTCAGTTAACCTTTTTTTTTAAAAAAAAAAAGTTCCTTGAAATATGTACTTCGTGTAGTGCTGGCACAATTTGTTTCTTTGTTGAACTTAAAGATATTCAGTTGTAGTTGTGTTAAGGGAATGGAAGGGTTGGTAGCGTAAGCAATAGTATTTATTAAAAACAATAAATGAATATAATAATTCTTCTCTAACAACTTACACTTTTGGATTGAAGTTTTTATCGTAACACTAAATCTATACACGGCCATTTTAAAAAGTGTCATAAACTAGAAAAATAATAATTTTTAACTCGAATTTACTGATCCAAATATAATTAATATAAGTAGTATCTTTTTCACACAAGTGAATCACAAATAAAATCAATGAGAAAAGCAAGACAACTTAAGTGAAAGTACCACCATTCCAAAAGCTTCATTAATTTCTTCTTCTTTTCAAGATGGCTCCTTTGACTGCTCATAATGGTCCTATGCCTCTCCATCTATTCTTTCTGCTACTTGTACTCCCAATTCATTTAAGTTTCCCATATAAGATAAGAAGTGATCCAATGATCAAACCAATTAACATTCCACATCCATACCCAATTAGGGCAGTATCCCAGTACTCAAATTCACTGGAATTATTTGAATCATCATCATCATCATCTTCTTGTAGTGCTTCATCATCATCTTCACACATCTTTGTTAAAGGAAGTCCACATAATGCCGAGTTCCCTATGTATGAATTATTTTCAAATGGAAACTGACATCCATGACGTATTGGCCCAACAAAATGATTATAAGAAAGGTTGAACACTGCTAGAAATGTCAGTTTTGTCAGTTGCTTAGGAATTTCCCCAACCAATTGGTTTGAAGAAAGGTCTAATGTTTCAAGATTGGTCAAATTTGCCAGTGAGGAGGGCATATAGCCTGTGAGGCTATTGTGCGATAAATTTAGAGACTGAAGGGATCATTTTTCCATAGAACTTGGAATTTCTCCTTGGAATTTGTTGTAGGACAGATCAATGATTGTGATGAGTCTTAGGTTGCTCTTAATTTGATATGTTTGTCTTTTCAACACTAATGATACAGAAGCATTACAGTATGAGTCCCCCTCAAATATTTGGGATCCCCAAAATGTCTTGTCCGATACATGTTCACTAGCATTCCTCATAGCTTCAAAATGTTCGAAGTAATCAATAGGCAGGAATCCAATTAGCTCATTGTTGGCGATGTCAATAATCTATAATTTAGGGAAGCGAGACTTAGTCTTGGAACTTCCAATTGGACCATAGAATGGTTAGATCTTAAGACAAGGACTCGAAGATCCGGAAGAGACTCTGTCAACTGGGGGAATGAATCATTTTAAATATAAAACGCTAGTGTAAAAATTGATAATTTTTATTTATTTTATTTTATTTTTTATTTTTTATTGTTATTATTTTACTTATTATAAATTTTTTTTATTTTATGTATTTTATTTTATTTTTTTCTTACTAATTTTATTTTTATTTTATTTTCTTATTTTTCTTATTTTTATTGTCATTATTTTATTTTTAAATATTTTATTTGTGTAATTTTATTTTATTTTATTTTTACTAATTTTATTTTAATTTTACTTTATCTTATTTTATTTTATTTTTCTATTTTATCATTTAGTTTTTTTTTAATTTATTTTATTTTATTTTCTTTTTTTATTTATGTTTATGTTTATTTTATTATAATTTATTTATTAATTTATTATTTTTTTAATTTTATTTTTAGTTATTTTTATTTTATCTTGCTTTATTTAATTTAATTTTCTTATTTTTTAATTTAATTTTAAATTATTTTATTTTTATTTTATTTTGTATCTTTATTTTTATTTTATATTATTTTATTTTATGTTTTTATTATTTATTATTTATTATTTTATTATTTGAGTTATTTTATTGTGTTTATTTTAATTTTGAATTTTCTAAAATGGGTATTTGGATATTTTATTTTCTCAAAGTTATTCCCAAAATTTGAGAATGTGAGATTCTCACCCCCTCACATGGGAATAGAAATTAGCCAAATTATGAGAATATTGCATTCACAAGAATATTATATTCTCATAAATATTTTTTTATTCGGCGAGCCAAACATGAGAATGTGATATTCCATACTTCACATTTCAAGGAATCTTAAAATATTTCGCGAACCAAACGTCACCTTAGTACTTAAGTCATTCTTTACTACTGGTAGGGGTGGAGCCAGAAATCTAATGTTGGGGGGTCGAATTTTTTTTTTTTACAGTATTTTTAAGTTAGTAGAAAAGAGACTCAATTGTTACAGTTTCAGTTTTTTTAAATAATTTTATTTAAGAAAATTTGGTTATGGTTTCATATAACGGTACTTTTAAAGATTTGATAAGAAAAATAACCATTCAAGCATATTTTTTAATATCAATTGGTTTACATTTTGGATGCATCATAAAAAAATATTATAATAATTTTAAATTTCATATTTAACTATTTGCTCTTGTTCATGGTACAAATTAAAGAATTTTTTTCACAACAAAAAATAATAAGAGAGAGAGAGAGAAGACCTAAGTAGTATAATATTCAATTGATGTTTAAATAATCGAAACCAAGCTTATTCCCCATTACTTTCTCCACTCAAACTACAAATTTAAAAGAACTTGATCAAAACAAGCATATCTTGGATCCAACAAAAAAAAAAAAAAAAGCATAACAGAAGTAGCTCAAAGATATATATAATAGAAAAATTGGCAAAAAAAATGCAGCTGTGGTGACTCAAACCCATGCCATCAACATGATTCCATGTTCTTAAAGACTTTTATAAATTTTTTGGTTTTTAGATGGGCCCAAATTTGTTTTTTTTTTTCTTTGGCGGGGGAAGAGGGGGTGGGCCCTCTTCTTTCATCCCTGACTGCTAGAATTATCTTGTGCCCAACGTGGTTGTAGTTGAGTTGATAGTTTCAAGGCTTTTGAATGCCAGTTTCAAGTATAGTGTTACCAGATTGAATTCCAATAGAAACTTCAGTGGGAGAAAGAAGACATCTCTTATGACCATGGAAAGCCTAAGCATAAAGGTTATCCTCTCTTTAAGTTTCTCAACCTTGACCAATATGAATTACTTAAAGGAAAGCTCTTCAAAACGTCAGCCGATTGGTAATTATATTTCATGGTCAAATCCTTTTAGTTGACTTTTTTTAAAGTTTTTCTTTCTTGAAATATGTACTATGTATAGTACCGGCACAAACTGTTTCTTTGTTTAGCCTAAAGATATTCAGCTGCAGTTGTGTTAAAGGATTGGAAGGGTTGGTATCGTATGCAATAGTATTTGTTAAAAATAATAAACAAATATAATAATTCATCTTTTAATAACTTAAACTTTTGGGATGACGTTTTACTGTGACACTAAATTTGTACATGTGCAAGTTAAAAAGTGTCATAAACTAAAAAAATAATAATTTCTAACTCGAATCAACTACTCCAAATATAATTGTAGTTTTGATAAACGTGCTTTTTAATACATAGTTATATAGTAACTAGTATCTTTTTTGCACACAATTGAATCACTATTAATATCTATGAGAAAAACAATACAACCACTTAGGTGAAAAGACCACCATTCTAAAAACTCTCTCTTCTTCTTCTTCTTCTCCTTCAAGATAATGGTCTTATGCCTCTCCACCTATTCTTTCTGCTACTTGTAGTCCCAATCCATTTCAGTTTGCCATATGAGAGAAGAAGTGATCCAATGATCAAACCAATTAACACTCCACATCCGCATCCAATTAGGGCAGCATCCCAATACTCAAATCCACTGGAATTATTTGAATCATCATCGTCATCATCTTCTTGTGGCACTTCATCATCTTCGCACTTCTTTGACAAGGGACGTCCACATAATGCAGAGTTCCCTATGTATGAATTATTTTCAAATGTATTAAACTGGGCAGCATGAGGTATAGGTCCGACCAATTGATTATATGAAAGGTTGAAGACTGCAAGCGATGTCATCTTAATCAGCTCACTTGGAATTTTCCCAACCAACTGGTTCGAAGAAAGGTCTAACGTTTCAAGATTGGTCAAATTTGCCAGTGAGAACGGGATATCGCCTGTGAGGCTGTTATGTGATAAGTTCAGAGACCAAAGGGATCTTAGTTTTCCGATAGAACTTGGAATGTCTCCTCGGAAATTATTGCAAGATAAATCAATTATCGTGAAAATTCTCATGTTGAGATCAATTTCATACGCATATCCCTTAAACAATAGTGATATATAAGCACCATAATATCCGAATTCATCAACTATTGGGCCAGGTGTTTGATCACTAACATTCGCCATAGCTTCGAAGTAAACAATAGGCAAAAGACCAGTTAGCTTATTATTGGAAATGTCAAAAATCTTCAATTTAGGAAAGGGAGACTTGGTCTTGAAGCTTCCTATTGAACCATGAAATCGATTGGATCTCAAGATAAGAATTTGAAGCTCTGGGAGAGTCTCCGTCCACTGGGGAAATGAATCATTTATGAGGTTGTTTCCAATATCCAGAATTTCTAGAATACTGCAATTGGCCAATGTCTGCGGCAATGGCCCTTTTAATTGATTTCCGCTCAAGACAAGAATCTTCAAACGTCCATATTGATAATTCCTGCCCATCTCAGGAATGGTACCGTGGAAGTGATTCTTGCCTAGATCTAATACTTCGAGAGCTGTGCTGAGTTCTCCCAAGCATTGTGGAATAATGCCATTCAAGTTGTTATTGGAAAGATCAAGCTCCACAAGTGCAGTTGCATTGCAGATCGACATTGGGATATTCCCTGATAAGCTATTGTTGCTCAAGTGCAACTCCAATAAGTTTTTTGTTGGGTATCGGCGCAGCGGAATGGTCGGGGACAAGCAGTATTACGCAGCTAAAATATGAATGAGAACAGAGAAAGTAGAGACACAAGATTTACGTGGAAAACCCTCAAACAAATCGAGAGAAAAACCACGGGCAAGTAATGGAGGATTTCACTATGATGTAGAGTATTTTACAATAACCTTTTCTCTAATATAAGGAGAGAACAATATCACTCTCTCAAATAATAGGAGAAACTAACTCTCACTCACAAATATAGGACAACAAAAGAGGAAGAAAAATACTCAAGAGAAAGCTTATGTTTTCTTTCTAACTTGGGATGTTTTGGTGATGCTCAAATGGTGAAAAATGAACCTCTATTTATAGGCTCATCTTGCACCAAAAATCTTCCCACATGTAGTGTGAAATCAACCCAAAATTGTGTGTGCCTAACTTTGCAACCAAAGATTTTTCTTCATTTCCCATTGCCTTTTGTTTTCTTTTGACCAAAGACTCAAAGTGAGCTTTAACCAACTCACATTCTCCCACTTAAAGCCCACTTTGGATGATCTTCAAATCTCTCCATACTTGTCAATTCCATGTTGCTTACGTTTTTGCTAGGCCAAAGAAGGATCAACTCCAAACAAACTTGTCAACGTTGATTGGCTTTGTCATGACATCTGCTAGGTTCTCGTTGGTGTGAATCTTCTGCATATCTACACTCCCTTCCTTCACTACTTCTCGAACAAAGTGATATTGGACATCTATGTGTTTCATCCTGGAATGAAATGCTAGATTCCTTGCAATGTGCAAGGCACTCTGACTGTCACAAAACAAGGGAATTTTCTGTTGTTTGTGCCCGAGATCCTCCATTAACCGTTTAATCTAGATTGCTTCTTTACAAGCTTGTGTAACTGCCATGTATTCAGCCTCTATTTTAGATAGGGCCACAATAGTCTATAATTTAGATATCCAGCTTACCACGCTCCTGCAACTGTAAACACATAGCCTGTAGTGGACTTCCGTTTATCGGTATCACCTGCAAAATCAGAATCAACAAAACCCTTGACAGTAAATTCTGATCATTCAAAACATAATGCAACATCCGAGGTCCCTTTTATGTATCGTAGGATCCTCTTAACAGCATTCCAATGCTCTTTACCAGGATTCGCCATGAACCGACTGACCGCACCAACTGCTTGAGCAATATCTGGTCTCGTACATATCATAGCGAACATGAGACTTCCCACTGCTGATGCATACGGTACTCGAGACATTTCTATCCTCTCCGCTTCAGTGCTAGGGCACATACTTGAGGATAATTTGTAATTGACAGGAAGCGGGGTCGAGATTTCCTTACAATCTTGCATATTGAAGCATCGCAAGATTTTCTTCAAGTAATTCTTCTGGGAAATCCATACCTTCCTGCCTTCTCTATCTCAGTGAATTTGCATCCCTAAAATTTTGTTTGCTGGTCCCAAATCCTTCATATCAAACTCCCCAGCCAACTGTGCCTTCAGTTCTTGGACCAGATCTTTACTGGGACCTACTACCAGCATGTCGTCCACGTACAATAGCAGAATGATAAAATCATCATCGTCAAACCTCTTGTAGTACGTACAATGGTCTAAATTGAGTCTGTTGTACCCGAGGCTAATCACGAAGGAATCAAATCTCTTGTACCAACACCTTGGCGCTTGCTTTAAACCGTACAGAGATTTGGTCAACCTGCAAATCAAGTTTTCTTTTTCTTTCTCAACAAAACCTTCTGGTTGAAGCATGTAAATCTCTTCTTCAAGCTCACCATGAAGAAAAGTCGTCTTTACATCTAATTGTTCTAGATGTAAGCTAACACAGCACACATGACCAAGACTACTCTGATAGTTGTAAGTCTTACCACAGGAGAAAATATCTCGTTGAAGTCAATTCCTTCTTTCTGAGCATATCCTTTCACCACCAGTCTTGCACGATATCGCTCCACTTGGTCATTACCATCTCTCTTGATCTTGTAGACCCATTTGTTACCAATGGCTTTCCGTCCAGGTGGTAGTGGAACAAGCTCCCACGTCTTGTTTCTATGTAGAGTTTTAATTTCTTCTTGCATTGCTGTCATCCACAGGGTAACATTGGGGCTTTTTATAGCCTCGTGAAAGGTAGATGGCTCTCCATCTTTCGTTAGAAGACAATATGCAGCATTGCTCGCCATGACAAAATCTGAATGCCAAGTTGGCCTTGTTGTCTGACGCAATGAACGTCGGACTTCTATAACCTCAGCATCATCTGATTCTTGTTCCTCGTGCTCCGGTGCAGCTTCAGAAGGAGCATCTCCTTGTTCTGACTTATCTTCAATTTGTATTGTAGTAGTCTCATTTGAAGTGTTGCTGTCGTCTTCACTTTGCAGTTTATCTTCTGCAAATATCACATCTCTGCTGATGACAACCTTGTGGGCAGTGGAATCCTACAGGCGATACCCCTTAACACCATCAGCATTTCCCAAGAATACACATTTTCTAAATTTTGGATCCAGCTTTGTTCTTTCTTGGGAACCATACATCACATATGCCGGACACCCAAATACGTGCAAGGTAGAATAATCTGCGGGTTTTCCGGTCCACATTTCCATTGGTGTCTTCAACCCAATTGCAGTTGACGGTGACCGGTTTATCACGTAACAGGCAGTTCTAGCTGCTTCTGCCCAAAATGATTTGGCAAGACCTGCAGTTTCCAACATAGCTCTCATTCTTTCAAGAAGAGTTCTGTTCATCCGCTCTGCTACACCATTTTGCTGAGGTGTATGTGCAACAGTAAATTGCCTCTGAATACCCTCTTGCTTGCAAAATGCCAAGAAGCTCCCGTCAGTGTATTCTCCTCCGTTGTCCGTCCTCAAACACTTGATCCTTTTCCCGGATTCAAGTTCCACCAGTGCTTTGAATGTTTTAAATATTGAAAACACATCTGACTTGTTCTTGATTGGATACACCTACAGTCTCCTGTAGTAATCATCAATAAATGATACAAAGTATTTGGCTCCTCCTAGGGACAGAACCGGTGATGCCCAAATGTCTGAATAAATCAAGTCTAAAATGTGTTTGCTTCTGGCAGTAGATCTCCCAAATTTCAATCTATCCTGCTTATTGGTAACACAGTGCTCACAGAAAGGTAAGTTTACCGTCTTGAGCCCGGGTAGGAGATTACGTTCAGCGAGAATCTTCAAGCCACGGTCTGTCATGTGGCCGAATCTGTGATGCCACATTATAGTTGATTCTTCTTGTCTGTCTGATGCAACTAATACATTTGCCTCCTGCAACGTATCTCCCAAAAACATGTATAGATTTACCCCAATCTTTTCTGCCTTGATCACCACAAGCGCTCCTTTGACAACCTTCATGATCCCATCCTCGATATGGGTCTTGCAGCCAAGGTCATCCAATTGTCCAATGGACAATAGGTTCTTCTTCAAGCCCTTCACGTGTCGTACCCCTTGAATGGTGCGAATGGTACCATCATACATTTTAATTTTGACGGTACCGATACCAGCAATCTCCAAGGCATGATCATTACCCATGTACACAGATCCTCCAGAGACAGGTTCATAGTTGTGGAACCATTCTCTACGAGAGGTCATATGCCATGTTGCTCCCGAATCCATTATCCAAGCATCAGTGAGCTCCTTTTTGCCTTTTGATACAGTTGCTGCTTCGCTATATAAAATATCTCCATCATCTGGTGCAGTCGCCACACATCCCTGAGAATTTGTCACCTCGGGATTCTTCTTGTTGCTCAAACAATTCTTCTTGAAGTGCCCTTTCTTGCCACAGTTGTAGCATTTGATATTTTTTCTACTCCTTGATTTTGATCTACCTTTATTGTTGCTCCCACTAGAGCCACGTTCCGTTGATCTACTTCTCACCATTGATAATGCCTCTGCTTGTTGTGAACTTTCGATTCTGTCTTCCTTACTTTTGCGCCTAGATTCCTCTTCCAGAACAGCGGCTGCAATATCATCAAAAATAACAGAATTTGAAAGAACATTATTAGTGTAACTAATGATGAGTTGATCCTACGAATCAGGTATACTTTGAAGTAGAATTTCTGCACGTTCAAGCTCCGCTATTTTATGCCCAATTGCAGTCAATTGAGAGAATAACGTATTTAAGATATTGATGTGATCTGTCACCGATGTGGACTCACTCATCCGAAGGGTATAGAGTCTTCTCTTCAAAAAAATCTTGTTGTGAAGTGACTTGACCTCATATAGTTTGGTCAGCGCATCCCAAATTTCTTTTGCTGACTTCTTTTCCTCAACGCTTGACAATACCGAATCTGCCAATGCTAGTGCAGATTAGCCATAGCGTTGTCATCCATCTCTTTCCACTTGTCGTCCGTCACCTCCGCTGGTCTGTCTCCAATTGCTGCCAAGCAATTTTCCTTTCTCAAGATTGCCTTCATCTTTAATTTCCATAGGGAAAAATTTCTCCCGTTGAACTTCTCGATTTCAAATTTTGCCGCCATAGTATTAATGACGATCTGCTTCGTAATTTGAACCGGCTCCCACTATTTCACTGTGAATAGTACTATTTACGTGAATAGTATCGTATACGTGAATAGTACCAAAACCGTATACATGAATAGTATTGATACCGTATAGGTGAATAGTACTATACCGTATGCATGAATAGTAATCGTGAACAGTAACCCCGTATGAATAACAGTGACCTGTAATTAATGGGTGTGATACCACTGTTGGGTATCGGGGCAACGGAATGGTCGGGGACAAGCAGTATCACGCAGCTAAAATATGAATGAGAACATAGAAAGTAGAGACACAAGATTTACGTGGAAAACCCTCAAATAAATCGAGGGAAAAACCACGGGCAAGTAATGGAGGATTTCACTATGATGTGGAGTATTTTACAATAACCTTCTCTCTAATATAAGGAGAGAACAATATCACTCTCTCAAATAATAGGAGAAATTAACTCTCACTCACAAATATAGGACAACAAAAGAGGAAGAAAAATACTCAAGAGAAAGCTTATGTTTTCTCTCTAACTTGGGATGTTTTGGTGATGCTCAAATGGTGAAAAATGAACCTCTATTATAGGCTCATCTTGCACCAAAAGTCTTTCCACATGTAGTGTGAAATCAACCCAAAATTGTGTGTGCCTAACTTTGCAACCAAAGATTTTTCTTCATTTCCCATTACCTTTTGTTTTCTTTTGACCAAAGACTCAAAGTGAGCTTTAACCAACTCACATTTTTACCATTACCAATATTTTCGGGAATGGGACCAGAGAACTGATTATTCTCAAACTCCCATGTATATAATTCGGTCCAATTTGAGATGAAATAAGGTGAGATCTCACCAGAAAGAGAATTATCAGATAACACCAAGTCAACCATCGCGGTTATATTGGAGAGTGATAATGGCAAGTCTCCAGTAAGTGAATTCGAGGATAGATTCAAGTAGAAGAGTTTGTTGCATTGGCCTAGCTCCAAAGGTATTGAAGAATTGAAATGATTCTTTGAAAGATCTAACTCCCCCAGGTTTCTAAGTTGGCCAAGGGAAGATGGAATCGTTCCTTCAAGTGAATTGTTATGCAAATCAATGGATTCAAGGCTAGTTATTGAACCGATAGCATCAGGAATTGAGCTAGAGAAACCATTGTTTCCAAGGTCAAGTTCTTTTAGATTGGATAGCTTGGCAAAATTTGAGGACAATGGCCCCTCAAATGAATTGTTATGTAGGACTAGGGACTCAAGTTTTTCCAAATTGGTGAACAATGATTCAGGAATAGACTCATTGAAGTGGTTGTCCGACAAATCGAGCTCCCTGAGATTATGACATCTCAATATGAAATCTGGAAATTCTCCATTGAGTTCATTTGAAGAGAAGCTGACACGTCTCAACGAAGGCATACCTTGAAACTTCGACCAATCAGGAGTCTTTAAATTATTTCTTTCAAGGTCTAAGGTCAATAGTTTCTGAAGGTTGCTTATTTCAAAGGGAATAGTACTAATAATACGGTTGTTGTAAAAACTCAAGTGTTGAAGTTCTGTTAACTTTCCAATCTGTGAAGGTATGATACCATTGAAAAGATTATTGCTCAGGTCCAAGAATGTAAGCTTGGAGAGGTTGCCAATGCTCGAAGGTATAGACCCGCTGAAGTTGTTATAATTGAGGTTGAAAAGGATGAGATTTGGAAATGAAGTGAAATTAAGTTGACCAAGTGTACCTGCGAGGCCTCCATACGTCAGATTTAGTTTAGAAACAGTTCCAGCAGAATTGCAAACTATGCCTGTCCATTTGCAGAGGTTTGTGATGTTGGCAAGAGACCATGAATTGAGAGTAGGAGATGATGATAATAAGCTCTTCTTCCATCTCACAAGAGCTTCTGCTTCTGTCCTTGGTGATGATGATGTGATTTGCAAAGCAAGTATAAAGAGGAAAAGAACATGCAGAAGAAGAATGTTATGTGTTTTGGATGTTGTCATGGCTATACCCATCTCTGTTTAGGATAGGGGGTGATGATACATGTTGGTGCTCTCCTCTCTTAAACTGAAGGACAAAAGAGACAAAAGATGCAAGCAGCCAAGAGAACCGAAGACTTGGAAATTATATGAACATGACTTGGAAAGAAGAATGAACACATTTAATTTCCAACCATTTTAGAGTTGAATCACTTTTTCGGTCTCTGTTGCAATTTCTGGGAAATTTAATGCGACTCCATCTATCAACTTGTAAGCAAATACAGTTAGAGGTGATTGTGATGGATGCTAATCCTGCGTGTTTAAGTCTCGTCTCGATAGAGAGTTTGTAATTACTGGATATATTTCGGCATGTTGTATTCTATTATTATTAGCTTTAACATGAGAAAAGTGTTGACCAACTACTGTGAGCATACAAATATCTAATAAGAAAGAATTCATAATTAATTGAATTATAATAAAACAAAATTTAAAATTCTTTTCATTTTTACGACTTGAAGATACTTGTTAATTTGTGGTATATATTTATAGATCTCTTAAATTGATGGAAAAAGAGTGTGTGGACAATTGGACGACCATGTACAAAAGATGGCATTTAAGAGACATGAAGACTTGTAAATTATGTTAATACGACAAAAAAAAAAAAAAAAAAGAAGATGAAAAGAAAGACTTCCAACATACAGGTCCCTATCAACCAGACAAGCACATAGCATCTCTTCATAAACGTTAAAGAAAAGCAATTTGGTTAGTAAACAATTTGGTTACTCTTTTCATTTGCTCATTTTGACATTTTTTATTTCCTCTTAACCTTCCACTTTTAAAGGCACTTTTGGCTTAATTCTTGTGCGGGCCCGACACAATTAAATGGGAAGGTCTGAGTTTCATCAAGTTTCTTTCTCGAAATAGATGAATTTGGTGTATTTAAATATCAAAAACGGATTAAGAGTCAAAGAATAGAGTGAGGGTCATAATATTCAATAAGTAGAATTCACCCTAAAGAAAATTGAAACTCAAATATAAATTAAATTAAAAGGCCCATAATCGATAACTTTTACGAAATTTAATAATTAACACAATAAAGTTGTGGTTGTTTAGTAGCACGTTTTACAGTACAAAATTTACAAATCAGTTTAAAAAATTGCCCTATTCGAGAATCTTCGAATATTGATTATGTTACAAAGGCCCTTATGTCCACGTCCCAATCGTTCTCCGGAGGAATGTGTGTATCTAAAATATCTCCACAAATATCTTGATTTGTATCTTCAATTTTTGAAAACTTATAAACTATTTTCATTAATAGCATTTAACCAACCAAGCAACCAGATGATGCGATTTGCATTGAATGCCTGGTTATTGCTAATTGACCGAAGTGAGAAGCAAAAATATTTTGATAAAGACGTTCCATAGGCTTCAATAACATACGGTGACGCCTATCACACTTCAATAACAGATGGTGGCTAATTAAACTTCCAACTATCTATGAGACAATATACATTGTCGTGCATTTCATCATATCACGAAAAGTCAATAAAAAGAATTCAAGAATAATCAATAATGAATGTTAGAAAAGACGAAGAATAAAACAAAATTTGTTAATCAACAAAACGGTGCAAAATAATGGTAAATCTTACTCATCTAAAAAATTATGTGCTTGTCTGGTTGATAAAATCCTTTACTAACTTTCTTGCTTATCTTCAAAAATAATATGAAAAACGTAGCCCCAACTTTCTTCAATAGAGGTTTAATCCTAATCACATCAGACTCAGAATTGAAAACCAATTAAACTCTTTATCATCTATTTTACATAGGAGTTCTAATTCCATAAAGTCTTAACACATTCAAAACTCTTATTTTCATTAACACATTCGAAACTCTTATTTTCATCAAATCCTGTTCAGATTAAAAATAAAATTAAATATTCTTTTTCGTTTGGACTTTTTTTAAAAATTCGGGTCATTACAGGTTTGCTTGAATTCTCTATTATATCCATGAAATTGCATATTAGTTGTATTTGAGATTATCCCTAACGGAGTGAAAACCTGTTTAATATCATAGCTTGTAACGATTTGGTTCCCAAAAGCAAATATCAAATCCAAACTGCGGTATTTGTTACAATCTAGTTTGGGGCTTATAAACATTAGATTTGGTCAATAATCGAAGTAATACCAGGCTTACGCCAGCTCATTCAAACTCATTTTAATCACATCTCTTGGTTATTAAGCCTATGCTTTTGGACAAAGATGAAACAAAAGATTCTCCATATCGAAAGTTACTACCAGTAGGAACCTCCACTGATTCTCCCATTTTTTAAACACGGTGTGTTATGAACTATTAAATTTTGTTCTTTTAAATCTCGGCTATTTATTCTCTCATTTTTTTTGTGAAGCCTAAAGATATTCAACTCCACTGTATTAATGGATGGGAAGGGTTTCGTAAGCAATAGTATTTGTTGAAAACAATACATGGATATAATAATTTTTCTTTAATAAAGTTAAACTTTTATATGAGATAAAATTTAATATTATACTAAAGCCTAGATATTAAACAGTATTGGTTTGAAGTCTTACTATCATCCATTTAAAAACACTAAATTTGTAAACGTGCAAGGTTACAAAGTGTCGTAGACTAAAAAAATAACGATTTCTAACTCGAATTAATTGATCCAAATATAATTGTAGATATGTTAAACATGACTTCTAATACACACTTATAAAATAATCCCTTGTGGTTTTACAACGTGGAACATCGAGGTATTACTATAACTAATACAAAGCTAGTATATTTTTCAAGCAGCTAAATTACAAATAATATCTATGAGGAAAACAATACAACAACTTAGGTGAAAGTACCACCATTCTAAAAACTTTATTTCTCCTTCTTCAAGACTACTCATAATGGTCTTATGCCTCTCCACCTATTCTTTATGCTACTTGTAGTCCCAATCCATTTCAGTTTCCCATATGAGAGAATAAGTGATCCAGTGATCAAACCAATAAACATTCCACTTCCATAGCCAATTAAGGCAGCATCCCAGTACTCAAATCCACTGGAATTATTTGAATCATCATCATCGTCATCTTCATCTTCTTGTGGCGTTTCATCATCATCATCTTCACACTTCTTTGACAAAGGAAATCCACATAATGCAGAGTTCCCTATGTATGAATTAGTTTCAAATGTATTAAACTGGGCAGCGTGAGGTATAACTCCGACCAATTGATTGTATGAAACATTAAAGACTGCAAGAGATGTCATCTCAATCAGCTGATTTGGAATTTCCCCAACTAACTTATTTGAAGAAAGGTCTAATGTTTCAAGATTGGTCAAATTTGCCAATGAGGGTAGGATATTGCCTATGAGGCTGTTATACGATAAGTTTAGAGACCGGAGGGCTTTAAGTTTTCCGATAGAACCTGAAATCTTGCCTTGGAAGCTATTATTGGATAGATCAATTGTTGTGAAGATTTTTAGTACGCATGCATCACTTAGCTCCTGCCCTTTCAGGAATAGTGTTATGTCAACTTCATAATATTGGTTTTGCCCAGTAGTTGTCTTGTGTACTGTTTGTTCACCAGGAATCGTCATGGCTTCAAAGTGTTCAAAGTAAAGAATAGGCAAAAGGCCTGTTAGCTCATTGTTGGCAATGTCAAAAATCTTCAATTTAGGGAATGGAGAATCAGTTTTGGACCTTTCAATTGAGCCATGAAATTGGTTAGATCTCAAGACAAGAACTTGAAGCTGTGGAAGAGTCTCTGTCCACTGGGGGAATGAATCATTTATGAAATTGTTTCCAATATCCAGTATTTCCAATAAGCCGCAATTGGCCAATGTTTGCGGCAATGGCCCTTGTAATCGATTGCCCTTCAAGACAAGAATCTTCAAACCGTTTCCTTTCCTAAATGTCCCTGGAATGGTGCCATGCAACTGATTATTGCCAAGACTTAGCACTGAGAGAGACCTGCTGGTGCTACCCAAGCATCGTGGAATAATGCCATTCAGTTTGTTATCCGAAAGATCAAGCAAAACAAGCGAACTTGTATTGCAAATCAGCGATGAGATATTTCCTGATAAGTTATTTTTGCTCAACTTCAAGAAACTGAGTCCGCTTCTGAAATTACCCAAGCATTGTGGAATAGTGCCATTCAGTTTGTTATCGGAAAGATCAAGAAACCAAAGCTTAGTTGAATTACAAATCAATGATGGCATATTCCCTGATAAGTTATTTTCGCTCAAGTTTAAAACATCGAGTTGATTGCTGAAGTGTCCAAAGCACCGTGGAATAATGCCTTTCAGTTTGTTATTGGAAAGATAAAGAGACTCCAGGGAACTTATATTGCAAATCGACAATGGTATAGTCCCCGATAAGCTATTGTTGCTCAAGCTCAAGATCAATAAGCTTTTGCAATCGCCCAGCTCTGGGGGAATGGGGCCAGAGAATTGATTATTGTCCAACAAAAGAAATTCCAATTTTGTCAACCCTCCAATTTCAGATGGAATTCTCCCAGTAAAAAGATTATTTTCAAGCATCAATTGAGATAATTCAGTCCAATTTGAGAATAAACAAGGTGAGATCTCACCAGAAAGATAATTATTAGATAAATGCAATATACACAACCTGGTTAGATTGGACAGTGACAACGGTAAGTCACCTGTAAGTGAGTTCGAGTCTAGAACCAAGTAGGAGAGATTCTTGCAATAACCGAGCTCAAAAGGAACTGAAGAATTCAAATAATTCATTCCAAGATCTAAAGCTTGAAGGTTTGTGAGTTGGCCAAGAGAAGATGGGATCTTTCCTTCAAGTAAATTGTTAGACAATGAAATGACTTGAAGACCAGTTATCGAACCGATAGCATCAGGAATTGAACTAGAGAACCTGTTGTTTCCAAGGCGAAGTTCTTTTAGCTTGGATTGCTTGGTAAAATTTGATGGCAATGGCCCCTCAAATAAATTGTCAACTAGGGCTAGGATCTCAAGTTGTCTCAAATTTGTGAACAATGATTCAGGAATAGACCCATTGAAATTGTTTTTGAACAAAAGGAGGTTCACGAGATTATGACAACTCAATATGAAATCTGGGAATTCTCCGGTGAGTTCATTTCCAGGAAAGCTGATATTTTTCAACAAAGGCATGCTTTTGAACTTTGACCAATCTGGAGTCTTTAAACGATTATAATCAAGGTGTAGGCTCTGTAGATTTTGAAGGTTACTTATTTCATATGGTATGATGTCATCGAAATAATTAACACTCAAGTCCAAGGATGTAAGCTTGGAGAGGTTGCCAATACCGGAAGGTATAGAACCATTGAGGCTGTTATAAGAGAGATTGAGATGGATGAGATTTGGAAATGAAGTGAAATGAAGTTGATTAAGTGTACCTGTGAGACCTGCATTCCCAAGATTTACTTCAGAAATTGATCCAGTAGAGTTGCAGACTATGCCTGTCCAGTTGCAAAGGTTCCCGACATTGGTAAGAGACCATGAATTGAGAGTAGAGGATGATAATAAGCTATTCTTCCATCTTACAAGAGCTTGTGCTTCTGTTGTTGGTGATGATATGATCTGCAGAGGAAGTATAAAGAGAAAAAAGATATGTAGAAGAAGAATGATAGGTCTCTTGGATGTTGTCATACCTATCTTAGCTTGTTTAGGAGTGATGATACATGTTAGTGGCCTGCTCTCTCTCCCCCTTAAATTGAAGAAAAAAGAGAGTCGATAGAGATTAATTACGTGATAAAACATACCCGCGGTCAAGAAAACCGAAGGCTTGGAAAGAGAAATCACGATTGCAGACCACTCATTTTCCGTTGAATCACATTTTCGGTATCTGTTGCAATTTCTGGGAAATTTAATCCGACTCCATCTATCTTTAATTATCTGCAACTTGTAAGCAAATACAGTTAGAGGCGATTGTGATGGATGTTAATGCATTGCTTACTTTTCGATTAAGTATACAATTTGGGTGTTTGAGTTATGAGAAAAATTTTCAATATGTTCAGACTTGTGTCAAACTCTTATATATTAGTGAGACCACACGTGTAAATCCCACCAACCACGTGAGAGAGACTGACCCATTGAAACGATGCAAGAATTTTCCTCATGTCTTGAAATAGAGTTTGTTATGCTTTCTTATAGTAAATGTTAGAAATGTTTTGTAAGCTGCCAATTAGAACAAAATTTAACGTTCTATTACTGCATAATGGATGAGTATTTGCTTCTTTGGCTATAAGGTTGGAGTTTTATAGAGTAAATGTGGCTTGGTGAAAACAGGTGGAAAAAAAAGTTGATAAACATGGAAAACCAGAAGCAGTAATTTTTATTTTTTATTTTTTGGGTGGATCAGCAAATGTGATTTCATTAAAAGAAAATAACAAAGTGTGATCGACCATAGGTTCATAAGCCTGACGCTTTTGACAAAAGTTGAAAAGAATGAAGAAGACCTCTAAATGTAAGTTGCTATCAATAGGGAGCAACCAGACAAGCACACAATTTGTCTTCATGACTTTTCTTCACGGCCGTCGTAGATGAAAACACAAGTTCTTGATGGACGTAATAAATGCTTCGTTTTGACCTGTCTTTATAGTTCTCATTTTCTCTTGTTTTTTTCCTTTTTTCTCGACTTGAAAATTCTTAGCAAAGACTTCAAGACTTTCAATTTTTCCATGGAAAATCATTCACTCAAGAAGGGCTGCGGAAGTTGTTGATGATGTTGATCGTAAATGAAAAGATTGATCGTTGAGGCGCGAGCTCAATCCTACTCCATTATTACCAATAGGCAGCAAAAGGGAAGAAGCACTTCACTGAGGAATCAATAGTATGAAACTTTGTAAAAATTACTCTAATGATATGAATGGTTGGGAACAAGAAGCGTCCTTGTTCATAATTTGAATGGTCTAATAACTATCAAAGGCTCGAATGGGTTGACCGTGACTAATTCATAAAAAATTGGACGCTTTGAAAACACAGAAATTGTTGGAGTTTTCATTTTTATCTTCCAACAAGCTTGATGTTAAGAAAATATCTCTTGTATATATAGGTATGAAGAATTCTTTGGATTTGAAGAAGGAAAGAAAAATCTTTGTTGACAATTGCATGTTTTATTTTGTTAGAAGAGTGCTCTAAATAATCTCATCTTGCATTAACCGATAGGCAGGGGTGGAGTTACATGAGGCCAAGTGAGGGCTACAGCTTCCACTGTGTCACACCACTAAAATTCACCTAGGCGAATATCAGGAACGAGACTGTCGCGCACAAAGAAAAAATGACATTCCTAAATGCGCAAGGCGCTAAACAAACACTAAACTAAAAATCACAATAATAAACAGGCAGCAAGTCATTAGAGCATCTAAACTAATTCAAGCCCAGCAAAATTAAATCTCCAAATTCAATAAATAAAATATCCAAGATAAATAATTTCTTACATTGTCTTAAACAGAAGTGGAATCATAATCCAACTTCTAGACAAAATAAATAAATTGCCATAACTAAGAAATCTAAATTTTTCGTTCAATCTCTTGTCAAAACAACTTCTATCACAAGCAATAACCAAAGTTTATTCCTCAACTTCTGCAAAAAAAATCATTTTTACAAAAATGAGACACAAATCTCAGTAAGTGCTGATCCTTAAGAAAACTTCTTGGGACCTTAAAAATATTAGTATATGTAAAATAGTCATATAATCATAGTTCATAAATCTAGCAATTCGAAATCAAATTCATGCGAAAATCATAATGATTCATGCCTAGAATCATAAAAGTTCAAACCAAACTAAATTCATATGCCAAGAATTCATAATGCCGAAACCAAGGTCAAACGAATCCAATACCAAGTCTAAGTAGGTATTTATCTTCCGCCATAGAGTCAAAATATTGGCATTTATTCTCTGCCAAAGAGTCTTATGTATTGACATTTATCTTTCGCTTAAAAGTCAAAAGTATTGGCATTTATCCTCTGCCAAATCCTCCGTCAAAGAGTCAGAAGTATTGACGTTTATCCTCAGCCAAAGAGTCAGAAGTTTTGACATTTATCCTTACCCAACAAAGGTCATACTATTGGCATTTATCTCTAACCAATAAGGGTCATAATATCAGCATTTATCGCTAGCCAATAAGGATCATAACTTCATAAGTCTTTCAAAGTCTCGAGTTTCAAGTATTTCGTATATGTATTCAATAGTGAAATAAGGTATGCAACAATTCTAGTACAAAGTATTTTTCATAATTTATCATAATTTGAAATCTTGCAAATATTTTTGTCCCAAGGTTTTGTTTTCAAAATTTTCAAATCATACATTCACTACATTTAAATCCCTTAAGCATATCTAATGCAAATATGGCACAAATTATCTTTTCGATGTTTAGATACAATCTTTAAAATAATCTTAGCATTCACGAGATCCCATAAATCATGACATGTTATAGTTCAAATCATATAAAGACATGCGAAGCATTCGTAACACCGTTCCTATTATCACAATTGTTCAATAAATCATATACATTATACCATGTAATGTAGGGTCAAAGATTGGCATTCTATCTGTCAACAAGGGTCCAAAAGTTCACGGGTTGATCCATCTTTCGAATATCAAAAGTCCAAAAATCTATTCAATAATCGTATGATCTTCAAGTGTTGAACATTACATGGAGTCTTTTAAACATTATTTCTAAAATTTAGTTCCAATATTTTATTTCAAATTTCTAAAATCATTTAATTCAATAAAGTCCAAATATGCGAAAATATGTCTAATGTTATTTTGAATTCGAAAGCCTTGAAAAGCATGTAAAACTCTTAAGAAAACACTGTTCACAAAAGGTTTTTATTGGCAAGACGACAAAAGTTAAGGAAGCAATTCAACAAACCAAAGCCCAACTTATGATTGTGAAATCAAAAGGGAATGAACATCTGTTGAAGCAAAGTTCTCATAGCATAAAATGACGATACTGGAATTGAGCAAAACGCATACTTGCATATTAATCAAGAAGTAATATCCTGATGGAAGTTAATAGCATGAATCCTATAGATGCAACATATGATACAAGAACAAATTAAAATGCTCATTAGCTTCTCATCCAACTTAATAATATTAAGAAAATCTCTTTTTTTTTTTCTTTGAAAGGCGCTGAACCCTTTCTTTGAACATGGCTATTTAATTTCCAAAAAACAGTGATTATCGTCACTACTCACATGTGACGGAAGTTACTTTCAGTTTTTTTTTTCTTTAATCTTTAGCAAAAATATGTTCCCTAATGTAATCTAATCACCCTAACCATGTCAAATCCCTTTTTAAAGTAAATGAACAGTACAATATTTCTTTTAAAAATGTAATTAAATCCATGTTATAAACCAAATACATGTCAAATATGGGAGCCATACAAAAAATAATGCTACCAACACATAACTATTTATCCTTAAAAGTTCATATTCATAATATCAAATAACATCAAAAACATTTTGAAGGTAGGGATCATCCACTTACTTCTTTGATGTATACACGAACTTTCAATAATCTAAGCACATGCGGGTTGCACAACGTTCAAAGCTTGGATATAATGATAGAACATTTTTTTTTTTCTTTTTCTTAACTATGCGAAGAGAGGCTATAAAGTACCAGAAGATCGAAGGCTAGGGTTACTTTTGCTACAGAGGTTCTAAACATTCAACGAAAGAGCCCCTTTTTTTTTCTTTAACTTAGTAGTTGTCACAAATTAATAAGTAAGAAAATCTCATATTTAATCTCTATTGTTTGTAAAATGTCTCACTTTAGTTTTTATTGTTTAAAATGTCTCAATTTAATCTCTATTGTTTCCCTAAAAGTTTCAATTTTATCCCTATTGTTTAAAAATTTTAATTTCATCCTTATTGTTTCCTAAAAATTTTTAATTTCATCTCTATTGTTTTTAAAAAGTTTCAAATTCATCCCTATTGTTTCTCAAAAAATTTTAATTTATTTTATGGATAATAGGGACAAATTTCAAACTTTAAGAAAACAATAAGGACGAAATTAAAACTTTTTAAAAATAATAAAGGCGAAGTTGAAACTTTTTAAAAAATAATAGGGACTAAATTGAGACATATTAAATAGTATGGATAAAATTGAAACTTTTGGTAAAATAATAAAGACTAAATTAAGACATTTTAAACAATAAAAACTAAAATGAGATACTTTGTAAACAATAGAGACTAAATGTGAAATTTTCCCTTAATAGGCTCAACAAAACCTTTTTTTTTAGAGGTCACATGGCCATAAAGAAATAGGCCATTAACTTGTTTTGAAAACTCGAGTCGTTACACACAGGCTTAGAAAAACGTTAAAAAATTTATATATTTTTTTTATAAAAAAAATTAAATATCTATGTATGTTTAGTTAAAAAAATTAATTAGCTCTCACTAAAAAAAAACATATATACTTGTATAGTTAAAAAATTATTAATTTTAGCCCTTACTGAAAAGAATTCTTGGATCCACCCCTGCCGATAGGAATTAAAAAAATTATATAACATGAACAAATTAAAACGAAAAGGAGCCAAGATCGATTCACATTGTCTAAATATATTAGAAAATTCCAGTATCTTTTTCACGCAACTATCCAAATATAACCAGAAAATTTCAGTATTTTTTTAATGCAACTGAATCACAAATATAATTATGATAACAGCAACACTTAACAACTTATCTTAATTAAATAAATAAAAAGATTTTGATCGAATAAAAAAGAAACTTTGGGATTGCACCAATAGGTTAATTTTGCTTACCAAATCCGGACCCTATAAGCATTTAAAAACTCATGGGTACCCGCTAAAAATCCTAAAAATGTTTTAAAAAATAAATAAAATAAATGCACAATTAAATTTTAAATTAAAAAAATAAAATCTACATGTTCAGAAGACCTACCAAAAAAAAGAAAAAAAAGAAAAGAAAAGATGATAAAATCCAAAATAAACAACATAGTGTGATATTTGTCTATAAATAAATGATCAATCTCATAAAATTAAAAATAATAAATTAATTTTTTGTCCATTAACAAAATTAAACCAATCTAAACATAATAGAAGCATTGAACAAAAAGTTTATGCTAAGAAGTTATCCTACTTCCATCAAATTATTATTATTTTTACATTATATTATATATGTATGTATATAGATATATAAGTATTTTAATTTATTTGTTTTACTGAATTAATAATCAGATTTTCGAATTTTGGGCGCTTTTAATTGCTATTACCAAATCTTATCGGACTATCTTTATAATCTTAAATATTGTGTTGTTTGTATAATTTTATCTTTGGGCGAAAATTGCATAATCTTATGTACTATCTTTGCAGTCTTAAATGTTATATTCTTATATATAATATTTTTGTTGTTTGTATATGTAATGACTCGTAAATCACCTTAATTTTAGGCCATGATATCCACTAACTTCCTATTGGCTTTGTGGGGTTAATTACCTTGTTGAGTGGGTTTCTAACTGCTAACTAGGGGCTAAAATCAAGGGAAGTGATTCTGATATTTTGCAAACAAAAGTGATCGTAAAAAAATAAAAATAAAAAAAGGGAGCGTTCAGTCAACAGAGAGAAAAAAAAAAAAAATTGAAACAGAGCTCTTTTTCTCTTCTACCCAAAAAGTTATAGCCTTTAACTTTAAGTACTACCTTCATAAAAAATAAGAGGAAATGAGTAACATAAAATGGATTGAGGATCTTTCATATCGATACTATGTTTTACTTAGGAGATCTTTTGATGGATTATCATTAGATATCTCGTTTGAAATGTTTAGAAATCTCAAATTATGAGTTTCGCCAATAATAGAATCTTGAATTTTTGCGTGCTCTAGCTTGATCAGTTAAGGTAAGTAGGATTATTTTCCCCTTTGAAAATTTATTTCTTAGAAATTTATTCCATTATATTTTATTATTTTAAATCTAAAAGACGTTTATTGAATGTAAACTTATGATTCAGTATATACTGTAATCCACTTTCTTTAGTATAAAAAAAAAATTGGTTTTAATGTAAACACATATTTTTGAAAGTTATTGCTAAAATTTATTATTTTGGGCATGAGAAAGTTTACTTTTGAATATAAAGTTCAATCTGCAGAATAAGTATTTTCTGTAATTTATGTTATTGTTGGTAGAAAACCTTATTAACTAAGAAAAACCATATTTTTAGAATGTATTTTGTTGTAATTTATAAATTCTCGTGTGAAGAGCTACGTCTGACTATAGTTTATGGAGTAAGTTGGATCTTTCTTCATTTCATAAACTTAAGCTTTCTTTTTGAATTATTTTTCTGCGAGTTTAAAGTTTTAAGCATTAGAAAAAAAAAAGAAGAAGTTTGTTGTTAATTATGGCTTATTTTAATCTGAATGAATTTATCAACTTTAGATTCAATGTTTTAAGTCACTGATTTGTTTTCAAACTAATGTTCTTTTTGCGTTTTGAATTATTCTCACACGTGTTGGATTAAATTGCATATTGATTTCAGTGCATTGCTTTGCATGTCTTGGTTTGGCATTAAGGTGCATATGTGTTTTTGCCTAGCTTCTGACTGTCAACAAAGTGGGACAAAAAAAATATTCTTTGCATTATGTACTAAATTTTTATGAAGCAGTTATGACAATCTTTTGAAAAGTTTTTGATAAAATGTGGCATTTTGGTTTGAAATTGCACAAATATTGTCATGTATAAGGACACTGTTTTGAGTGTTATGAAAAAGTTTTGTACTCTTTGAAATCCTTATATTGTTATCGAGGTTGCATATTGTCTTTGGACTTTGGAATATTGTTTTGGGTAGTGCACTACATATTTGGATATCCATTTTAGGAGTTGATCAATTCAATCATTACTCTGGACCTTCACCGCCCAGACTGCAGTCGATCTCTGACTTTGGATTTGCTTTGTTATCAAAATTATTTTGAATCCATGATTCGAAATAAACTTCATTTTCCACTGATCTCTGAATATGGGTTTTCATTGTGTCTTCGTTAAAATTTTGATTATTGCAGTGAAATTTAGACGTGGTCTTTTGCTTTGGTACCAGATGGCATGACTTTTAATTTGTGATATTATATCTTACCATTGAAGTATAGTATCATATTTATTGTCCATTCACTTTCGGAAACATATATGTAAATGTTTATTTTTGTATTGGCACAACTATATGTAAGGTCCTTAATATTGTTATTTGAAAATTATTCACTTACTGAGTATTTTTGTACTCATTTTGTTTGATAATAAATTTATTGCAAATAAGGAGTAAGGCCGTTTAGAAATGTTTGGGGTGGAGACAATCCTTAGCGACTCAAGATGTTTATTTCTGTTTTGAGAATAAATGTTATAGACTTTCTAGAATTTAGGATTTTATTATAATTAAACTTTGAAGATTTAAGGTATTGGCTTATGTACCGAAGTTGAAGATTTGACATGTCTTTTGTTTAAACGCTTTGAAATTTGACACCTACTTTCGTGACTTTAGTTTTAAATGGGTTTAGAGTCTTGCAGCTTAGAAAGGTTGTCCCATTTTGAGCCTGTGGTAGTCGCGTCTTGAGATTCAATTTAACGAATTTTGGGGCATGACAATATAATTCTATGTTTTACTCCAAAATTGCAAAATATTATGTACTACCTTTGTAGTCAATATTATGTTGCATGTATATATATGTATATTACAAATTAATAATCCAGTTCAAGTTTCGATATTTTTCAAGATCTTTAATCAAGTTTTATTAGAGTTTCCATCAGCAAGCCTTTGAAAATTCAAACCGTAGTGCATATTTTGCCGGCTTGAGATTCAAATTTATAATCAAATGGGATATTTGTCAAGTTTGGTTTTAACTCTAGAGGTTGCTACCACTACAATCCCAAATCTCAAGTTTATGGCCTGCAGAGCTAGACGAAGATATTGGCTAGAAAAATAATAATTTCTTATTCAAATTCACTGGTCCAAAAATAAAATTTGAATTATTAAAGAAGAACTTCACACACATTTAAGGTAAACTACATATCTTGTGATTGGTACACGGAAACATCGGAATATTACAATAACTACAAGGAATTAAAATTTGTAAAACTTGAAAAAACAGAAAAAGCAAAGGAGCTAAGAGTACTGGACTTTGTAAGAATATAATCAAAAAGGCAATATAATTTTCATACAACTGAATCACAACAACATCTATGAGAACAGCAACACCAGCACTTAAGGTAGCAAGCATTCGGTCTGGTAATTGGAGATACTAAGCTAATAGAGTTTAATTTGAGCTGAATTTGTTTTACTTGTGCACAAGGATAACAATGGAGGCACGCCCTGCTTTATCCAGTCAGAGATCAAGTTCATGACAACTGACTAATTGTGGAGCATCAGGGGCTCCATCTTCTTCTTTAATTACCTGTTCTTCCGACCACTCACGAAGAGAAATGCCTGAAGTTGCCATACTCACAGCAGGTTTCCAGGGAAAGGGAACTTGTGCCACGTCCTCAAGCTGTTCTTTCCCCATTATCTTCCAACAGCGGGATTGTTGGTCCTATGTTTTCTTCATCTTCTGGATTCTCCACTGATCTTCATTTTTCATCCATTACACCTCAAGAAAAGCATTCAAGACAAGCTCCTTTCATATCTCAATCCTTACATAGTGGGATATCAGCAATATCACTTCATTCTTCTCATTCTGCTGTTCTTCAATCGACCGCATCGAGCTGACGGATGGAGGCAGGCATGAGTGTATGCTCATGCCTACACTGAAAATATTTTTAAAGTCAGGGGTATTTTAGTAAAAAAAAATTCAAAAAAAAAAAAAAAAAACAACGACTGCACTTTCCCTTTCTTTGGTTGCTTTTTATCTTTTTTTGGCTTAATTTGTGTCTCGACTGAAGCAACAGAGAGGAAAAAAATGCTTCTTCTTTGTCACAACTTTGGCCACTCACACACACACACATATATATAATATACATATATGATATGCCAAAGGAGAAAATAGAATGAAAAAAACTACAAAGAAAAGGGTGGTAAAGCAGGGTTGAATTTGAAGAGTTTAACCAAATGCCTTTTTGAACAACCAAAAAGATCATGGCCGACGATTTCTGTTTCTTCATTAAGGTATTTTTTATGTTTTTTTTTTTAATTTCTCTTAGCTCCTTTTACGATTTTTTAATTTTTTTTAATTATACTTTTATTTTTCTATCAGTAAATAGTGTTTTTGATTATATATATATAGTGATACTTAAAATTAATAACGATATAAATAATCGAGGAGTAACAGAGGTGGAGCTAGACACCGGGTGTCTACATTGACCCCTGGTGTCTGGCTCCGCCATTGGTATCGAGTTATTGTACTAAACAAAATAACAACGCCTCTTGGTGTACAAATTCACTTTTCGATTTCTGTAACGAACTAGGATTCTGAAACAGAATTGAAAGACATAAAAGAAAGAAAAATTGCAGAGAATTTAAGAAGAAGACCAAAATAGAATAAGTTGATGTTTTTTGCATAGCTTCCCTTTGATACTAACCACAAGGATATATAGTGCTCTTCATATCACATGTTCAATGCTTAACAGATTCTAACTAACAGGACACGTGTGTGCTCTTTCACAGTTGGGCTAAGATGATTAGCTTGGGTTGGGTCATTATCATTAATAGAAGAGTCCACCATTATTAGGTTCATAACATTACCTTCCCCTCGAAACCAAACCTTGTCATCAAGGTTCAATTTAACTCTACCAACATCATTAATTCATTGCCCACATTATTAGTTGTTCCCAAGAAGCCAACATCGCCAGCCATAACTCTCTTATAGTGGAGTATAGCCATATCCAGATTGCTTTGCTTATAAAATTCAAGTTTAGCTTCATACTTCACAAACACTTGATCCAATTCTTTAGGATTTTCCCTTTTGTCTCCCGTTACAATAATCTGTATGAATATTCCACCATCTTTACAGATGTCCTTCACACTAAACCATGATAGCAATTCAACGTCAAACTGGTGCGGAGCATTGGGCAGGGGCAGAAGGGTTGAAGGGATGGTGAAAATAGCATTTTCACCCTTCTTGATACCTGGGTCCCATTCCTTAATCACTTGTCCTTGGTCGAGGGTGAATTTGGACGGAGTGCTGCTGTCACCTCTTGAATCAAACTTAGTTCCATCCAGTAGTGTTCCAGTATAATGCACGTCAACTTCATCGCCTGAGCCATGATACATGTCAACTATGTTTGCACCAGCAGATGAGCCAATGCCCTTAAGAAATAGCTCCTTCGCAGTGTAAGAGTCCAGACACTCCCGTACTCCATCAACTTTGCTGAGTAAATTTTCCACCATCCATTTACTTTCCTCAAAATCCTCCAAAACTTGCACATTGAATCTAACACAATTACCATCAGCTTTTGCATCATCAATCCATACAATAGGCTATTGCACACCGATCCTCAAGTCCATCCGCATCATGTGCAAGAAGTCTAAAACAAATGAATCACCATTTAACTTCACCTCCATTGTTGGCTTCTTTATTTGAAGATCTTTTTTGACCAATGCAACAATGTCACAAGAGAAGTCAGACCATTTGCCCTTATCATAATACATCAAACATTGTGGAAGCCCACTCTTCTTGTAGTTAAAATAATTTCTCAGCACCTCCTGCTCATCTAACCATGAGGCTTCTTCATACACCCAATTGTCAACTTGACCCGAAGTTGCACTCCATCCTACTGTGTTAGTCAGGCACTTCTCAATTTCACAAACGCCATCATACGTGCTGGACAACATGTCTTTGTACCACTTGGGGTTAAACAACTTGGTCCTTGCATCAAGCCGCACAGTCTCAAATAGCGTATGCACTTGTGCTTTAGTAGTGGTCGTGTCAGCCATATATGCATTGGGATTCTTTCTATTCTTCCTGAAGCCTTGTACAAGGTTTGTCAGGTCTGAGTCAAAGGAGTGACTCACGTCTGTCAGCGAGATCTCTGATGTATCAAGATTTTGGAATGTGGCATCAGCTGTACTATGAGCCATCTCGAAAAATTTCTGTTTCTTGGTCATTCCTGCACCAGGGGCATTAGAGTCGAAGGCAAATGATTTTCAGCTCAAATATATGTCTTGAAGTTGTTTCTCGTCATTCTATGAGGAATTCTCAATAGCATGGTTAATGTAAGAGAAACAATTCTTTTTGGCCTCTTCCGTTAGAGCGCCAAGAGCAGATCGAAACGTTGAGAACACATTTGGATTATCCTCAAGACCTGTGCATGTAAGGGTGATGGTACCAAGTATTCCAGCAATAGTAACTTCTGTCAGTGGTACGTAAAAAGATAAGATTTCCTTGCATTGAGAAATATTAACTGTGCATCCATAACCTAATTCCTTCATTATGTCAGCCACGCTCATTTCTCTCTCCATTTCTGCTAGGATAGCATCAACATCATCTTCACTACGTTCCTCAAACATGTCTAAACTCCTCAAAAAGTTAGCCTCACGAACTTCATCTGAAAGCAATGGAGCTAAAATGAACTCTGCCCCATCCTCCAATTCTACAATAGATAACATCCGCATAAACGAATCTACATGCTTGGAAAGGCCTTCAGAGCGATTAAGAAACATAAGAATGTTTTGAACTTGCTCAGCAGAGTTCATAGACATTTGATTGGCATATAATTCACCAATCTGACCCATGTAGAAGTTCTTTCCACACAATCTAACATCAGTGTTTTCTGAATCCGATAGGGTAAGACCAATCCCGATATTCTCATATGTGGACAACTGTAAAGCACTAAATAGATTAGAGTGAATTGCGTGCCGCCCCCTTGTGTTTTGGTCGAAATACTCATTCACTCCCTGTGTTTTTAAAATAGGCTCATTACCCCCCTGTGTTTTTTCGATTAAGCTGACGCACCCAAAATCTCTTATTCCGTTAGCAAACGTTACTGTCGAGGTCGGAAACCTCGCAGCTGAGATTGGGTAGCTAAGCTTTGCCAAGCTGGACTTTCAGGTTGGCCTCCGGGCTGAACTTTCAGGTTGGCCTCTGAGCTGAACTTTCAGGTTGGCCTCTGAGCTGAACTTTCAGGTTGGCCTCCGAGGTGAACTTGAAATTGGGCAGCTAAGCTTTGCCAAGCTGGACTTTCAGGTTGGCTTCCGGGCTGAACTTTTAGGTTGATCTCCGAGCTGAACTTTCAGGTTGGCCTCCGAGCTGAACTTTCAAGTTGGCCTCCGGGCTGAACTTTCAGGTTGGCCTCCGAGGTGAACTTTCAGGTCGGCCGCTTGACCTGCACAAGGAAAGAGAGGGAAAAGGCGGGGTGATGACCCAGATTTTTCCCTCGGGCGTGCGAATGATTAGTATGTCCGAGTTGGCGAATTAGCTGAAAGCATAAATGATTAGTTACCCTTGAAATGAAGGGGGTGATGCTCTATTTATACTAAATTCGGACCTGACAGCATTTAATGCGGTGCAGCTTTATGTCCAATCAAGGCTTTATGTCCCATCAGAATAGCTGTTTGCCGAGGTCGGGGTTCTCTGAGGTCGGGGTGAGGTTAGACCAGCATCCAGGTCAGGCATTAGCTGAATGTGCTGAGCTTGGCTCGAATTAGCCCGCCTCAACTCGGCATGGGCATTTTACCTCAGCTTGGGATCTCCCTCGTCAATCCCCCCCAAGTCGAGATCGAGAGGGTGAGATCTGGAATTGGGAGTTGTTCCTGAGCTGGAGGTGCTCGACCCCGGCTGAGTGGGGTTGGCCACGTCAGCGACGCATACCCTTCAAATGGCTGACACGTCACCTGGTGGTTATGACAAGATGCGACGTTTAGAATTCACGAGGTGGTTACAGAAGTTGCCTATAAATAGGGCCTCGACATCCGAGATTCATTTCACACTTGCATACAAGGTTCGGAGCTTTCAGGTCGAATACCAGAGTGGTCGGACACTTTTAGCTCGGCAAATATCTTCTTGGGGTATTCAGCTCAGAATCCATTAGCTCTGAGCCAATTAGGTCGGGTCATCTTCCACAGCTAGAGCCGTAGGTACGTCCCGACTCCCTTTAGTTATTCCTGTTCATATATTTTCAATTTGTAGACAGGATGGGGAGGTCGGAGTCCGAAGATTCCCAAGCAATGGAGGTAAGATCCTATGGTGGGGACGAAAGTCCGTCGAGCTTGGGCTCCACCTCTGATGGAGGCCAAGGTGGCGACAGCGCCGATGAATCTCCAAGGTCAGTTCGACGATCCGAGCCTAGGGAAAGTGATGACGATTGCCAAGTCGTTGTGGTCAGGCAGGTGCGAGAGGAGGCCGAGGTAGATCCTTTGGCCGACCTGGAAGACTTGGGAGATAGAGAAGATGAGGAGCCACTGAATCAGTTGGAGGGGGTTGAGATTCCTTAGGAGTACTTAGCTGAAGCCTCCACGGCGGAGCCGATCGAAGCAGTCCCGGTTAGGGCTGTCCGACCTCGGAGCTCAGCTACAACCAGTGGTTTGTCGGCTCGGGGGAAGAGAATCGAGCGGCTGTTTGCCTGTTGCAAGCACGAGTGCCATTCCACAGTGCAGATGGCCAATGCCAGGTTAAGGAACTGGTCAGTGGATCAACACCATAAGCTAAAGGCTCCAGGTCGGCACGAATCAGCTTGTTATCCTCCTCCCAACCACTTCACCATCTATGACCTTGCATTCGATGTTATTCAGCTCCCACTTCCCAGCTTCATCACTACCATCTTGAACTACTTTGAGCTCAGCCCAGGTCAGATGTCGCCGAATGGTTGGGCCGTGCTGGTGGCGTTCTATGTGTTTTGCCTCGAGAAGGAAGTTGAGCCAACCCTACGCCGGTTCAGGCAATTCTTTGTGTGCAAGCCCAACCCGAAGCAGCCAGGGTGGTTTCATTTCGCAGCTCGGGTCGGAAACTGCATATTCACTAAGTGGCATTCTTCCAACAAGGGCTGGCACAACGACTATTACTGGGTGGAGCCGGCTGTGAACTCGGGGTGTAGGTCGGATTGGAGTCCGAGCTTGAAGAAGGACGTGAACGATGATCCCAAGCTTTCAGCGGCAGAACTCGAGGAAGTCAGGGTGTTGAGACCCGAGCCGGAGATGTTGATAAACATCGATAGTGTGCTCAAATGGGAGCGGATCTACGACTCCAAGTTATTTGGTAGGGAGCCTGACCTTTCAAAGGATTATCCCAGCTTACTTCCCGAGCCGGAAGAGGATGCGGAGCCGAGCTCAGTTGAGGGTCAGTGTGCCTGATCAGTGCCCGACCTCCCCGCCATCCTGATCGCCATTGCCTTTTTCAACTTGCATTTTATCATTCTTCACCTCTCTTTCCTTCGTTTTTGTAGGTATGGAAGATACGGTAAAACTCGTGTATGCCCAGAGAAGGAGAAGGACTGAGGCCAGTGGTGAAGTCTATGCTCAACCCGGCTTGGGCTCCGCCTCTCAGGGGCAGAGGCAGCGGTCTGGGGGCCAAGTGCTGGAGGTCGGTGCCGAGGTGATTTCAAAGGGGACCTCGGGGTCTCCCTTGCCCAAGAAATCGAGCTCGGGCGTGCTGATCCTGGAACGCTCGGCGTCCCGTCATAATAGCAAGAAACGGCCTCGGGCCGAGTACTCCAGGAAAGGAAAGGCCGCAGAGGTGAGCCCTCCCAGCAAGGACTTCATGAAGGCGACCAAGGTGGCTCGCGATCCCAAGCTGGCGATGGTCCCGGCGGAGCATCTCTCGCTCGACCTGAGGACAGCCATAGTCACGGTGAGTCTTATCAGACTTATGATATGGTTATATTTTTTAGCTCGGCTGATCGTCTTGCTCTCTTTTACGCAGGTCGAGTCCCACATCCTTTCAGCTCCCAGCTTCCTGGCCAGGGCCCAGGCTCACTACATCGAGCTCGAGCAGCGGTACATCGATACCCGAGCTGAGCTAGAGGCTTTGAGAGAGGAGGCTGCACAGAGGCGTAAGGCGGACATGTCGGAGATTGACCGGCTAAGCAAGGAGCTCGAGGCAGAAAAATCCCGACATGAGGCCACAGCTAAAGATGTCGAGCGCTACAAACTGGAGAGGCGCGAAGCCAAGGCGAAGCTCCGGGATCTGTTAGATTGGGTCGGCCCTCAAGGGGAGAAGGCGGTGGAAGCATTTAAGTCTAGCGAGGTTGCCGTGGACTGGTTGGCCATGGAAGGTGGGGCTACGGCCAAGTACGCCGAGTTGGAGTACTACTTCAGGGCCCAAGCCGCAGCCCGGGAGACAGCGAAGACCTTCTTCCCCGCCTCCAAGAATGATTCCATCGAAATCTTGGAGGCTCCGCCGCCGGAGTTTTGGGAGATTCCTGAGCTCCCGACTGACCTGACATCCCAGGCTAAAGAGGTGATCAAATTTGTCCAGGAAGGCATGGACCAGGTCGGGGACGAGGCCGACGCGACCATCGCCGCCGTTCCTAAGTAGATTTTGTAGATCTGCCCAGGTCGGCCTTTTGTAATTTCGCCCAGGTTGGGCTCTTTGTAAATTTGCCCAGGTTGGGCTTTTTGTAATTGCATTTCCATTTAATGAAATGAATGTTCTTCTTTTTATTTGCGTTTTGGTCGAGCTTGTACACGTGCACCTTTCTCTTCGCAAATTTTTCTTAAGTGGGGTCGGACCAATTTAATGGACCATTCAAACTTAAGCGTAATGAACCGAGCTGGACGCGATTAATGAATTATCATCCTAATCTGAGCCGATTAACTGGGCAACTGTATAATCGTCGCCGACCTGGACTCGTCAGTTCGATTTAAAATTGGTCAAACTATTGTTGACAAATGTTGAGCTCGAGTTTAGACCCAAACTAACATGCCGACCTGAAGTCGGATTATACCGAGTTGGACCTTAATCCGAAATGGCAAAGCTAATCAATGTATTATTGATTATACCTGAGCTGGAGCGTAGTCCGAGCTGGTTTACTTTATCATCAGCTCGTAACTAAGCGTGGCCACCGCGTTAATCCGAGTTGGTAGTAGCTTTGTAGCTGAGGCGCTTGGGCTCGGGTCGGGCATTGCGCTGATTAGGTGCTTGGGCCCGGGTCGGGCATTGCACTAGTTTACAAAATGCATTGTATTGAATTTGTACATGGGCTCGGGGGCCGATTATAGATAATGTTTCGGCTCGGGGCCTTAACAAAATATTCTAGCTCGGGGGCCATTACATTGTATTTCGGCTCGGGGCCGTTACAAAAAAATTTCAGCTCGGGGGCCATTTCATTGTATTTTGGCTTGGGGCCTTTACAACAGATTTCAGCTCGGGGCTATTGCTTTGTATTTAGCCTCGGGGGCCTTTACAAAAGATTTCGGCTCGGGGCCGTTAGACACAATATACTGCTTCAGGTGTTCTGAGTGCCATGCATTCTTCAGTAGTTTCTCGTACTTGTCGCGGAGGTAGAAGGTCCCAGGTCGGACTTCTTTCATGACTTCATAAGGTCCCTCCCAGGTCGGGGAGAGCTTGTTACCCGAGCGTGGCAAAAAGATGGCCTTTCTAAGTATGAGGTCGCCAACCTTAATAGGCTTAGGCTTGACCTGCTTGACAAAGGCTCTTTACATGGCAGCTTTGCTGGCCAACATCCTGATTTGAGTTTTAGCTCGAAGCTCCTCAGCGAGGTCGAGCTCCTCACGGATTAGGGTTCTGTTTATTCCTGGATCATGGTGGAGGGTTCTACTGGTAGGAGACCTGATCTCCACTGGCAGCACCGCTTGAGTATCGAAGGTCAGCTCGAAAGGCGATTCTCCCATTACCGAGCTGGTGGTGGTCTGCTGAGCCCACAGCACCTCAGGAAGAATCGATGCCCATTGGCCCTCTGCTTCCTCCAGCTTGGTTTTCAGGCCCTTTCTTGAGGTTATTAGAGAGTTTACTTCCGATCTTTGCTCTCTTGGCTTCATCAGAGAGCTCCACCTCTTGAAGGTCTTCGGCCAGGCTTCCTCGCTTAGCATCCCTCTTCTCTTCGGGAAAATCTGGTCCCCAACCAACCTGATATTTGGGTCGGAGAGAGTTTTCATAATATTCCCGAGTTGAGAGTTGGGCTCCGCGGATGGTGGCCATGCCAGTTGGGGTCGGGAATTTCAGGGCCTGGTGGTAAGTTGAAGGAACGGCCCTGAAATGATTGAGTGCCACCCGACCTAAGATCCTATTATAAGTGGAATTGCAATCCATTACAATAAAGTTGGCCTGCATCGAAGCTCGCTTGTCTCTGTCTTTCAACTTCAGGGGGAGGTTAATGACTTCTTCAGCTCGGTGGGCATGCCCGGTGAATCCAGCTAAGGTGCCCTTCAATGGTCTGAGCCGGCTCCTGTCCAACCCCATTTGCTCAAATGCCTTCAAGAATAGGACTTCTGTCGAGCTCCCAGTATCCACCATCAGCCTCTTCACGGTGAAGTTGGCTATTTCTGCGCTGATCACCAGTGGGTCATCATGGGGCAATATTACACCCTCCAAGTCTTCTGAGGAGAAGGTGAGCTCCTCTATCTCCGGGGTCGGACCACGTGCCGGCCCGTACTCTCTTTCAGCCCAGACATAACCCTTCCTGCCAGCTGAGGTCTTCCCACCCAATGCCAATCCTCCCGCGATGGTCTCAATCACAGCCAGACGTCTGCCCCGGCTTGGCGCCTGGGTGGACTTCTCTCCCTGTCTCTCTGATCTTGACTCCGGGTCGGCTGTTGATCTACGTACCTCTGGAGGTGAGCTCAGGCTATCAGTGCTTCAATCTCCTGTTTCAAGTCTTTGCACTCCTTGGTAGTGTGACCGTAATCCATATAGTAGTGGCAGTACTTGGTCTTATTGCGCTTTTCAGGTCGGCCTTTCATCCTCGGTGCTGGAGGTAGGTGGTTCTGGTGTTGGATCTCCATTAAGGTCTGCTCCTTTGAGGTGTTAAGGGAGTGAACATGGTGAACCGGGGGTTCTGCTTTGGCTGCTGAGGTTGCTTGCCTCGGTCATTTTGGATTTTACTCCCACGTTGGGCTCGGGAGGTCTCTCCCCTATTTCTGGCTTCCTTCTCCTTGTCATCATCCCTCTTGGCTTGGTGGATTTCTTCCAAGTGTATGTACCCTTCTACTCGTACCATCAGCTCGGCTACGGTATCCACGGGGCCGATGGCCAGGGAAGAGGTAAGGGGTCCCGACTTGAGCCCAATTTGGTAAGCCATTAACGCTATAGAATCCTCCAGGTTGGGGATCTTGAGGGTCTCTTCATTGAATCGGGAAGTGTAAGCCTTTAAACTTTCTCTTTTGTGTTGTTTCACCGTCAGCAATGATGAGGTGTGACGTGTTGCACGTCGTCTTCCGGCGAAGCGGGACAAAAAAGCCTCGGCCAATTGATGAAAACTTGCAATAGAGTTGGGACGAAGTTTTTGGAACCAGTCCAGGGCATTGCCAACCAGGGTGGTCGGGAATGTCTTCGTCTTCATGAGGTCGGTCATATCATATAGAGTCATATGGTGATTAAAGTTGAGCAGGTGGCTGCCCGGGTCTCCGTCTTTGTTATAGACGTTCAGGTTGGGCATCCGGTTGCCGGTGGGCAATGGTGTTGCCAGTACCTCAGGCGAGAGTAGGCTTACGCCGAGCTGTTTAATGACCTTGGCTATGGCAGCCGCGGTCTTGGCCTGCTCGGGGTAGGCTTGGGCCGCCCTTTTGCCTCTCGTCTCCAGGGGTCTCGCCTCCGGCTCTAGGAAGCCTTCTCCGTCTTGTGCTCGGGTTCGCCCGAGGCTGGAATGCGGAACTATGGTCGCGCGGGCTGCGGCGTAGCTGCTTGTGGAACTGGGGGTTTTGCAGCTAGCCGGGCTACCTGGTCCTTTAGCTCCTGGAATATCTTAAGCATCATCCTCATCTCCGGTGACAGACTGGAGTTGAGGTCTCCATCTGTAAAGGGGTTGGTTTCTGAGGCTAAATGCATACGTTGACTCGTTCCAACGTCAACTTGGGTTGGATCTTGGCTAGGCACCTACATGGTTTCGAGGTCCTCATCCGGGTTGGGTGAGTCCTCTACCGGTGCGCTGTGGCTTCTAGTTTGTACCATGATGGTTTCTCAATGAGTGGTGAGAAGAGTGATAGAAAGAACTCGTTCCCACAGACGGCGCCAAACTGTCGAGGTCGGAAACCTCGCAGCTGAGATTGGGCAGCTAAGCTTTGCCAAGCTGGACTTTCAGGTTGGCCTCCGAGCTGAACTTTCAGGTTGGCCTCCGGGCTGAACTTTCAGGTTGCCCTCCGAGCTGAACTTTCAGGTTGGCCTTCGAGCTGAACTTTCAGGTTGGCCTCCGAGGTGAACCTGAAATTGGGCAGCTAAGCTTTGCCAAGCTAGACTTTCAGGTTGGCCTCCGGGCTGAACTTTCAGGTTGGCCTCCGAGCTGAACTTTCAGGTTGGCCTCCGGGCTGAACTTTCAGGTTGGCCTCCGAGGTGAACTTTCAGGTCGGCCGCTTGACCTGCACAAGGAAAAAGAAGGAAAAGGCGGGGTGATGACCCGAATTTTCCCCTCGGGTGTGCGAATGATTAGTATGTACGAGCTGGTGAATTAGCTGAAAGCATGAATGATCAGTTACTCTTGAAATGAAGGGGGTGTTGCTCTATTTATACTAAATTCAGACCTAACAGCACTTAATGCGGTGCAGCTTTATGTCCCATCAAGGCTTTATGTCCCATCAGAACAGCTGTTTGCCCAGGTCGGGGTGAGGTTAGACCAACATCCAGGTCGGACATTAGCTGAATGTGCTGAGCTTGGCTCGAATTAGCCCGCATCAGCTCGGCGTGGGCATTTTACCTCAGCTCAGGATCTCTCTCGTCAGTTACCAAATTAGTTAATTGATTGTTATACCCTTACATAAAGTTAAAATCAAAAAAATACAGGGGGGTAATGAGCCTATTTTAAAAACACATGGGGTGAATGAGTATTTCGACCAAAACATAGGGGGGCGGCAAGAAATTTATTAAAAGGGTATTTTTGTCCAACAACAAATTTATTTAAACCAAAAGCATAAAAAAATCGCATTTTTAGCGCGTGTGTTACAATTGCTGTTAAATTAGACGGTTTTTTTAACAGAGGGGGACGGTCAGCTACATTCCGAAAATCACAGGTGGGTAAGAAGTCTATTTTAAAAACACAGGGGGTGAATGAGTATTTCGACCAAAACACAGGGGGGCGGTAAGCAATTCACTCAAATAGATTATGCAGAAATTGCTCACTAATTGTTGTGCTCTTGCTGTTCCAGATCCTACCAATTGGTGAAATTGCAACCCGAGAATAACTCTTTATCCATTCAGCAACACATTGATAAACATCGTTAGCATCACACTTCAACTTACTCACATCTCTTTTAACTTTCATTACCCCACCATACTGAGAATCAACAAGAATAATGAAAATAGAATTCAAACTATCAGGAATATTTGATCTGCTCAGGTTTCTGGCGAGCAATACGCGTATAGCGAAAAATAGAGCTTCACCTATAAAAGTGCGAGACAACTTAGAGTTATTTTCTTGTGAAGCAATACTTCCAATATCATGCCTCAAAAGCACTAATTCCAGAATATCATCCCACTTCTCCAATGGATCTATTGGGTTCTTCAATACTATAGTAGTGGCACAAAGGTCTCTACCAACATCTTTTTCCATATGCTCAGTATATGCAGTCTCGTGATCAAATTCCATTCTCTCATTTACCACCAAAGTTAACGCCTCCGCCTCTACCATATCACGTTTTGTCACAGACGCATTAACCTGTAGAGTAGACGCGGCCGAACCTTTCTTAGTCATTACATCAAACACCTTCCTCGCATAATCTATTGCACCAATTTTTTTGATTTTCGATTGCGAAATTTTATAATCGTTTAGCTCTTGCTCGAATTTCGAGAGCTTCTGCGATTGTAACTGCGAGCGATTCAAAACGTTGTCGGAGTCTTGGGTTTGGGTTTCAAATTCAGGCTCAGCTTCAGAGTCCGCGAGCTTGAGAACTTTGTGGCTGTGAGTTGTAACGCTACTCGTATGCTTCGCCATGTTCTTAATGATTCCTACACACCCTTTGTTGCGTCTACTCGGCACCATGACCATGTTTCCCACATCAGATTTTATGAAGTCAACGAACTTGTTAGCCACCAATTTTGGCCGAACCTTGCAGCGCTTAAACTTGGACGCGACATCCCTGACTAAGTGAAGACTGATCGGCCCTTGGTGGCACTGAATAGTAGTCCCCGCCCTGAATGTTTGGCCGCCACCGCCGGTGGTACAGCGCTGCTTGGTTGTGCTGTTGATGGAAAATGCGAAGTACTCATGGTGTAGACATGAGGATGATAGAGTGCTTGCACGTGGTGGTACGGATGAACAGCTTGCGAATAATAATGCTGAGAAAATTGTTGATATTGGTGATTATATTGTTGATGATAAAATTGTGGATAATATTGTTGTTGATAATATCGTTGATATTCCAGAAGCATCGTCATCGCGTCATCCATGCTGTTGAGTCTGGTACTGTCGGCCATGGAATCAATGAAAGCACCAATGTAATGAACTAGGATTCTGAAATAGAATTAAAGACATAAAAGAAAGAAAAATTGCAGAGAATTTAAGAAGAATAACAAAATAGAATAAGTTGATGTTTTTTGCTTAGCTTCCCTTTGATACTAAACACAAGGATATATAGTGCTCTTAATGTCACATGCTCAATGCTTAACTGATTCTAACTAACATGACACGTGTGTGCTTTTTCTCACAGCTGGGCTGTAACGCCCCGATCCCTCACGAGACCGGGACTCCTATTATTCAAACTATTCTCAATCCAATTCCAAACCCCATGCACGAAATTTAGGGAAAAACGGACGGAGTCTCCCCTGTTTATAGGACTAAACTGGTACCTGCACAAAGACACCTATGATGCTAGATCCACAAATAGCAACTCTTACAACCAGTCCTCCAAGATTTTTATGGACTACCTGAGATCACAAGGCCATCCGAGCTTTGGAATAGAAATTACATATAACATACAAGCAAGCAAAGCATTTCTAATTTTAACTATAAGTAGTTGGATACAACAATAGCCAAGTTCTACTTCCCAGTTTAGTTAATCACACAAGTATGCAAAAGGATAAGTTTACTATGGATTATTACATGTCATTCCACTTTATATCCAACATACAAGATTACAAATTATTACATTCACCAAATATACTCAAGACCCCAAGGTCACAAAAAGACAACCAACAACAACTCCACGCAAGCTTCACATTTTAGACAACTTTATCACACAAGAAGTCACGGGAAGTCCTTAACTAGCACTTCCTCCTCTTCAACTACCGCTACTAGCTGGAGGTTTACCTCAACTTCTCCTGAAACATATTAAATGAGGAGTGAGCAACAATGTTGCCCAGCGATGGAGGTGATGCAACATACCAACGTGCAATATGATATGCAAATATAAGAAAACATATATAAGCCACGTAAAACAGCAAGATAACAAGCCAAACAATTAATCACTTTTAAAGGGATACGGTTCCACTTCCAAGTCTTCAATCACGAGCCACGAACCACGAACTTCACGAATATGCCTGCAAACCCCAAACACCAACAACTGGGATACTCCGGATGTATCCTGATCCTACGACCTTTTCTCCCGAGGTGGGTCCATGCTCAGCAGGTGAACCACGCATCTGGGGTAGTGGAGTATGCCTCAGCGAGAAAGGGAATAGGCACCATGGTAGTCGAGGGAGCACGGCAAGCCCAACGCCGCCTGTGTTTCTCGACGCTACCATGTCCAAAAAGGTTGCGCAACCCCGAGACAAGTCACAAGTAATCAAGATATCACATAACACGTAAGAGGGTTGACAAAATAGGCCGCCCTCACATATAAGCACGATATAAGCTCCCACAAGCACGAAAATAGCTTAAATATCCCAAAAGAAGCAATCAACATAAATATTTCCCACGAGCTACTCAAATAGCTTAATTATATCTTAGATATTCAATACAATACAATACAATCCCACAACAAGTTCCAAATGCAACTAAAACGGCTTAAAACTACTTTTTTCCCCTTTTTTAACCGAGTTTTCTTTCTCCTATGCGTGGTTTAAGATTTCCAAATCATATCCTAATCTTTCTATATTCTTAATTAAGCCCAAATACACCTATTAGAATCATAAAAAACTCATTTTAGAAGCAAAAGTTCGGGAAAGTCCCGAACGAGTTTGAACTACAACTATACTAACCGAACCCCATTTTCGTGAAACGAAAGCACCAAATGTGCTTCCTTAGCTCAAGGATACCCGAAGCAATGCCCAAACTTGCCTGGATTGCTCAACGATAAAAGTCCCCTTTTTAAAGTAGGCTATTTATGCAATTAAGCTCGGTTTTGAGTGATTCAACCTCACGTGGCTTTTCAACTAACTTCAATAGGGTCTAGAGCATCTAATTGAAGCCTCAATTCAAGCTAATGAGCAATTTTATTCAAAATCCTAAAAACGTGCACTATTCATCACCCATTTTTGTTCAATCTCAACTTTCAACTATAAACATTGATAATAAGCTTCAAAGTTAACTCTAAAGCATCTATTAAGCATATAATAAGCATGTATAACAAGTTTTAGAGCCATGATCAACAAATATAAGAATTTCAACAATATGCATAAACTTTAACTTTAAAAAAGAAAAATGAACTCCCTCACTTGTATGAAGATGTAGGTGTGAAGTAGAAACTCCTAGGTGCTCAAAAACCTCCCAAAGTCAAGCTAGGAGCTCAAGATGCAAGGTTGATGAAGAAATTTTTCTCCCTTTTTCCTCTTGAAGTAGTCGGCCAAGGAGGGGACAAAATGGGCAATTTTGCAATTGTTTTGATGAGCCAAATGTTTGTGTGGTGTTAACCTTGTAGTATGTATGTGTATATGTTATTAAATGAGGTCAAATGCCACTAAAAGCTTAGTCAAACTAGGCCAAAGTTCAATTACTTGCTAGCTAGTTGAAATTAGTGTTGTTACATACATAACACTATTCAATTATCACGGAAAACATTTTCCAAACGAATGCTCCCAAGCTTGAAAGCCCAAAATAACTAGGTCTCAATTCCTTCTAGATGTCCTATGATCTAGGAAAATTATGAAATCTAACTTTCGAGGCGGTCAAAAATTTTATGAATAGTAACATCTAATAAAAGCAATTAGGCAAAAAAGATGATGCACGTAGAAATGCGCAAATAGATATACAACCGTTATAAAAGAATTTATGATAAAATTCTCGGGCGTCACATGGGCTAAGATTGTGAGCTAATTAAAGCTCACTTTGAGCCTTTGGTAAAAAAGGAACAACAATAAACAAAGAAAAGAAACAAAAGTGGCAGACAAGGAAATGACAAAGTAAAAAAAAGAAAAAAGATATTGGTGTGTGATTGTGATGTTTGCAGAATGCTTGAGTTGGAATCTCTGCACATGGATAACAACACACACCAAGGAAGAAAATTGATTGGCTGCATATTCATGCGTTGAACAAAGCAGCAACAATTCTTGAAATAGCAGACGACTGCACACGGCTCGAAGAAGAAATTGTGCACGCGGTTTTAAGAAATGCATCGCATAGGCAGAGATTCTTAGCTATAAATAGAAGGCCTCCTTCATTGGTTTGTGTATCAGATCAAAGAGCAAATCTCTTCTTATCAAAGAGGGATTAGTGAGGATTTCTCTGATCAAAGTCATCTTCTCTGATCAGAGGTGAGTGTTCTAAACTCAGAGAGGAAAATGTAGGTTCTTCTTGAGATTTAGAGAGTGTAGTCCCAAACTCAAGAGGGGATGAAAATAGGTTCCTCCTGAGGCTCAGAGAGAATAATGATAGGTTTTTCTTGAAGGTTTCTCCTCCTTCCTTGTTGTCCTTATTTTATAAGTAAGAGTGAGTTTCTCCTATTGGAAGAGAGAGTGTAATAGTTCTCTCTTTATATTTGAGAGAATGTGAGCTAGTTTCTCCTATAATAAGAGAGAATGTAAGGTATCTCCTTATATTAGAGAGAAGGTGTTGTAAATACTCCACATCATAGTGAAATCCTCCTATTGTTGTTAGTGGTTTTTTCCCTCAATCTGTTTGAGGGTTTTCTATGTAAATCTAGTGTCTTAATTATATATTGTTCTTTATCTTATTTTAGCTATGTGATACTACTTGACCCCGATCATTCTGCTGCGCCACCACCTAACAAAGATGATCAACTGTATGTAGCTTGGGTTGGGCCATTATTATTAGTAGAGGAGTCCACCAATATAATGTTCATAACAGTTTCCTTGATTATCCAATAAATACCTCCATGCAGAGCAGTCAGCTAGAAAGTACCAATACTGGCAATAGTTGTGTTCCGCCTGAGGATCTGAGTAAGCAAACAGAGTTTGAATGGGCTGACCACCTGACAAGTGATGATGATCCTTTGACCTCTAGCTGGAGTGAGATTTTTAGATTCCTACATTGCAGAGCTTGAGCCGAAGGTTTAGATTCTTTCTCAGAATATGACTTCTGTTGTAATTTGACTTAAGAGTACTTATCTTCTTGCTTCAACTCTGAAGTCTTCCATGGCTACTTGTCTTTATTCTGGATTATGTGAATTTAATTTCATGCGTTTTCTTTGTTTGGTGTAGGTGCAATATCAGGTGTCTAATCAACCTACAAATTTCTCTACAGAACAGCCTCAAGTATCCCAGCAACTTCCCACAAGCTTGGAGGAAGTGAAAGTATTATCTCTTCTTTTGATGCCTGATTGCAATAATTGGGCTAGCTAATTGATAGTGGAATCCTTTGTTAAACTTCTATTTTGAATTACTAGGGCCACTCCCAAAGGTGTGCTAAAATTAATGAAAGTTGAAGGTTTGACTATCTATCATGTAAAAAGCCACTTACAGGTATATATGATCACTTTTCCTGATTTTAGTTCCCTTCAAAGCTGCGCGTATATAATTATCAACTTCTTTTTGGGGATGCAGAAATATCGAACTGCCAGATACAAACCCGAGTCGTCAGAAGGTATGCTAAGACTTTTTCATAATATTAACATTTTCCTTTTGTATATAGCTTGCTTCCTATATTCCCATGTTCGCTTCCTTATGACAAATATGAATTTCTTATCTGATGCGTAAGTCATTTATTTCTTTCTTAATCCTGGTGTTGAATCACTTGCAAGATGTGAATAGATGAAGTTTCACTGACTATATGACATTCTGAAGTAACTTACCAAAAATTGTGGCTTCAATTTTGGTCATCACCCTATTAAAAAGGCCATTTCTGTTTTGCAGGGTCTACAGAGAAGAAACCGACTTCTATTGATAAATTATCCCCTCTGGACTTGAAAACGTGAGTGCAATTTATGGTTTATGGAGTTTATGTGAATTGTTTGAATATAACATAAACTTGCATCTAATATAATTTTCTCCTTATATATTATTTGATAGAACGATTTCCTGCTCTTTTAGCACTCTTACTTGAGTCATCCCACCCTTTGAGAATAGAGTATGAGGGTGGAAACCACTCGATATCCATAGACAAGTCTCTGAATCTGACTCTTTTTTGCCTTCCAATTCCACCCATATCATGCAAAGTTTACATGTCTGAGTGGAGTATATGCAACTTGCCATGGTAGTTCTTTTGTTTTCTAGTTCTGTTGAGTGTTTAGTTGTGCCTTCGTCAGGCCCACAACTCAAAGTAAAAGCTAGAATAGTTGCTGGATTTTGAAACCATGAAGCATGAAGGTATCTAAGGTGTCGTTCTTAAGTCCCCTTTCTTCTTTATTCCCTCTCTCAAATGGGTGCACCTAGAGGGTTCCTTCATAATCTCATTCCCATAACTGTTTTGCCTCACTGCATCTAGTTCCCTCCTGACCTGGCCATATGCTGATTTCCTTGGGGATGACTGCATTTAATTTTGTATTTTGTTGTAATTGACATGTAAAATATGCCTGAATTATTAGTCTCCCTAAACTCTGAAGAATTTAGGAGAGTAACTATTACAATTTGGGGCAAGTTACTTAGTAGAAAGAGGATCATAAGAAAGAGCTGGTAGGTAATACCGTTTGGATATTTCTTTTTGACTTGTGAAGAGCCACATGAAGAGAACTTTTGTGACGACCTATAAATTATGGGGCCACTAGACTACTTTGGTAGGGTAGTTTTGTTATTTTAAATTTGAGTGGCTGAATTTTAGGGATAAAATACAGATACCATTTAACTATTTTGTAGGCCAATATCTTGATTTAAGATCGAATTGCTGAATCGTGGATATTGGAGACAGAGGCTCATGAAAAGTATCCCAACCTCTTCCGAAATCATAATTTCGAGGGCGAAACTTTTATTAAAGGGAGGATGTAACAACCCCACGTTTTAAGGATTTAATGGCTGAAATTACGGGATCCTTGTCCCGGTTTAATTTGGTTTAAAATTAGATATTTTTGGCTAAGCTTTAATTTAGAGAAATATAAATATATAAATAAATCAATCAAAACCTACCTTGATTTATCACATGGCAAGAATTCAAAACTTACCAAAATAGCTCCTCAAAAATTTTGGCAAGGATTCATTCTCTTATAATCTTGCCTACACAACTTTCTTGCCACGTCTCGGACAAAAAAAAAAACTCATATTCATATAGCTTTGAGAGAAAATCAAGAAGGTAAAGTTGAAGGGATAGGCGGAATTCGTAGAGGCAGCCAATAGGAGTTTTGTGCACGTCTCTTGTTTCTGCGCCTTTAGGATTTTAATCATTAGGTCTACGATTTATAAGTTCTAAAGCTAGTTTTTGTTACTGCGTGGATTAAAGGTAACTAGAAGGACCCTACCTTTTATATAATACCTTCTTGTATATTTAATTTATTTTTACTGTATATTATTGATTTATGTTGCAAAATAATTAAGATGGCTAAAATTATTGATTTATGTACTATGTTATAAATCTCTTATGTTTATGGCATTTTGAATACTTATGTCTTCGATTGATCTTTGTTCATTTGTAAATTATGAATTATATTTGTTATTTATAGGTTCTCACGTCCTATACTAATTATCATATTTTACTAAACAAATGTACTTTACTCTACCAAAAATGATTGAACAAAATAAGGTATAATAGCCATACAAAAAAAAAAAAATTTGTTTGCAATAACACTATTAGACGTCACTGTTCAAACAGTTACTAAAGTCACTGTTTGTTTTCTTCATATAGTATTTTAAATGCTATCTTCATTCTAAAATTTTCAGCATTTCTTAGAAATTCTTTCCATTATTATATTTAGTATTTCCAGAGTATTTTAATAGTGATTCAAAAGATGATTCAAGTCTTTTATTTACCCTATCAATTGCATTTTTACAAAATATTTTCAGTTTCAACAGTAACTAAGTCATTATTATTATTATTATTTATTTATAAAACGCTTTTAAAACAAATTTAGATATCTTTTGTGATGCTTGTTATCTATTTGTGAGTGTATTAAAATGACCAAGTCTTACATTGTTTCAAAAAAAATATAATAATCAAAACTGGGGACCTAAAACTTTTAGCATATTTGTACCATAAGGTTATGAATGGTGTTTTTCTCTCAAATTGATACAAATCATGTATCATAATGAATGTGAAACCCTGTGTCATAAGTTTTGAGGTCATGTTTTTGGGTCCTTAATTGGTGGGGATCGTACACCATGTTTTAGGATAGTGCACTATCTTTTCGTCGGGACTCCCAATTGCTTTTGGTAGTATGTGCGACAACAAACCATTTTTTGGATTGTGTTACCAGGAATGTAGCCTCGGCCATCGTATAGTTGGATCCATTATTGGTACTTCGGGTTTCATTTTCATTATGGCACAATTTTGGTTATTTATCGTCTTTGTTTATTAGCATCGTTAACATTGTTATTGTATATGTGACATGCATTTTGCTACGTTTTTAAAACCTATGCCTTTCAATATTTATTTGCAAATATTTTTTCGTTATGTCTTATCGTCTATCGCATTAAATATTATTTATTTTCATAAAGTACGGTCTCATGCTATTTTCTTTGGGGGCCTTACTACTTACTGAGATTTTTATCTCATTTTGTCGTTTTGCCTTTTTTTTTTGAAAATTATACTTTTGCCGGAGTTAGACGTATAAATACTTTGCTTGGGACTTTGGGGACTAGATGACCTTTCGTGGCACAAATCTCTTTAGCACCCTTGGAGTACTTAGATTTTAGTGATTTAAGATTTATTTAATTTCAGTTCCTTCATATTGATTTAGAAGTTTTTTTTTTCTATTGAGTTATGTAACCATTGAAGTTACACTTTAATGGCATTTGGGGACTTTAAAATTTCGTTTCTTTGTATTTTGGCTAGATGCTCTGAGCTATTTCCCGCCATACCAGTGTATTAAAAGGCAACACCTAGGCGCGCCTAGGTACGCCTAGGCACTAAGGCATACTCTTAACGCCTAAGGTGCGCCTTGTCTCAACACAGTGGCACTTCATTAAGGCGCACGCCTTACACCTTGCACTTTACGCCTTGCACCTTGCGCCTTGTGCCTAGGCACTAGGACCCTCTAGTGCCTCAGTGCGCCTTATGCCTTTTTATACATTGCGCCTTACTTGTGATTTTAGTTTATTTTGTTGAGTGTCTTGCTGGCTTAGGAAGATTTAGGTTTTTCTAAGCATGCGGTAGTCTCGTTCCCGGATTCGTCGCAGCGAATTTGGAGGCGTGACAACTTTGTTATGATGTGTGTATCATATAGTGTCGTTGAACAAAAGGAATTATCTTTAAGCAATTTCTTGGAACCAAAGAAGGATTTTAGATGAATTGTTTTCTCTGAAATAACAAATTATCAAATTTTTGTCCACATCACAATTGTACATCTGGCAAACAACTAACTTGAATATATGTATATGTATATGTATATATATATATATACATATATACACATATATATAACTCAGATATCTACTACTGATGCATTACTCTTACAAGGGTATTGAGATCACCGAGGCATTACGATTACAGATGGAGGTTCAAAAGCGATTGCATGAACAACTTGAGGTATTATTTACTACGCTAGATGCATTATGGTTCAGCTGGATGGTTATTCATGGATAGCTTCTTTGAGCAGTTAGAGATTTCATTTTCCTTTTCTATGTTTGTGATTAAAAAATCTCTTTGTTAAAGCCGCTAATAATTAAGTGTTGAATAATTTAGTTTTGAATGATAATTTTTCTTTCAAATAGTGTTTAGGCCTCTTGTGGCAGGTTGCATTTTTGTGAAATTGGTAAATTGCCAAAAACATGAATTACACGGAAACACATAAAGTATGAACCTGGTGACTAAGCATTTTCCTTTGCCTTTGCTACCGACGCCTTCTAAAGAATTTCCCGTCCTCAACATTAAACAAGTGGATATGGAGAGTAAGGATACGACGAAGTCCTGCATCAATAGTGTTTTCCCCGTAACCTTCATTATGCTTTGTGGTTAACAATCATGTCTCTTTGGGCACTATCCTGGTCATGTTGTCTTGTTTAATTTAAGTCTCAAATGTGTGCTGCTGTGAGCCTGTAATATAAAACTTGCAGTGGCTTGGTCGTTCTTGTAAATTCTTACTTGGTACTTTTTTATTAAGTAGAGAATAAATTAGTGTCCTCAGGTATTAATAGATATTATTTGCATCAATTTGCGGCAGATCCAAAGGAATCTACAACTGAGTATAAAGGAACAAGGACGATATCTTCAAATGATGTTTGAGAAGCAGTACAAGTCAGGTGTTGAGTTACTCAAGGGCTCCTCATTCGCCATGGAGAACCCTTTAGCACAGTCATCAGATGCAGTCACAGATGGCACTGTCAAAGATGTTCATGAGGTTCCAAAATTGGATCATTAGAAAAAGGATGGTTTTCCCAATTCAGCCACAACATCAAGTTCATCACTCTCGAAGCGTGTCAAAATAGATGAATAAACCTACATCTCTTATCAAATCGTTGTAGGACTGACAAGTCGATATAGAAGTTTGGAACATCGATTATTATGATGGGCTCGATAATGAGCTTTAGTACTTATGTGATCATTTATTGCTAGAATTATCTTGTACCCAACTTGGTTGTAGTTGAGTTGATAGTTTCAAGAATTTTGAATACCAGTTTCAAGTATAGTCTTTATCAAGTTGGACTCCATAAAAACTTTAGTTGGAGAAAGAAGCCATATACTATGACCATGGAATGTCTAAGCATGAAGGTTATCCTTCTTTAAGTTTCTCAACCTTGACTGTATGTGGATTGCTTGAAGGGAAGCTTTTCAAAACATCAGTCAGTTAGTGGTTCTATCTCACGGTCGAACCCTTCCAGTTGATATTTTTAAAAGTTTTTCTTTCTTGAAATATTTACTATGTGTAATTAGCAGCACATTCTTTTTTTGTTAAGCCTAAAGATATTAAGGTGTAGCTGTTTTAAAGGATTGAAAGGGTTTCGTAAGCAATATAGTATTCGTAGAAAAAAAATGAATGGATATAATAATTTCTCTCTACTAACTTAAATTTTTAGATGAGATAAAATTTAATATTATACTAGAGCCTAAATATCAAACTGTATTGGTTTGAAGTCTTAATGTTATCCATTTAAAACACTAAATTTGTACACGTGCAAGATTAAAAAATGTTGTAAATTAGAAAAAGACCGATTTCTAACTCTAATTAACTAATTCAAATATATTTGTATATCAGTTAAACAAGACTTTTAATACATGTTTATAAAGTAACCACACATGGTTTACAATGTAGAACATTAGGATATTACAATAACTAATACAAAGCTATTATATTTTTTGACGCAACTTAATCACAAATATGAGAAAAAACAATACAACAACTTGGGTGAAAGTACCCCCATTCTGAAAACTTTATTTTTTCTTCTTTAGGATAGCCACCTGTGACTACTCATAATGCTCTTATGGCTCTACTCCTATATTTTCTACCAATTCTCCAATAAAGCCATTTCAGCTTCTCGGAAGAGATAAAAAGAGCTCCAATAATCATGCCGAATAACATTCGACATCCACACCCACTTAGGGCAGCATCCCAGTACTCAAATTCACTGGAATTATTTGAATCATCGTCATCATCATCTTCTAGTGGTGCTTCATCATCATCTTCACACTTCTTTGACAATGGAAATCCACATAATGCAGAGTTCCCAATGCATGAACTATTTTCAAATGTATTAAACTGGGCAGCGTGTGGTATGGGTCCGACTAATTGATTGTATGAAACATTAAAGACTACAAGAGATGTCATCTCAATCAGTTGATTTGGAATTTTCCCAAACAACTGATTTGAAGAAAGGTCTAATGTTTCAAGTTTGGTCAAATTTGCCAATGAGGATGCGATATTGCTTGTGAGGCTGTTATGTGATACGTTTAGAGACCGGAGGAATTTAAGTTTTCCAATAGAACTCGGAATCTTGCCTTGAAAGCTATTATTGGATAAATCAATTGTTGTGAAGATTTTCAGTACGTGTGCATCCCTTAACTCATACCCTTTCAGCACTAGTAGTATATAAACCTCATAATATTGGATTTGCCCAGTTGTTATGTTTAGTGCTTGTTCACCAGCAACGTCATGGCTTCAAAGTGTTCAAAATAAACATTAGGCAAAAGGCCAGTTAGCTTATTGTTGGCAATGTCCAAAATCTTCAATTTAGGGAAGGGAGACTTTGTCTTGGAACTTCCAATTGAACCATGAAAATAGTTAGATCTCAAGACAAGAACTTGAAGTTCTGAAAAAGTCTCTGTCCAATGTGGGAATGAATCATTTATGAGATTGTTTCCAATATCTAATACTTCCAGTAAGTTGCAATTGGCCAATGTTTGCGGCAATGGCCCTTCTAATCGATTGTTGTTCAAGACAATAATCTTCAAACCGTTTCCTTTCCTAAATGTCCCTGGAATGGTGCCATGCCACTGATTATTGCCAAGATGTCACATTCAGAGTCTACTGCTGAAGTTACCCAAGCATCGTGGAATAATGCCATTCAGTTTGTTATTCGAAAGACCAAGCCAATCAAGAAAACTTGCCTTGCAAATGGACGATGGGATATTCCCTGACAAGCTATTAGATAAATGACTCAAAAGCAATTTGTGACTTAATCTTGCAGACCAAAATGCAAATATTGAGTTAAATTCAACAAGATCTATGTCATAGGTTCGAAAAATAATAATTTCTACCCACATCCGAAATAATTGTTAGACTTGTCAAACAAGCATCTAACACACGATTGTAGAGTAAGCACTTACATTCTGTTGCACCATGTCGAAAGAGGATACTAAAATAACCACATAAGTTGTACAATTTGAAACATCAATAACATAGAGGAATTAAAGCTTTTAGAATAAGGAGCCAAGATTGTTGGATTTTGAATAAATGTAATCAGAAAAGTCAGTATCATTTTCATGCAACTGAATCACAAAGAACATCTCTAAAAAAAACAACACTTTCATTCAGATATAAAGTTACGAGCTCAAGTCCAGAACTCAAAACTCGTAAACGAGACTTTTATTATAGGCAAAAAAAATAACTATTTGGACCCTGTTTTTTACAAAGACCAACAAATAGAGGTCGACTAACCCAAGACCACCTCTATATGTAAACAACCAAAGCAAAGAGTAGATGCTAGCCATCTACTCTATTTACATAAATCCTACCAACACATTCTATTGGGTCTCATAGGTGACCCTTACAATACGCCTAACCATTCCTATGGCTAATCTAAAACTAGACAGGCCTGATTTAGTACTTTCATGCATTTTCTGTCAATTTTGTCATTAATTGTACTTGTCATGTCAAATTGGTAAAAATTGACGTATAAAAATAATTTGCAATAGATAAATCATTTATATATGAATTTCTGCCAGTATATAATTGCATTACGCAAGCTTTGAATTATGGCTAAAACATCCTTTGATCATGCCCAGTCATTCAAGATTTGAGCTTCATCTTACAAACAGATTTCCGAGTATGAATGAAATTTCAAGCAAAAATTCGTAGACTCTCCCCCTTAAACTGAGGGTAACAAGGTAAATACTTAGAAAATATTCTGCTCAGTAGAGTTCTCCGCTCATCCTACCTTGCTGATGCTGACCATGGTGTTTCATTGCAAGAAATATGTTTGTTGTGAAGAATAGCAAAAATTTAGTCATAATGTAAAATAGTGAAATATGATTTTTTTTGTAAAGACTCAGGTGAAGAAAAGGGATAAATAAGGAATAAACAAACCATTGAATGCACACATCCATTAATTACAAACTCGAAGAAATTACAACAGACAAATTGCATGTACCACACAATGGAATTCACAAGAAAAAACAGATGAATATCCAGGAGAAGAAAAATGCCAACACGTCTCCCAAGCTTCAATTAAATCTGCTGGAACAATTGGTCTATCAAGTTTCTAACAAGTGTTTAAGCTCCTCAACTGTTAATGCACCTAAAACTGGTCTATCTTCAAATCTTATAACTGAATGCTGTGGTTTTAGCTTGGGGTAGTTGATGATTTTGCATGGCTCGATGTATGGAAATTTTTTTGTTTATGATGTTTAAAGCCTGGTCCAGCTCAGGCTATGTGCACGGTCTGTGAGAGGGTCAAAACTATTTCAGGGTTGCAAGTCAAAACTTTAGTGTTACGCTAAACCTCGAATCTTGTTTGTGATGTTTAAATATTTCTATTTTAATTTGAGTAATTTGAGTTATTGGATGTAATAGGACAGTGGATGGGTTTGAACGTAATTGCTCCAATCGTGTGTCTATATTTAAGCTCCAGGTATGCTTTAGTTGAGTTAACATAACTTCTGGAAAATAATGAAAAATTTAGGTAGTGAGCCTAACTAATACTTATAGTATCTCGATAATTGATTGCTTGATAATAATATTCTGTTTTGGCTTTCGTTGCACTTGATTTTAGAAGGGAAAAAAGCTAAGATGTTGTATCTCGTTTTTATCATTTGCCAATATTTCTAATATGTTGATATTAATTCGTTCCTTGATGGTAGCAATTTTATGATGCTTCTTCTGGCATTTGTATAGGTAGCAAGCATTCGCTCTGGTAATTGGAGATACTAAGCTAATGGAGTTTATCTTCTTGCGTCAACTCTGAAGTCTTTCATGGCTACTTGTCTTTATTCTGGATTATTTGAATTTAATTTCATGCGTTTTCTTTGTCTGGTGTAGGTGCAATATCAGGTGTCTAATCAACCTACAAATTTCTCTACAGAGCGGCCTCAAGTATCCCAGCAACTTCCCACTGCATCTGGAGAAATTTGTGTTGCTGTTACTCCAGTATCTTCTGCAAATGGTGCTCCAGCAAAGCAACGTATGCGTTGGACACCGGAACTTCATGAAGCCTTTGTGGAGGCGGTCAACAAGCTTGGAGGAAGTGAAAGTATTATCTCTTCTTTCGATGCCTGATTGCAATAATTGGGCTAGCTAATTGATAGTGGAATCCTTTGTTGAACTTCTATTTTGAATTACAGGGGCCACTCCCAAGGGTGTGCTAAAATTAATGAAAGTTGAAGGTTTGACTATCTATCATGTAAAAAGCCACTTACAGGTATATATGATCACTTTACCTGATTTTAGTTCCCTTCAAAGCTGCGCGTATATAATTATCAACTTCTTTTTGGGGATGCAGAAATCTCGAACTGCTAGATACAAACCCGAGTCGTCAGAAGGTATGCTAAGACTTTTTCATAATATTAACATTTTCCTTTTGTATATACCTTGCTTCCTATATTCCCATGTTCTCTTCCTTATGACAAATAAGAATTTCTTATCTGATGCGTACGTCATTTTTTTCTTTCTTAATCCTGGTGTTGAATCACTTGCAAGATGTGAATAGTTGAAGTTTCACTGACTATATGACATTCTGAAGTAACTTACCAAAAATGGTGGCTTCAAGACCTGTATAAGTAGGTTTTGGTCCATAGGCGGTGACTGCAAAAACGTCTCTTGGGCTTTTGTTTTGAGTTTCCATGCTGCCTTTTTCCAACTAAGGGATGATAAGTTGTTTTGCTAAGTAACTGAAGGATGTTAAGTTTTACAAACATTGGTTATCACGTTTTCTGTTGCTATTGAACCGACTACATAATTTGACGTTAGATTGCTGTTACATCGTATGATATAATGTTGAGGTTTCCTTTTAAATGTTAACTTATATAGAGTTGGTTCATTTTGTTGACAAAAATGGCTATAACTCATCCAAGATCATCTCCTCTCCCAACCTAAGGAAAATGTTCTCCGCCAGAATCATCAACTTGGAGTTGAGGTTTAGAATTCTTGATATTTTGAAATCTAATCATGTCGATTCCAGTTGAGCTCTCCTATCCAGTAAAGTTTGACCTGTGCTAATTAATATCTAATCTCTGTTCGAATTTCCCTTGTCCCTGGACCATGTCATAATTGATATATAACTTGTTGCATGAAAAATATTAAAAGTTGAATTATTTTCCTTTGTTATCAATCTCCTTGACTGTTGTTGGAGGTATTAGAATTTTGTATGATACATAACCCAGCTTGAGCTCCAGTAATAAATAATTGGGATTGTGCACTATTTCTCCCCATATATTCCTTCTGCTCTCATATTCACCTTTCTTATTTTTATTTGTGGTTAATAATCGAACTGCAATACCAGATTATGCTCTAAACCCTATTTGCGTCAGACAGTAATTGTCCTAACATATAAAATTTGTGTTCATCACCCAATTAAAAAGGCCATTTCTGTTTTGCAGGGTCTGCAGAGAAGAAACCAACTTCTATTGATGAATTATCTTCTCTAGACTTGAAAATGTGAGTGCAATTTATGGTTGATGGAGTTTATGTGAATTGTTTGAATATAACGTAAACTTGTATTTAATATAATTTTCTCCTTATATATTATTTGATAGAACGATTTTCTGCTCTTTTAGCACTCTTGCTTGAGTCATCCCTCCCTTTGAGAATAGAGTATGAGGGTGGAAACCACTCGATATCCATAGACAAGTCTCTGAATCTGACTCTTTTTTGCCTTCCAATTCCACCCATATCATGCAAAGTTTACATGTCTAAGTGGAGTATATGCAAGTTGCCATGGTAGTTCTTTTGTTTTCTCGTTTTGCTGAGTGTTTAGCTGTGCCTTCGTCAGGCCCACAGCTTAAAGTAAAAGCTAGAATAGTTGCTGGATTCTGTAACCACGAAGCATGAAGGTATCTAAGGTGTCGTTCTTAAGTCCCCTTCCTTCTTTATTCCCTCTCTCAAATGGGCGCACCTAGAAGGTTCCTTTATAATCTCATTCCCATAACTGCTTTGCCTCACTTCATCTAGTTCCCTCCTGACCTGGCCATATGCTGATTTCCTTGGAGATGACTGCATTTAATTTTGTATTTTTCTGTAATTGACATGTAAAATACTCCTGAATTATTAGTCTCCCTAAACTCCAAAGAATTTAGGAGAGTAACTATTACAATTTGGGGCAAGTTACTTACTAGAAAGAGGATCGTAAGAAAGAGCTGGTAGGTAATACTGTAAGGATATTTCTTTTTGACTTGTGAAGAGCCGCATGAAGAGAACTTTGTTATGATGTGTGTGTACCATATAGTGTCGTTGAACAAAATGAATTATCTTTAAGCAATTTCCTGGAACCAAAGAAGGATTGTAGATGAATAGTTTTCTCTGAAATAACAAATTATCAAATTCTTGTCCACATCACAGTCGTACATCTGGCAAACAACTAACTTGAATATATGTATATGTATATATATGTAGTATATGTATATATTTATACATATATATAACTTAGATATCTGCTGTTGATGCATTACTCTTACAGGGGTATTGAGATCACCGAGGCATTACGATTACAGATGAAGGTTCAGAAGCGGCTGCATGAACAGCTTAAGGTATTATTTACTACGCTAGATGCATTATGGTTCAGCTGGATGGTTATTCACGGATAGCTTCTTTGAGCAGTTAGAGATTTCATTTTCCTTTTCTATGTTTGTGATTAAAAAAACTCTTTGTTAAAGCCTCTAATAATTAAGTGCTGAATAATTTAGTTTCGACTGCTAATTTTTCTTTCAAATAGCGTTTAGGCCTCTTGTGGCAGATTGCATTTTTGTGAATTTGTGAAATCGGTAAATTGCCAAAAACATGAAATACACAGGAACACATAAAGTATGAAACTGGTGACCAAGCCTTTTCCTTCTGCCTTTGCTACCAACGCCTTCTAAAGAATTTCCCTTCCTCAACATTAAACAAATGGATATGGAGAGTAAGGATACGACGAAGTCCTGCATCTATAGTGTTTTCCCCGTAACCTTCATTATGCTTTTTGGTTAACAATCATGTCGCTTTTTGGCACTATCCTGGTCATGTTGTCTCGCTTTAATTTAAGTCTGAAACATGTGCGAGCCTGTAATATAAAACTTGCAGTGGCTTGGTCATTCTTGTAAATTCTTACTTGGTACTTTTTTATTAAGTAGGGAATAAATCGGTGTCTTCAGAATAGAGGAACAAGGACGATATCTTCAAATGATGTTTGAGAATGGAAAAGGGTAAATTATGCAATAGGCTGCCTATTGTTTACACATTTTTTCAAGTTGGTCTTTAATGTTCTAAAAAAATCATATTAATTCCTAATGTTTACAAAAATGATTCAACTTAGGGACTACAATGATATTTTTTTTTTAAAATTAAGTATTAACTTAAAAAAATGTGTAAACAATAAGGACTATATGCATACTTTATCCGTTGAAAACATTATTGAAAAATCTTCTGGTCTCATTAAAGTCAAAATTCTAAATACATGATTTTGTCTTAAAAAAGGCATAGTCCAAGTTGTTAAGCACAAGAACTTCCAGATTGACTATTAGGAGAACAACCTTTTAGCTGACTTTGATGGTCTATATTTTTCAATATATATTTGACAGGTGCACCATGACCAGTATGCTCTAGTGGTGACTACCGAAAGCATTACTCAACACTACTACACAGGGAAGGGTCGCTCAAAAATAGCAATCAATTGCCTTTTCCGCCTTGGGGGGGCAGCAATATTACTCTCAAATCATTTATCAGAAAGAAATTCATCCAAGTACCAACTAATGCATACAGTCCACAACAACAATGCGAGTTTTGATCTTTCATACAACTCTATTTTCCGAGAAGAAGATGATGAGGGCATCACTAGGATTTCTATAACAAAAGACCTCTCGTTCGCAGCTAAAAGCGCCATTGAATCAAATCTTGTCATGCTAGGCCCTTTAGTGCTTCCCATATCTGAGAAAATTAATTTCTTGAAAAAATTATTGGTTAGAAGATATCACAATGGCAAAGTGACTCGATATGTACCTAAGTTCAGTAAATGCATTGATCATTTTTTCCCACATGTAGGAGGGAAACCAGTGTTGGATGAGTTGCAAAAAATTTTAGGGTTTGGTGATTCTGTCATGGAAGCACCTCGAATGAGTTTATATAGATTTGGTAATACTTCAGGTAGTTCAGTGTGGTATGAGATAGCCTATGCTGAAGCCAAAGGTAGGATCAAGAAATGTGATCGTCTATGGGAAATTGCTTTTGGATCTGGCTTCAAATGTAGTAGTTTGATTTGGTGTGCCATGAGGGCAATTGATTATGATGAGATGAATCCATGGAGTGAAGAGATCGATCAATATCCTATCAACTTGGACAAAATTGGATCACTGGACCCGGGTATGTTCTTTTTTGAACAACCAAAGTGAGCATGAACCACTGTTGCGTGTCGGGGTTTATAGTCTTGAGGTTGATCAATATTATTTTGTCTTTAATTATCTCAAAATGTGTAACGATATATTTCACAATAAGAATTTGTGTCGGAGTGTATCACTACATCACGGGAGTATAACAACTAAGAGTTCATTGGTAGACAAGCACTCAGTGAAGCAAAATAAGGATGGAGATTAATGTCTACTCCATTTACTAATATCTTGCAACTTATGTATCTAATGTTGTTCCCTTTTGAGAAAAACTACAAGTAAAAGTTTCTAGTCTTGGTCCTAATAACCCCTTTTGATTTAAAAGTTAATTCTTTCTAAGCATTTTAAAGGTAATATTGGTCATACGATCTGTAATTAGGTGAGCCAATTTTGTAGCACGTCCATGAAATATATTTACATCTCTATTAAATAAAGGAAAATGCCAAAAAAGGATCGCTCTTTCTGAAACGATTATCGATCCATATGTGAGAGAGTGAATATAGGCTTTACTCGCATGTAAACCCTACTCGCCCATGACTCATAAATAAAATGTCAATGACATAATTCAAAATGAAATCATAAGGGTAACGATTGGTACACTGGAATGAATTTAAACATGAATGGAATGAGTTAAGAAAAAGAATAAAACTGAAAATGGAATGAAAGTGACAATGAGAATGACATCTTTGGTATGCTTTAGGAATGAAGATAGAAATGGATATATATTGATTCCAAACCCATAATTAGTAGTCAGTATACAAGAGTAGTAATGTAATAACTTGTATAATATGATAAAATTGATCTTTTATTGTTATAGTATTAAAAATAAGAATAAAATTGAATAATATCATAAACAACATAAACATAATAAAAATAATAAATAATAATAACAATAATAATAATTATTATTATTGTATTATTATTATTATTATTTTGTTTTTGTTATTATTATTATTATTATTATTATTATTATTATTATTATTATTATTATTATTATTAATTACAAAAGAAACTATATATAAAATAGGAATGGCAACGGGTAACCGCTGTAACCGAAACCGAAGGATATCCACTTGATAAAAATCCGGTAACAAAAATCTATGGGTAAAGCGATAAGTTTTGGTATTTATAAGTAGTAACCGACGGGTAAACTAATAGGTTTTGATTTTAGATGTTAAAAAAAAATCAAAATTCGAAACTCAATTATTTATTTATTATATAATATATAATGTATATATATCTACATATATAATATAATATTTATAGTTGATGAAAATATTAAAATAATGTTTATTGAAATATGTATGAGAGAGTTGTGCTACTGCTACTGTTTTTAAACTATTAGATTTTGTTAAAATACTTCAGTGTCATCAATACCATGGACTGACATGGATAATTTTTAATCGAGTCACATTCTATTCATATTATGACAAGCAGTTTACATACTCAAAATTGAACAAATCCTAAATATCATGTCTATCAGTAAGTTGAGAGAATTTACTTATTTTCTCCTTATTTACTAATTAGAAATGCTAAGTGAAAAGATTAAAATTATAAGTTTGTATTTTAAAATTTTAAAAAAATGTATTGTATTTTTAATTTTTTTTACATTTAAATTAATATCTTTTTCCATGTTTTTTGACTCTTTTTCTATTTATATTATTTTTTTAAAATTATCAGTTTTGGTTTCGGTTATCAGTGATTTTTTTATACTTATTGGTTTCGATTTTAGAAAATGATTTTTAAAACTATCGGTTTTTGGTTTCGGTTTTCGGTTTAGGTTATGCTAAACGATTTTAGTTTCGATTTTTTTAAAAATCGCAGTTAACCAAACCGTTGTTATTCCTTGTATAAAAGTTATATTTTTAAGGGGGTATGTTAGTCATTTGAAAATTAAGTTTATTCCCAAGCACATGACAATGGGAAAATCCCATGTGTTTGTTCTGGATTGGCCAATCTCATGTACGGGAGGATGGGATTCTCAAGTTTATTCCTTCATACTAAGCATGAGAATCAGAAGGAGTTAAGAATGAAATGTGATTCCAGTCTGAACTCATTTTAGTGTACCAATCGCTGCCTAAGTGTACAACCTGATCACCAACCTCTAGCTCTCTCTCAATTAATAAATTTCTTCAACTAAATATAGTAACTTTTGCTTGCTTGTCTAGTTGTGTTTGCCTCTTTGGTGCTATATTACATTAAAGAGTAATGCATAGACCTGGCTTCAATAACCAACTGGAAAAAGCTTTAAAACATTACCACTTGTCATTTGGTCTAGTGGTATGATTCATGTTTTAGATACGAGAGATCTAGAGATTCATCCTCTTATATAACATCCTAAATGATGTAAAATGCTTTAAGATTTCCTTGAATAACAATAATAATAAGCTTTAGAATGTCTGAAATATTTTAATGTCCCAAACACAAAAATGTGAACCTTGCCCTATGTATGTTTTCACGCACCCAACTGTAACGGTGGAGTACACAAATATTTTTAAAACTGCCCCTAATATTCTTTATTAATAATGAGTAGTTGGAAGGAATAATCTATGTACGTAAAAGAGGATGATGAAATTGTACATCAGATTTGCTGGTATATGTTTATTAAGTTCACATATACGAATATTTAAAATCACATTTCCAAGCTTCTGATTGCTTATATCAAATTTCCTATGGACTATTGATAAAAATAAAAATAAAAAAATAAAAAAAGAGAGAGAGAATTTCCTATTGCCTTTAGCGGCTGAGCACTGAAGAACCAACTTTGACTATTCACCCACAAGTTTAATGTAGAGTCTCCAATCCATTAATATTAATCTCTCACATATTAATAAATTTTATACATAGATACTATTAATAATATAAAAGACATTTAGACTTTAAATCAATAGTAGAGCCAAGAATTTCCCTAAGGAAAATGCTTTGCCAACATTATTCCCTACCATGCCAAGAATTTCACATCAATTCCATCAATGACTTGTCCCACACTTCCCATTATGTGAAAATTTTTCAAACCATCTAAACTAACTATCAACCCTAAATATATGGGGTGGGCCTCATATGATGTGAGACGCATTTATATGTGAGGTGGTCTGATAGTCAGTCAAAGTGAGTTGAAGAATTTCTCCTCATTATGAAGTATGTCAATTTTGTACGAGTACCGATTTTGAAAAGGATGTTATTAAAAACGGTTGTGGCCTTACATTTCAGTCTGGCACGTGAACATTAGACGTTTTAAAAATTTTCCATTTTGAAATGGTTGTTGTCTGAATTTTTAACATGGTTGAGACTATGACCAACCCGAGGATGAGAAATACTTCAATCCGAATGTGCTGCGTGACCAACACTCATATAATTTTTTTTTTAGTTTATTTAAAAGAGACCTAAGTCATATAATATATATTAAACGATATCACCTACAAAAATTAATCTCACAACTTCTCGCAATTACAATGAAAAATATATCATTAAACTAAAAGCTTGGTGACGCTCACATAATTGGACAGGCGCAACATACCCTCTCTCTTTGACCCAAAAAAAAAAAAACCCCTTTCTCTTAGTTTTTTTTTCTTTTCTTTTGGTCTGTTCTCTCTAAGTTTTTTTTTTTTTTTTTGTCAGGGGTTCTCTCTTAACTAGATATTCATATATTTGGACTGAAACTTTTTCAACATAAGATTTGAAAATGTCAAAAAGGGTTGTGACAAACATTTTAGGTAGAGGATGAGTAAATCGAGCATTTTACTATGTATAAAATAACTTTGCAGAAAAACTTGATACATACTAGTCTTCATATGTTGATCGGACATTTTGTATCCTTATGAAGAGTAAACTTTACAAATAATTTTTAATGTTTACACTTTTAATTTCGTCTTCATTATATTAATTGTGGATACATGGCATAAATCAGAAGTATATATATAGCGGGAAATTATATGAAAAGTGTATTATGGATGATCATGATCCAAATCATCTCAACAAATTTAATGCGGTGTCGTTCCACCACTATTTTTTTAAGGGTGAAGTGCACCAAACTTTTCTGTGATTTTTTGAAAGTGCACAACACCTCCTATGGTTCAAAACCCCCTTGATCCCTACCCTGTGGTTTTGGAAAAACACACGTGTCCCTTCTCCACTTTTTATGTCAAAATAATTAATAGAAGTTAAAAAAAGACATGAACGCCCTCATTTTTTATTCTTTTCTCTCTTTTGTCCTTTTCCTTTTTGTGTATATATATATATATATATACACACCACAAAAAAAAAGAAAAAAGAAATATATATTTGTGTGTTTGTGTCTGTGTGTGTGTGTGTATACATACACATATATATACGACACAAAATAAAAAAAATAAAAAATATATGCTTATATATATATATATATACATATACATATATATATATATATATATATATATATATATATATACAGACATACAAGGCCAAAAAACAAAGAAAATATATGTACAGAAGTGGGATGGGGGTTCTGACGGGGTAGGGGGTGGGGGATTATGTTGGGGACAATGATGACTGGCTTGAAATTTTTATTTTTATTTTGTGAAAGAGTGAGCAGAGATAGATGAAAAGAAAAAAAATATATATTTTTTGGATTAACGATAATTTTGTTCAAAAAATAATTTATTGAAGCAAAAAATTATAAAAAATCGCATTTGGTGTGCGTGTACCTCACGCTCTATCAAATTAGATGAATTTTTTAACTGATGAAAAACCGTACTATGTTTTCAAAACCACGGGAAAGGAATTAAGGGGTGTTTGAATCATAAGTAATTGTTGTGTACTTTTGACAAAGCACTGGGGTTTGCTGCACTTCACCCCTTTTTTAATGCTGTGTCATTGCTTTCATTATTGACATCGTACATGACGTCAATTCTCTTAGTTGGCACAATGAATTTGGCTTGCAAGTTGCAATAGTAACACTGCATCTCAAAGACTCAAACCATTTATAAATTGGATCAAATATGGTTCCAAATGTGCCTGCAGCAACTCACATACATTCCTCATGGCCCTCAAAATATCAGGTCGTGTAGACTCCATTTTGAATGATTTCTCAGAACGCGTAGCCACCTTATTTCCGCCATTGTTGTTTTGCTTAACCACATTGGTTTTGTTGTTGTCATATTTTTACATCACAAAGCCTTCTCGTACAGTGTACTTAATAGATTTCGCATGTTATAAGCCACCATCCACTCTCATGTGCAGTAAAAAACGTGCTCTTGAACAAATTAGGCTCACAGGATGCTGCGAAGAAATGATGGATATTATGAAACACGGGATGTATAAAGGAAGGTTAGGCGATTCGACTTACCTACCAGAAGTATTGCTGAGTGTACCTCCAAATCCATCAATGGAGGCAGCGAGGGAAGAGACAGAAATGGTGATATTTGGAGCCGTAGATGAGCTACTAGCAAAGACCAATGTGCAAGCCAAGGACATAGGGATCTTGATTGTGAATTGCTCTTTGTTTAACGTTGTGCCTTCGCTTTCTAGCGTGATAGTGCATCGTTACAAGCTTAGCGAAAATATAGCGAGCTATAATCTTACTGGGATGGGATGCAGTGCTGGACTCGTTGCCATAGGCCTAGCCAGACAGCTTCTTCAAGTAATCTTGATAATTTTACAATCCCAGCCTCTTACAGGTTTACTATTTTTCCCGTACTTAGAAATCTGCTTCTTCCTCTCCAAGCAATTAAACCTGCAAAAAGGTAGGAACCTCGGGCTGATTCCCGGGAATACCTCCGACGATTAAGTAGTAAATATACACGAGCAAAAGCTAAAGTAATAAGAACTTTAAGAAAGTAGATATTTTAGAGAAAACAAGTTACCTATTTGCGATGGTTGAGGTCATATTTATGCTGTTTATGAAAAAGGAACTTTCGAATTACTTGGAAGGTCCCGCAATCTCTCGAGCTAACTTGAGAGAAGTTTCTCAAGGGGGAACGCTTAGAGGTCAGTTTTTAGTTACCCGGGCACTTTGTGGTCGGAAGAAGCGTTGAATTGTCCATCAAGGGCTCAACTCTACCTTATTTACTTCCTAAATTACTAATTAGTGGTCAGTTGAATTAGATCGGTCAACTTTATCCCATATCACGTCCATCTAGGAGATTTGAAGCATTTTCTTATATTTTAGGATACTTATTTCAAGTTTGTTTCAACATATTTTCTACGTTTAATCAATAACTCATTTTAAAGAAGTATTTTACAGTTCACTTCAATAGTTTCCCTACTTTAATCATTTAACTGTTGGGAGGGATAGGATATGGGATAAAAAATTGTTTCTTCTCTCCTAGATGTGGAGATGCTAAAAATAAGTTTAAATAACCCCTATAATTTAAGAAATTACCTATAAAACTATTGGAATTGGTCTAATGGTATCATAGGGAAAAAAAAAGGAAAGAGAGAATTAAGGCAATGTGACAGAATATATATAGGGAAATTTGCATAAATGGTCCTTATTATTTTTATAAAATTTTAAATTTTTTTAAAATTAATCAAGTTAGTCCCTATTGTTTCTCAAAAATTTTAAATTTGTCCTTATTATTAAAAATTAGTCAATTTAGTCTCTATTGTTTCTAAAAAAATTTCAATTGATTTTTTTATGAAACAATAGGAACTATATTGGCTAATTTTGAATAATATGGATGAATTTAAAATTTTAGAAAAACAAGTATTGTTTATGTACTTTTTTCAACATATATATATATATATATATTGTGACGGAAAACATCATTGAAAAGTCATCTGATCTCATTATAGTCCAAATCTCGAAACACATAATTCTGTCTAAAATAGGCATAGTTCGAATTGTTAAGTACAGGAACTACCGGAGTGACTCTAAAAAGAACAATCTCTGACTTTGATGGTCTATAATTTTTAGTATATATTTCACAGGTGCACCATGACTAGTATGCTCTAGTGGTGACTACCGAAAGCATTACCCAACACTACTACACAGGTAAAGATCGCTCAAAAATAACAATCAATTGCATTTTTCGCCTTGGTGGAGCAGCAAGACTACTCTCAAATCATTCATCAGATAGAAATTCATCCAAGTACCAACTAATGCATGCACTCCACAACAACAATGCGAGTATTGATCTTTCATACAACTCTATTTTCCGAGAAGAAGATGATAAGGGCATCACTGGGATTTCTATAACAAAAGACCTCTTGGTCGCAGCTAATAGCGCCATTGAATCAAATCTTGTCATGCTAGGCCCCTTAGTACTTCCCATATCTGAGAAAATTAATTTCTTGAAAAATTTATTGGTTAGAAGATATCACAATGGTAAAGTGACTCGATATGTACCTAAGTTCAATAAATGCATTGATCATTTTTTCCCACATGTAGGAGGGAAACCAGTGTTGGATGAGTTGCAAAAAATTTTAGGGTTTGGTGATTCTATCATGGAAGCACCTCGAATGAGTTTATATAGATTTGGTAATACTTCAGGTAGTTCAGTGTGGTATGAGATAGTCTATGCTGAAGCCAAAGGTAGGATCAAGAAAGGTGATCGTCTATGGCAAATTGCTTTTGGATCTGGCTTCAAGTGTAGTACTTTGATTTGGTGTGCCATGAGGGCATAGTTCGCGAATCGTGAATCGTATCGTAAATCGAAATCTCATTTTTTTGAATCGTGAATCGTATCGAATCGTGAATCGTACCGATTCGGTCACAAATTTAAAACTAGATGATATTTGATATATTATATTTTCATAATAGTTTCTAGTCGAAATTCTTCATTTAAATGGATATAAATATATGTTTTTTGTTAACCATACTTTAATGGTAAATGTCAAAGTCCTGACAAAATAACATAAAATAATCAAATAATAATAGTGGCCAATTAAAGAATTATACCAACAAAGTCTTTGATTTAATAATGCAAAGTTATTGTCTTGACTCTTGACCATACAAAAGTAACGACTGAAAAGGCAAGGCTTTTAAGCATCAGCCACTGATCAACTCAATAAAAACAAACACTAAGCAATGACAATAGTTTCCCAATACTACTTTTTTTTTTTTTTTTGTCGATGAAGACCAAGGTCCAAGACCATTAAATGCAAGCTACTCAATAAAGACAAGTAAACAAAAATAAAATGCAAAGTTCCAAAAACTAAAGAAAGAGCAAGATCAGTGAGCACACTGAGCAGTAAAGAAGGAGTTCGACCAAAAAAAAAAAAGCAGTAAAAAAATAGCAAGATCAAATGCAAAGTTCCAAAAAGTAAAGAAAGGGCAAGATCAGTGAGCAGTAAAGAAAGAGAAGATCAGCAACTCACTTACAATCAGTGAAGCTATTTGATCGGTGAAGCAATTTGATCGGCGAAGTAAGTTGATCGGCGAAGCAATTTCATCGGCGAAGCAATTTGATCGACGAAGCCTTTGATCGTGAAGAAGATGAGTACCTTCTCTTTGTTTTAGCGCTTTTAATTGGATGATTTTTAAGTGTTTTCATTTTATAATTATAGTTAAAAAGTTGATGGTTTTAACATAAATAGGATTTTTTTTTTGTTTGTTTATATTTTTTAAAAATGGACCAATTGTATGCTGATTGAAAAAATCTAAAGTGGGCTCTTTCGTTTTTCTTTTTTTGGGATTTTTTGGGCTTTTGTTTTTCTTTACCCGAATCGTGCCGATTCGCCGAATCGCTATGATTCACTCTGATTCGCTTACCGATTCACCCTAATTAACGATTCACCAACTGATTTGTATCGTTTTTCACCTGAATCGAACCGAATCATACGATTCGTATCGTGAATTGTACGATTACGATAACTATGCATGAGGGCAATTGATTATGAGGAGATGAATCCATGGAGTGAAGAGATTGATCAATATCCTATCAACTTGGACAAAATTGGATGAATAGACCAGGATATGTTCTTTTATGAACAACCAAAGTGAGCATGCACCACCGCTGTGTATCGGGATTTATAACTTTGAGGTGAATCAATATTATTTCGTCTTTAATTATTCCAAAATATATATCGATATATTTTACTATAGGAACTTATGTATTATTACATCACGGGAGTATAACAACTAAGAGTGCATTGGTAGACAAGCACTCAGTGAAGCAAAATAAGGATGGAGATTTATGTCTACTCCCTTTACTATTAATCTTGCAACTTATGTATCTTATGTTGTTCCCTGTTGAGAAAAACTACAAAGTAAAAGTTTCTAGTCTTGGTGCAAATAACTCTTTTTGATTTAAAAGTTAATTCTTTCTGAGCATTATAAAGGTAATTTGGTCATACGATCAGTAATTAGGTGGGCAAATTTTGTATCTTATGTTCATAAAATATATTTACCTCTCTATTAAATAAAGAAAAATGCTAAAAAACGATCTTTCATTTTGAAATGATTATCGATCAATATGTGATATAGTGCATATGAAATTTAATGGCGAACCCCACTCACGTGTGACTCACAAATGACAACGACAATTCAGAAGGAAACCATAAGTGCACGACTTCATCACCAACCCCTCACTCTCTCAATTAATAAATTTCGACTAAATATAGTAACTTTTGGTTGCTTGTCTAGTTGTTTGCCCTCTTTGCCGCTAGACTACATTAAAGAGTGGTGCATGGGCCTGTTGGTAATTAGTAGTTGCAGGAAATAATCTATGTACGTAAAAGATGATGATGAATTAATTGTACATCAGATTTTCTGGTATATGTTTATTTAGTTCGCATATATCAACATTGACTCTTCACCCACAGGTTTACGGAAGAGTCTTCAATTCATTTATATATGTCTCTTACACTCCAATTCATTTGTATCTGTCTCTTACACACCTATCTTATTAATGATATAAGAGACGTTTAGACCTATAGTTGAGCCAAGTATTTCCCCATACTTAAATGCTTTGCCAACATTATTTCCTACCATTTCGAAGACCAGAACCATGCCAAGACCAGAATTTTTGGCATGCAGTTTTAACTCAGCTCAAATTAAAATCACATCAATTCCATCAATCCATTGTCCCCCACTTCTCATTATGAATTAGGTCCATTTTGTACGAATGGCGATTTTGAAATGGTCACTGTTTGAATTTTTAACATGGTCAAGACTATGACGTACTCGAGGATGAGAAATACTTCAACCTGAATACCCGGCATGACAGACACTCACATAAGTAGACAGGCCCAACATACTTTCTCTCTTTGACCAAAATTTACAAAAACATTCAGTTTGCTGCTTGCCATAAAATTTTAAGTAACCTGTACAAGAAATTTTAATGACTAAATTGACAAAAAGTTTTAACACTAGGGCTCCGTTTGTTTGCCGTAAACTAACTTGTTTGAAAAAAATATTTTTCATAAAAAATATTTTTTGAAAAAATAAAATATTTTACAGTGATCCATTTGTTTGCCGTAAAATAACTTGTTAGGAGAAAATATTTTTTTTAAAAATAGAATCTGGTGTTTGGATGTACCGTGAGTTCCGTAAAATGTTTTCTTCTCTCAAAAGAAATAAAAATATTTTTCAGAATTTTGTACTAGCTGCAATTGTTGACCGAAAAATATTTTACAGTTGACCAATTTTTCAGTATTACCAAATACCATAAAATTAAGAAAACCAGCCTCAATTGTTGATCGAAAAATATTTTACAGTTAACTAATTTTCCGATATTATCCAATATAGTAAAATCCAAAAAATATTTTACGGGAAAATATTTTACGGCAAACAAATGGAGCCTAGAAATCCATTTGTTTGCCGAAAAATATTTTCTAAATTTTTCAGTGTTTGATAACACCATAAAATTAGTCAATTGTAAAATATTTTCCAATCAACAATTGCAACTGCTTTTGCTTAATTTTCCGGTGTTTGATAATCTCAAAAAATTGGTCAACTATAAAATATTTTCTGGTCAATAATTGCGGCTAGTACAAAATTTTAGAAAATATTTTCATATCCTTTAGAAAAAAAATTATTTTACGAAACTCACTGTACCATAAAATATTTTTTAAGAAAATATTTTTTCCCAATAAGTTATTTTACAGCAAACAAACAAAGCCAAAAAATATATATTATTTTTCACGAAAATATTTTTCACAAGCAAATTATTTTACGACAAACAAACGAAGCCTAGAAATTAAATTAAAACTCTTTACAAACATTAAGACAAACACATCACTTTTAAAATAATATGAATAAATATGAACTAATGTAAACATTATAGATCAAGCACATTAGTTTTAAAATAATGAAGAAATTTTTTTAAAAAAAGATGATCATTTATGAAATATTCCCTTGTACAATTTAGGGTTAAATCTACTTTGTACCCCTATCCTTTCAACTTTGTGACACTTATTAACCCTGAAGTTTATTTGTAGCCACTTAATAACCTTTGACTTGGTCAGATTTAACAGAAACATAACTTTGTTAAAGAAAAATGTTTAATGACTAAAATAACCTTCTAATACAACTTAAAAGACATATTTGCCCATTCACTTGAAGGGAAAATCTCACCTCCCTATACAACTCCACTTACATGTATGTTCCAGAGTATGCTTCTATCTTTTCTTTTTTTCTCTCTCTCTTTCTTCTCTCTATCTTTGCCTCTAAATTCATTCAGTTTAGATTAATTTTTAATATCAAAATTTTAATTAGACAAAGCAATCAACGATTTCTCCAATACAAAAAAATTGTGAGTTGATTTTTCTTCATTTCCTTTTTGTTTTAGTTTAAACCTTTCAGTTTTTTCAATTTATTTTCCATTGCATGTGTTCAATATGTGTTATTCAATTTTTTTGTTGTCTAGCATGAATCAAATTTCCTGCCTGAAAATGAGCTTGAGTAATAGTTGTATATTATATTGCTGAGCTTATTACTTTATTGTGGAAGATTAGGCATATCAGTTTAGAGAAGTTGCAACAAAACTAGACAAAGAAACCCTCCAAACTAAATATTTTGTGTGGAGGAACAACTTATAGTTTGTATATATTACAAAAAAAATTCTAATTTTGGATTAATGATTGTTTTAATATTAGTTGATGGTTTAAATTGCAGTGGGCTTCAATTTCTTTCCATTTGTTGCTATGGATTTGATATTGAAATAGCAAACAAATGCAGTTTAATTTTTATTATTAGTTGTGATCTAGTTTTGCAATATTTTTTTTGGCAAAACTATGTCTGGTTGCTTTGTTTTTTTGGTTAATAATGGGTAAGTACGAAGAGAGAGAAGTAAGCCAGCATCAAGTTGCTTCAAAATCAATTCAGGGGTATTTTCGTATGAAAATTTGTAACAGTCAAATTAATAATTATACAAACAGAGTTTTTCTGACAATATGCTAGCAAAAGGGTAATAAATGACTAAAAGTAAACTTCAGAGTTAATAAGTGTCACAAAGCTGAAATGATAGAAGTACAAAGTAGATTTAACCCTACAATTTATTCATAAATTGTACGAACACGTCAAAACATAGGCTTTGCCTCCAATCTCAACTTTGGGCCTACATCATACTTGGCCCACCAAACAGCGCGTTGTTGGATTGACATTTATGTCCAATCTGGTCCAGAGTTGTAACAGAAGGTACAAGCACAACAGTACTGCATTATCGCAAAAAAACGTGAGAATTGGACCCTATCTAAAACCATGTCTTTGTCCACGAAGTACCATAAGCTGCATTTTTTCATAGAGCTAGTTACGGTGAGTTAATTTTTTTTTAAACGCATCATAATGATATTCGAACTTTAATATCTTAATTACTAAAAGAAATAACTCACAATTAGACTATTCGGAAATCTCAATCTCGTTGAATTTCTTGAAGAGGTTTACTACCTTCGCTGATATTAAAATGCTTACAATACAATCGAAATTCTTAATGTTTTTACCCGCAAATCATTTAATCCCCATAACCCCACTACTAATTTCAATCTCTAGACGCACTTATATTAAAATATTCTAGACCTATTCCTACTTTTTATTTTTCCTTGCACAAGGAATACTAATTTTGTAATGGAAAAAATTTTACATTTAATTCCTATTATTTACAAAAAATTTCAATTTAATCCCTATTATTTAAAATATCTCAATTTAATCTCTATTATTTTCTTAAAAAAATCAATTTAATTTCTATTGTTTAACATTTCTCAATTTCATCCTTATTATTTTTCAAAAATTTCAATTTTATCCCTATTATTTTCAAAAAATTCCAAATTAATCCCTATTGTTTCTTAAAAAAATTCAATTTATTCCTTAAATAATAGAAATGAATTTGAAACTTTAAAATAACAATAGGGACAAAATTAAAATCTTTTAAAAATAATAAAAACGAAATTAAAACTTTTGGTAAAATAATAAGAACTAAATTAAGATATTTTAAATAATAAAGACGAAATTAAAATTTTTGATAAAATAATAGGAACTAAATTAAGATATATTACAAACAATAAGGACTAAATGTGAAATTTTCCCTTTGTAATGTTAAGTCTCTTATTTGGCAAGACCTAAAAGAGAATACAACCCGTAATTAGTGGGTGGATCTACACAGGTAAAGCATTGCTTTCTGGTGGAACCGAATTGTTTAACTTTGCCCTGCTTGAAAGCAACAGTCTCCCAACTCCAAAAATGATGTTCCTCCTTTAATGCAAGGAGATGCACGTTAGGATTCAGCCTACCTTTTCAAAAGAAAAGAGGTCACCGAAAACAAAAATCGTCAAGAGCCCTTTTATTTTTCCAGCGGGCCGATGTATTTACTACGGGCATGATTTACACGTAACATTACAACGTTGCAAGATTATACCTGTGGCTGATACCTCTAAATTTTTATTTAGAGGCTCCGTTCATACAGCCTAAGCAAGCAGAGGAAGCTAAATATAAAAGTCCATCGTTGTATCAGCAGGGGTTACACCAACAGTTTGTTGCTTCAAACAAACTTAAACTATCAGGTGGCTCACAGTGTGGATAAAGAATTTAAAACATTACTTTAGACCACGCGCAGGTAAGAACTTGCTGATAAGAAAGAACAGAAAAACAAAACAATGTCAAGATCTTTGTCAATCCGCTGTTCATCGACAGATAGACGAAGCTTTCTCTTTATAATCTCGTGCCAGATGCAACAAAGGATGACGTCATTATCTTCCTAAGGCTTCAGTTCACTGCCAAAAGTCTATACCACGCATCTTTATGCCGTTGTAATTTGTACAGCTTCTGGTCCCTTACTGTTTATTTAACAAGAAGCTTCCTACTTTTGTTTGAAAGGCAGAACTAGCCTACCAGACCCAGACCCAACCCCAACAAACCTCGTTGCCGCTAGAAAATAAAACATGGAAAAGACAGTATATAAAGAATTAAGACAGTTCTCAGTAATTTTAGCAGAAACTCATTTCAGACAACTATCTATCAAGTTATATAGATTTTGGGTTTTACCTTACAACACACATCTTTCGTAAGTGCCTTTATTTTGCACTCAATAAATAGTAATTTCCAGAAAGAATACTTAGTTCCACAAATAAGCCACTTTATTCAGCAAATGTCTTAACACCATTTCACATGCCACGCAACTACATATATAAGGAAAATTGAAGGCTACAAAGGCACGGAAATTTTACCATTTGCGACACGGAACATCAGGCCATAGTCAGAACGGACACGTAGATGACTTCCAACAGCCTACCAGAGTTGTTTCCGATGCAGCTTTGGCGTCCTCGTCATTCTCTCAATCCTTAGATTCTTACTTCCTTCACACACCAAAAAGGAGAAAGGCAATTCAAATTTAATAAAGCTGAATAGACGGAACAAATCAATGAATTGACACATTTATCTCCTACCTCTTGTTTCGAACAAATCCTTAAATGGTTTTAAATCATGGATAAGGCAGATATATACATACAGTAACAAGCCTAAAAGTGATGGAATATACAAATCTCCAGATCAAGAGGTTGAGAAATGAGAATCACCATAACACCAGACATCATATATAGCAGAACTGAAAGAATTCATCACACCGAATACTATTACAATCAACTATGTTATTATATAGAGTATTATATGTCTCAGACAAAATATTCAACATTTAATATGTTGTTATCACTACATTATTGAATGTAATAAGTAATCGATACCCTTACAGTAAAAAAATAGAAGGGACGATTAATCGATCAGAAGGTTGGACGAAGTCTTCTGATGTTAAAACCCACAAAAAAGGGGGGAAAGGGGTTAAAAGGGAGAGGCAAAAAGGCCAAAATTTCAGGGCTCGTCTTCCATAATACAAGCTAAGCCACTAGTTATCTTGACACTGCCATGAGAATTCTTTAGTTTGATCTCCGGTGGCTCCTGTTGCTCCACCACCAGAGTCTCCTCATTCTTGTCAGAACCGTTAGACAGAGAAAAAACACCTTCAACACTGTTATAAATCACAGCCGGAGAGCTTTTGTCACCGAAGATCAGCTCAGACTCTATGGCAGAACACTTGTTTTGAACCAAAGACTCGTCCTTTCTGAGTTTCGGGACAGTTTCAGCACAAGCACTGCTGCCAATGGAACTCAGAAGGTCTGATGTTTGTTTGCCTGTTGGGATTGTTCGAGTGTATGCAGAGAGCCATTTGGCTTTGACATACTCAGCTTTACGCCATGGTGGAAAGGCCATCCCTTTCTTCTTCAAACTTTGTTTTGCTGCCTCTGAAACTAGGCATATAATCCTCTGTAATCGATCTGCTTTACCCACAAATATAGCAGGCAAGGTTTGAAGGATCGTTCTATACTTTTTAGTGGCCCTTGCAATCTCAAACTCGGATCTGAAATCAATGTCGATGATCAACCTCTCGCCTTCAACGATCACATCCACATATTCATATTCCCCTGTTTATTATTTTCAAATCCAAATCACCAAAAATAACATTTTTAGTTAAACAGACATGTAGTATTGAACGTTTCCAAGAGAAAACTGAAAATCAAAAACAAAAAAGAAATTTGTAATTACATAATACAGGAAATATTAAATTATTTCAAGAACGCGTAAATTAAGCTTTTAGACGAGATGATGAAATTGCATGTTATTGGAGCCATTGACAAATTGTATAGTTAGTAAATTGGCTAATTTTGAATAATAAGGACAATTTTTTTTTGAAATAATAAAGATTAAATTAGCTTAGGAAAATAATATATGCTATTTGTATAGCTTGAAAATCCATGTAAACCCCATGAAGCCTTTGATGTTTTACTTGTTATGTCTTGCTTGTTGGCTTGTTCTTATTTTGATTTGTCCTATTTGGATAAGATAGTAGGTTGACTGGTGCGAGAACGACTGATTGATTATTTATCCAAATGAAATTGATAGCTAGTAATGTACTTAATGACTATCTTATGTTAGGCTAATTTTTTTTTTTTTAATCTATTTTCTTGCTTCATTGTAAATGGTCATATGACCCACCTTTATACACCTTCATTATTTAATGAAATATAAACTGTTTAACCAGCCAAAAAAAAAAAATTAGATGCTATTTGCGCCATTTTTTCCGGTGTTCATCTTGGTGGTTTTACCGCCTTTGTTTTGCCCACTATTTCCAAAACTGGACACCATTAGGTATGTGTTTTCGGGTTGGGCCTAGGGTTTGTTATGGGCTAGGGTCCTTTATTTATTCCCAACGCAAGAATGGTTCTTTTTTGGGCTTGAACTTCTTTATGCAATTTATTTTTATGGTGTTGTTTTGTTAGGCCCATCAATTCTAATTGCTCCCTCCATTATTAATCTAGTGCTATTCTCGACCAAAAAAAAAACAAAACATATTGTTTCAATTTTGCAATTAATCAAAAGGCTCGTGACTAGGAGTCTCGGATATACCTATGTAGAAATATTAGATTATACACATTTGGTCTAAAACTGAGTAAAATCACCGAATAAAACAAAAGAGATTTTGAATCACACATTGCATACTACACCCAGCATATAATGCTTCAAGGAAAACTATTACATTAATTCGGATTAATGTGTCAATCTCTCATATGATTGGTGAGATTTATACGTGTGGGTCCCACTAAAATATGAGAGACTGATATCAATTTGAAGTAATTGAAGAATTTCTCATGTTTCAAAACACACATTGCTAAGTCAAGCTGCAGTTACAAACACACAGGCTTCCCTCAAAGCCAGTGCTTCGGCTTGTGAAGGATCTTCAGCATGGCATTTCTTGGTTCCCCCTCTAAAATGATCCTACTCTGATGATGTATGATGAGGAAGGTAATTCCAGTGGTTTCTTCTCAACAAAGGTGAGGAGCATCACTGCATCAGTATTCAGTATTGCATTTGAGATTGTGATGTGCTAGAGGGGACCAGGCCGAGTTTCACTCGCGTTTAGGGGGCTAATCTAGAATATTTGGTCTATCAAAAATATTATCGGGGTTAAATGAATCTTTATATAAAAAATGTTAAAACATTTTAATAATAATATAAATTTTAAAATATTTTTGTGGTATTAATAAGAACTACAGTCTCCACAATATTAAATGTAGATCCAACCAGCCTATGCAATTGGAGGGAAAGTCTCCACAATATTAAATGTAGATCCAACCAACCTATGCAATTGGAGGGAAAGTCTCTATGTGAAGTTAAAGCTAAAGCAGGCATTTGATGTTCTTGTGCATCAAAATTCTTTACGTTGCCTACCACGAACAAATGTTATAATCACGAATAAAATAATACTGTAAATGAATAATATTCGCACTTACACTGCAGTTTTACACTACCATGTATCATTTAAGTGATTGACTTCAAAACAAAGATTTAACTACCAATCAGCATTTGCTTTAATAGTACGATTCTCGTTGTGTGTGGAAGAAGTTCCGAAATCAATTATTGACAAGTGTGATATATTTTGTATGTAATGTAATACTTACTTAAATCTTCCTTTAAATAAAATAATAAAAAAATAAAGATTTAGGCTCTATTTGTTTACGGTAAAATATTTTTCTAAAAAATATTTTCTGGATTTTACGATGTTTGATAATATCAAAAAATTGGTCAATCGTAAAATATTTTCTGGTCAACAATTGCGGCTGTTTTTTCTTAATTTTACTGTGTTTGGTAAAACCGAAAAATTGGTCAACTATAAAATATTTTCCGGTTAACAATTGAGACTAATACAAAATTCTGAAAAATGTTTTCATTTCCTTCGGGAGAAGAAAATATTTTACGTAACTTACGATACATCCAAACATCAGAAAATATTTTTCAGTATTCTATTTTTTAGAAAAATATTTTTCTCCAACAAGTTATTTTATGACAAACAAATGAAACCCTGTAAAATATTTTATTTTTCAAAAAAATATTTTTTACAAAAAATATTTTTCACAAGTAAATTATTTTACGGCAAACAAACGGAGTCTTAACTTGCACAACCATTTTAGACTATTGATTTTAGGACTTATTAGATATATATGGTAAAGAGGTTGGATAATCTGATCATTAACAACATTAGTTGAATTGCAAATCTGCACATATCTTTTAGATTCTAAATTTCTCTCAACTTAGAAGTATGAGAAATATGACTAAGACGCACAAATGAAGAATGAGACTATGATGAACAAATGAAGAATGAAGGGGTAAATGAGTTGTTTTCTTAGCCATCTTAGCGAGGATTAACATATGAAAAAATTTGAAAAATGATTAATCGTTCTCATTTATTGTGAGAAAGGAAATATAGACACAATTTACCCGTAAAATCCATGTATGAAAGCCGAAAACATCAGATTATTGTCTTTTTTACCTAACCTCTTAACCTATAAAGCGGTCAGAAGCGTAACTGTACATGTCAGACCCCATTTATTAATATCCAATTGATTTCATCACAGTTAAGATATTATCTCTTACTAAAATAAGCATGCTGCGTGCTCATGTGTTTGTACTTGTAAGTTGTATCTAAAAATAGAATCTCTACGAAATTGAAATAAATGTTCAAAACAACCACCCATGACTCAACCGACATGTTATTAGGCCAATAGTAAAAGTTCTGTACAGGTATAATTCAAGCATTCATGGCAGACCTAACGTGTTTTCACCAAAATCGCATTAAGTTGCTGCGGTGATGGGCTGTGCGAGATAAGGTTCTGTTATCCATGTGGTTTGCCCGATCATTAAAATTTTGGGAATATATTCACTAAAATTTGAGCAATATTCAAGTACAAGTCTAAATTGCAGTGAATGTGTCACGTTTCATATTCTAAACTCCAAATCAATGAGATGAGACTTGTCGTATATTCAAAAAATAATTATTTTGAATTTCAAATTCATGAGCTTAAAAAGTAATTTCTGAATTATTGCGTAAAACTTGTAAAACCTACTTATAAAAGGACCAAGGTTTTACGTGGGAAAATAGTTTTATAATTTCAGAGACTTCCAATAAGCTCGAATCTATTAATACAATGATACGGTGTAACTAGCTAGTCATATTTGAATCTTAATAAAGCTCTGTACATACTTTTCTTATATTTAGTACACTTTCTTCTCAATGAGAGAAAAGTGAGCCTTGAATACTAGCTTATCATGTGGTGAATGTACCAAATAGTTTCGGAAGATCGATTTAAAAGATTAGGTTGTGTGTACAATATAACGTATGAATATCACATGGTGCATGAATACCCAAGCATAGTTTTCTTACATGGTTGGCAATCCTCAACAGATTGCCTACTAGAGATAGATTACTAGCATGGGGTGTAGTTGGGGTCTGTTTGTGTTGTTTTTGCAATATGGTTGTGGAAGATAAAGACCATTTAATCTTTGAATGCGGTATGAGTAGAAGAATTTGGACGCGTGATTTAGAAATCTCTATGGTGGATGAAGGGATCTCATCTTGGGAAATATAGACAGTTGGTGTGTCTCAGATATTGTAAAGGGAAAGACCTTCAGGAGACTATCGTTAGGCTGCTATTTTGTAGTATTGTTTATGTAGTTTGTTTGGAGAGGAATAGCAGGATATATTGGAATTCTTTCAATTCGGAGGAGTCCATTGTTGCTAGTTTGTTCTAGTCGATTTGACTTAAACTTTTTACATGTAAAAAGTTTAAGATAATACCAAAAATAGAATGCTTAGTAGAAAGTGGAATATTATTCCTATTTAATATTTTCCACCACCACCACTAGTGTGATACAATAAATGGAGTAATAAGTTGACACCGTGAGGTGATGCATGCGCAGTAGCTATACACCACACACAACTATAAATACGAAATATACACACGCAGTGTACGCACAACCAGTTCAAATTCACTTCAAGAGAAAGAAGCAAACTAAGGCTTATATTTTCTCGTACTTATGGCCTGCCAAGTACATTACTGTTATCAACTCAAATCTTAATTATCCTTCACAATGCATGGCCAGCAATGAGCTCACCATCTCTGCAGCAGTTTTGTGCGTAGCCCGAATTGTTCTCTTCTCATATCATTTCATCAAAAGGCCTTCACGTAAAGTTTTCTTACTAGATTTTGCATGTCACAAACCCTTTTGCAATCTAATGTGCAGTAAAGAAATGGCTGTTAAACAAATTAGACTAATGGGAAATTACAGCGAAGAGGTGTTGAATGACATGAAAACTGGGATGGATAAAGCGGGGTTAGGCGATTCGACGTACGTACCAGAAGCATTACTGAGATTACCTCCGAATCCATCAATGGAGGCAGCTAGGGAAGAGGCAGAAATGGTGATGTTTGGAGCCATTGAGGAGCTACTTGCAAAGACCAATGTGCAAGCCAAGGACATAGGGATTTTGATAGTGAATTGCTCTTTGTTTAACGTTGTGCCATCGTTGTCTAGCATGGTAGTGTATCGTTACAAGCTTAGAGAAGATATAGCGAGCTATAATCTTTCTGGGATGGGATGCAGTGCTGGACTCATTGCTATTGGCCTAGCCAAAAACCTACTTCAGGTAATTTTGTTTAATTGTTGCTATTTTCGCCTTATCTAACTGACAAATTACTACCCGCCCTTTGATCTAGTGACATGGTGCTCTACTGCTCTGAGTTCAAAAAATTACAAGATCAATTTTCAAGATTAGGAAGAGATCATAACTTTTGAGGCTCTCAGACTCCGGCGGTATAGAAGGCTTTGCGTGCCTTGTCCCCTTTTCTTTTCTTTCTCCCAAATAAAAGAGATAAGTGGATTCTGAAAGTGCCCTCCCCAGCTAGTAAAAGAGAAAGCTTCGAATCTGCTGCCTTCAGGTGAAGATGGCATCATGAGAATAACCATCAGCCACCAGGCGTGACATTTTTTAACTGACAAATTATGACCGGTCCTTTGATTATGCTCCCCTAGTTTAAAAGATTATAAGATCAATTTTCAATATTAGGAAGTAATCATAGCTTTTGAGGCTCTCAGAATCCAGCGGTACAGAAGGCTTTGCATGCCTTGTCCCCTTTTCTTTTCTCTCTTCCAAATAAAAGAGATAAGTGGATTCTGAAATTGCCCTCCCCAGCTAGTAAAAGAGAAAGCTTCGAATCTGCTGCCTTCAGGTGAAGATGGCATCACGAGAATAACCATCAGCCACCAGGTGCGACATTTTTTAATATCTATTATATGTATAACTTAAATCTCCCTTGAATTATATATATTTATATAGTGCCTATATAAGTTCCGATTTTTTCGATCCAGAAAGAAACATAGAAGAAACAAATTTAGGCTCTGAGCATGAAAAGATACTCATGGGACGGTCTTACAAACTACAAATGCACTTCATCAATAATCTCATTGAATTATCGAAAGGACTGTTTTTTTTATTTGAAGATATATTTTTTTCCATATATACACGTATGTAACGGCTACTATTTGGAAGAAAATTTCAAAACTTATGTATACCACAAATCACTGGATAGGTGATTGGTGCACCAGTCACGTACAACACTTGCATATTTGCACCTGAGTATCTAGATATAATTGGTGTATATACATATAGAACAATGTGATATATCACCCCATCACCCTTCCTTATATAATAAAATTTAACTATATACACGAGAAATTTTATAGTCAATATATGAATTCTTACCATACAAATGAAGAGTGATGGGGTGAAGCCATGAAAATGTGACATAAAACATTACTTATACAAAAATTTAGTATTTGATTCTATGAAATGATCACCTCATTTTAAAAGGTTAAACTGTTAGATAATGATTATTATAGTAATTAATTATTTTCATCATATTTCTCTCATGTAGGGGAGATTGTTTTTAAGCCTTGCCAGGGGTGGATCTAAGATTCTAGTTCAGTGGAGGCTAACGCACGATTTAATATTTATATACGAATAATTTTTTTTAGTAGAATTAAATTGATTTTTCATACTAAAATTACTTTTAAAATGCACATATTTTCACTGGATAGGTGATCAGTGCAACAGTCACAAGACTTGCGTATTTGCACTGAGCATCTAGGTTTATATAATTGCTGTATATACAAAAAATTCCCACTTTGATTGATCTATCAAATTAATTACCACATAGTTTAAATAGTTAAACTAATAGAGAAGGGTTTTATATTTATTAATTTATAGTGTTTGTCATGTCCCTTCACTTAGCGGCGAGATCCGTTTTGAGTCTTGTGCTTATTTTTAAATTGGTAGTGATGAAATTTGAATAAAAAATTATTTTGTAACCAAGGCTATGATACAATATTATATTATATATAATTTCATCCAAAAGTTTAAATGATTAATATAAGATTTATTACATATATTTATTATTTTCATACAGATTCTCGGAGAATATGTTATTTGACAGGTGAAGCACGACCAGTATGCTCTAGTGGTCTAAAATAGCAAGCAATTGCGTGTTTCGTGTTGGTGGAGCAGCCATACTACTCTCAAATCGTTTATCATATAGCAAATTATCAAAGTATGAGCTCATCCACACAGTTCGTGTCAACAATGCAAGCTCTGACATTTCATACAACTGCATTTTCCAGGAAGAAGATGAAGATGGCCTTCCAGGGATTTCCATTACAAAAGACCTCTTGGTCGCGGCCAAAAACACCATCGAATTAAATCTGTCCGCGCTCAGTCCCCTAATCCTTCCCCTTCCTGAAAAGATCAATTTTGTAAAGAATTTGTTCATTAGATGAATGAACAAAAGTGTTTCTTATTATGTACTATTAGAACATACAGAGGGTTAAGAAATATATCTGCTTCCTTTCTTAGAAAATTCAACATATTCAATCTAAGCAGAGTGAATCAAATACAAATTGATGAATAGATTACACTGGTTTGATAAAATAATCCGCAGGACCTACCAAAATTTTAATTTGTTGAATTCATTTTCGTTGATATATATGTTGTTGTGTTGTCATTCAATATATAAATATCTATAACTACTTCCTAACATAGTTACAAGGCTGGTGTATAAGGATTAATTTAATCCACTGATTATATTTGATGATACATAATATAAATTAGAAGGTATATTGCGTGAAATTATATTAGAAGTGTATTGTAGAGGAGTCAAATTATCACAACAAATTTAATGCTGTGCCATGCCACCATTATTTTTTTTACTGCTCTGCTCTGCTTTCGTTACTGACATCATACATGGCGTACTTAATTCTCTTAGTTGGCACAATGAATTGGCTTTCAGCTATAACACTAGTGCACCTCAAACCACCTATAAATTTGATCAAATATGTATCAAATGTGCCTGCAGCTAGCAAGTCACACACATTCCACTTTTCTTCCCAAAATAGAAGCAGCAAATTTTTGTCTACATTAACTTATGGCATTGGCCGTCAACATATCAGGTGGTGTAGACTCCATTTTGAATGATTTCTCAGAATGCATAGCCACCAATAATAAGCCCGCGGCCACCTTATTTCCGCCATTGTTGTTTTGCTTAACCACACTGGTTTTGTTGTCATATCTTTACATCACAAAGCCTTCTCGTAAAGTGTACTTGATAGATTTCGCATGTTATAAGCCACCATCCACTCTCATGTTCAGTAAAAAACGTGTTCTTGAACAAGTTAGGCTCGCAAGATGCTGCGAAGAAATGCTCGATGTTATGAATCACGGGATGTATAAAGGAGGGTTAGGCGATTTGACATACTTAGCAGAAGCATTACTGAGTGTACCTCCAAAACCATTAATGGAGGCAGCGAGGGAAGAGACAGAAATGGTGATGTTTGGAGCCATAGATGAGCTACTAGCAAAGATCAATGTGCAAGCCAAGGACATAGGGATCTTGATTGTAAATTGCTCTTTGTTTAACGTTGTGCCTTCGCTTTCTAGCGTGATAATGCATCGTTACAAGCTTAGCGAAAATATAGCGAGCAATAATCTTACTGGGATGGGATGCAGCGCTGGACTTGTTGCCATAGGCCTAGCCAGACAGCTTCTTCAGGTAATCTAGCTAATTTTACAATCCCAGCCTCTTACAACTTTCCTATTTTTACCGTACATCTAGGAGATTTAAAGCATTTCTGTCATGCCCGAAATGTATATATAATAAAAAATTACTTAAGCGTCTAATTAATTCGTCCAAAATGGTCAATTTAAGTTATCACTTATATCCAATTATAAACCACATATATATACTATTTCCTATCGATGTGGGATGTCACAAATTCCTTATATTTAATAATTCTTATTTCACATTTACTCTAACAAATTTTCTACATTTAATCAATCTCTCATTTTAAAGAATTATTTTTTAATTTCACTTCAACAGTTTTCTTATATTAGTCATTTGACCATTGGGAAAGATAGGATATGGGATAGGGATCAGATTGTTTCTTCTCTCGTAGATGTGGAGATTCTGAAAATAAGTTTAAATATCCCCCATAATTTAAGAAATTACCTAGGAAATATGTTGGAATTGGTCAAATGGTACCATAGGAAAAAAAAAAAAAGAGACGGAAATGTGGCAGAATATATACACACACACATACACACACACACATATATATATATATTACGGATATTAGCGTAAATGGTCCTTATTATTTTCGTAAAATTTCAAATTTATCTCTATTGTTAAACATTAGTCAATTTAGTCTCTATTGTTTCTCAAAAATTTTAAATTCGTCCCTATTTTTCAAATTAGCCAATTTAGTTTCTACTGTTTTTCAAAAAAAATTTAATTTTGCCAATTTAAGAATTAGCTAAATTGAATTTTTTTTGGAAAATAATAGGAACTAAATTGATTTTTTTTGGGAAATAATAGAGACTAAATTGACTAATTTTGAATAATAGGGATGAATTTAAATTTTTTTGAAAAATAATATGGACTAAATTGAATAATTTTGAACAATAGAATGAAATTAAAATTATGGAAAAATAATAGGGATTGTTTGTGTAATTTTCCCTACACACACACACACACACACACACACACATATATATATATATATATATAATGGAAAAGGGTAAATTATGCAATAGACTGCCTATTGTTTATATATTTTTTCAAGTTGGTCCTTAATGTTCTAAAAAAATCATATTAGTTTCTAATGTTTACAAAAGTAATTTAACTTAGGGACTACTATGATATTTTTAAAAAAAATTAAGTACCAACTTAAAAAAATGTGTAAACAATATGCATACTTTATCCGTTGAAAAACATTATTGAAAAATCTTCTGGTCTCATTAAAGTCAAAATCCTAAACACATGATTTTGTCTTAAAAAAGGCATAGTCCGAGTTGTTAAGCACAAGAACTTCCAGATTGACTATTAGGAGAACAAACTTTTAGCTGATTTTGATGGTCTATATTTTTCAATATATATTTGGGAGGTGCACCATAACCAGTGTGCTCTAGTGGTGACTACCGAAAGCATTACTCAACACTGCTACACAGGTAAGGATCGCTCAAAAATAGCAATCAATTGCCTTTTCCGCCTTGGTAGAGCTGCAATATTACTCTCAAATCATTCATCAGATAGAAATTCATCCAAGTACCAACTACTGCATGCAGTCCACAACAACAATGCGAGTTCTGATCTTTCATACAACTCTATTTTCCGAGAAGAAGATGATGAGGGCATCACTGGGATTTCTATAACAAAAGACCTCTTGGTCGCAGCTAAAAGCGCCATTGAATCAAATCTAGTCATGCTTGGCCCCTTAGTACTTCCCATTTCTGAGAAAATTAAGTTTTTGAAAAATTTATTGGTTAGAAGATATTATAACGATAAAGTGACACGATATGTACCTAAGTTCAGTAAATGCCTTGATCATTTTTTCCCGCATGTAGGAGGGAAACCAGTGTTGGATGAGTTGCAAAAAATTTTAGGGTTTGGTGATTCTGTCATGGAAGCATCTCGAATGACTTTATATAGATTTGGTAATACTTCAAGTAGTTCAGTGTGGTATGAGATAGCCTATGCTGAAGCCAAAGGTAGGATCAAGAAAGGTGATCGTCTATGGCAAATTGCTTTTGGATCTGGCTTCAAATGTAGTAGTTTGATTTGGTGTGCCATGAAGGCAATTGATTATGAGGAGATGAATCCATGGAGTGAAGAGATCGATCAATATCCTATCAACTTGGACAAAATTGGATCACTAGACCCGGGTATGTTCTTTTTTGAACAACCAAAGTGAGCATGGACCACTGTTGCGTGTCGTTTACAGTCTTGAGATGGATCAATATTATTTTCTTTTTAATTATCTCGAAATGTGTAACGATGTATTTCACGATAAGAATTTGTGTCGGAGTGTATCACTACATCACTGAAATGAATTTGAACATGAATGGAATGAGCTAAAAAAATATAATAAAATTGAAAATAGAATGAACTTAAAAACGAGAATGACATGTTTGGTATACTCTAGGAATGAATATATATATATATATTGATTCCAAACCCATAATTATCAGTATACAAAAGTAGTAATAGAATGATTTGTATAATATGACAAAATTATCTTTTTATTATACAAGTAGTAACTGACGGGTAAACTGATATATTATAACTAACGGGTAAAGTGATAGGTTTTGGTAACGGGTGGGTCATGATTATTATTTATTATTTTTATTATGTTTATGTTGTTCATGGTAAAATCCAATAACAAAAATTGATTGGTAAAACGATAGGTTTTGGTGTTTCTAAGTAGGAACTGACGGATAAACTAATATATTTTGATTTTAAACGTTAAAAAAAAACTAAAATCGAAAACTCAATTATTAATTTATTATATAATATATAATGTATATATATCTACATATATAATATAATATTTATAGTTGATGAAAATATTAAAATAATTTTTATTGAAATATGTATGAGAGAGTTGTGCTACTACTACTGTTTTTTAACTATTAGATTTTGTTAAAATACTTTAGTGTCGTCAACACCATGGACTGACTTAGATCATTTTTAATCAAGTCAGATTCTATTCATATTATGACAAGCATTTTACATACTCAAAATCGAACAAATCCTAAATATTGTCTATTTGTAAGTTGAGAGTATTTACTTATTTTCTCCTTGTTTACTAATTAGAAATGCTAAGTGAAAAGATTAAAATTAAAAGTTTGTATTTGTAGATTTTAAAAGAGATATATTGTATTTTTAATTTTTTTACATTTAAATTAATATTATTTTTTATATTTTTGGACTCTTTTTCTATTTTTTTTATTAAAATTATCGGTTTCGGCTTCGGTTATCAATAATTTTTGATTCGATTTTAGATAATGATTTTTAAAACAATCAGTTTCTCATTTGGGTTTCTGATTTAGGTTAGGATGAACGCGTTCAATTTTGGTTTTTTCAAACATCGCGGTTAACCAAACCGTAGATAGTACTAGTATAAAAGTTATATTTTTATGGGGGTATATTAGCCATTTGAGAAATAAGTTTATTCCCAAGTACATGACAATGAGCTAATCTCATGTGTTGTTCTGGAATGGCTAATCTCATATACGGGAGAATGAGATTCTCAAGTTTATTCTTTCATATCAAGCATTAGAATCAGAATGGGTTAAGAATGAAATGTCATTCCATTCTCAACTCATTTCAGTATATTAATCGTTGCCTAAATGTATGACCTGATCACCAACCTCTAGCTCTCTCTCAATTAATAAATTTCTTCAACTAAATATAGTAACTTTTGCTTGCTTGTCTAGTTGTGTTTGCCTCTTTGGTGCTATATTACATTAAAGAATGATGCATAGACCTGGCTTCAATAACATTTTGGAAAAAGCTTTAAAACGTTACCACTGGCTATTTGGTCTAATGGTATGATTATCACTTTTGATACGAGATATCTAGAGATTTATTTTCATATGTAATATTCTAAATGATATAAAATAATCTAGAATTTCCTTGAATAACAATAATAATAAGCTTTAAAAAGTCTGAAATATTTTAATATTCCAAACACAAAAATGTGGATCCTACCCTATATGTGTTTCCACGCACCCAACCGTAACGGTGGAGCACATCTATGTACGTAAAAGAGGAGGATGGAATTGTACATCAGATTTGCTGGTATATGTTTATTTAGTTCACATATACGAATCTTTAAAATCACATTTCCAAGTTTCTGATTGCTTATATCGAATTTCCTATGGCCTATTGATAAAATAAAATAAAATAAAGAGAGAGAGAGAGAGAGAGAGAGAGAGAATTTCCTATTGCCTTTAGCGGCTGAGCACTAAAGAACCAACTTTGACTATGAAATTTGGGATTTCCGAATTGGCAATCATACTTTTTAAATTATTTTAATGTACTTTTGTAATTATTTGTAAATTTAAATTTGAAACCGATGTAACGAATTATATGTGGACATAATTTTACTCTTGTCCGTGTGTAAAGCTGTCCCTTACTCTCGTAAGTGATCTCCTGGGTTGTTTTGGGTTTTAAACGCGATACTATATTAACTAACAATGGGGTTTGTTAAAGGACGTTAAATAATTAGATGGCACGTACCCATGCACATAGAGCCAAAAGAAAATTCCACACGGTGGTGATTGGGGATAATATGTCGTACAACTATACGCAATAATGATTGTACAAGTCTGTTACGATCACGCCCTTTGGCAAGCACCTACGCCTATATATTGAGCACCTATAACCAACACCTGATAACCCTTAATGATCGTCTCTCAGAGCAACCCATAGCTCCGAAATGTTTTTCCTATTTTCCTCCTCCCAAAAACCTCTCACTTCACCGCTCAGATTTGAGCAAAGCTCATGGCCAACGACCACCGCAAACCGCCTCAACTTTCAGGCAAAGCTTTGGCCTCAAGCAAAGACAAGCTTGAAGGTTGACCAAAGTTCCTGGCCACCCACCTCCGCAACCAGTTTGAACTTTCAGCCAAAGCCTTGGCCACCGATTACCGCAAACTGCCTCAATTTTCAGCCAAAGCTTTGGCCACAAGCAATGGCAAACTTGAAGGTTGACCAGAGTTCATGGCCACACACCTCCACAACCAATTTCAACTTTCGGCCAAATCCTTGGCCACCCACAGTGGCAAAGAAGTCTAGCATTAACTATCAGGCCTCAACTGATAACAATGATGGAGAGTCAAAAAAAAAAAAGAAAAATGTATGGTTTTGGAGTTACTGTAAAGATTGTTAAGAACTTGAGAAAAAAAATAAACTTTGGATGGATCCTTAACAGTCTTTATAGTAACAAAGCCAGACATTTTCCTTTTTTTTTTGACTCCTCGTCATTGTTATCAGTTGAGACCTGGCAGTTAATGCTAGACTTCTTTGCTGTTGTGGGTGGCCAAGGATTTGGCCTAAAGTTGAAACTTGTGCAGAGGTAGGTGGCCACGAACTCTGGTCAACCTTCAAGTTTTCCATTACTTGTGGCCAAAGCTTTGGCTGAAAGTTGAGGCAGTTTGTCATGGTCAGTGGCCAAGGGTTTGGCTGAAAGTTCAAACTGGTGCGGAGGTGGGTGACCAGGAACTTGGTCAACCTTCAAGCTTGCCATTGCTTGAGGCCAAAGCTTTGCCTGAAAGTTGAGGCAGTTTGCGGTGGTCGTTGGCCATGAGCTTTGCTCAAATCTGAGCGGTGGAGTGAAAGGTTTTTGGGAGGAGGAAAATAGTGAAGAGAGTGTTTTATTCATCATACAGGTACCGTTGTCCAATCTGCTCAAAGTCGGTGCTTGACATGATAAGGAACTGGGAAAGATTAGATCAAGAGGTATTTTCGTGTTTCATCTAATTTTGTCATGGCAAATATTTGCTATAGATGCCTATATATTGATGTCAATTTTTTGTTTTCTTGGTATAGATAGAAGCTACTGTCTACTGGCATGCCTGAGGAATACAGATATGAGGTAAGTTACATCTTTATATTCCTCTTTATACAGTGGTCCGTCCAATTATGTGGTTACCCTTTCATTTTATCTCATTTCGGAAGATCTTCAAAAGTTTATCCTGCAAGTTGAATATTGATGTCTAAATTTCTTATTCAAGTTTGCATTTAGCCATTAGATTTTTGTCCTGTCGAATGCTGGGTGTTCGGATGTGAAGTGTGATATTTTCTTCTAAATGGAACTTCTGATAACAGGTCGCGATACTCTGCAATGACTGCAACAATACTAGCAAAGCATTTTTTCACATCTTTGGCCACAAGTGCAAGAACTGTAATTCATATAACACCCGCATGATAACCAATGGGGAGAATCATCAATGACCTTATTCAGCTTAACAGGAAAATTGGATCATCGATGACATACGCGCTCTCTATTAATTGGTTGTGATGCATTTTTACTGTAGTCGACTAAATGAGTATATTTTGATAATCACTTGACATTTTCTTCTTTTTTCCTTTTTCCTTTCCAATAGCTTCGCATTTTAATTTGTGAAGATTCAGTTTATTGTTCTAGTCTCTTGCACTGAGAGAAGAATGCACAATAAATGTTGGCCACTCATATTGTGTTGGCCCCATGTATGGCTTTGAAACCGTTGGGGAGTTGAACATGTAAAATTTGCTCGTTTTGGAGGGTAAGCAAGTTGTGGTGGCTCTTCATACTCTTTTGACCCATCGTCCAGATTTTGGTTCCTCATAATGCTATCACTGAGTTTGAAGGAACTAAGACTGGGCTTCTCCTTCATTCCCGTAAAGGTAGGATCGGTTGGGTTGTTTGGTCAACTCCAACAGTTTCTCTATTTTGTTTTTCTACATGTAGAGATTTTGAACAATTTCTCTACATTTACAGATTCTCTATTTTAGTTTTACTCCAATAGCTTCTCTACATTTACTCAATCTCTGTTTTTAGAGAATCTCTATTTCAATTTCACTCCAGCAGCTTCTCTATTTCAGTTTTATTCCAACAACTTCTCTACATTTACTAAATCTTTATTTTAAGAGAATTTGTAGATGATCTCTACATGTGGAGATGCTGAATCCAATTGTAGAGATCCTCTACAAGTTCTCTACATTGTAGAGAATTTGTAAAAATGTTACTGAAGACAAAAGTCTCTAATAACATCTCTACATATAGAGATTTTGATATTTTACATATGTTGCTGGAGTTGGCCTTACAATCTCTAGCAGACATCATGAGGAGAGATCAATGGAGGTGAAATTATGATGCAGTTATAATGAAATGATATAGATTATCATCACTTTATCAACATTGATTTCAATTATGACATTGTAGTATTAGGAGAGTATTCAATTCCATTCATAAACTATATGTCGCAATCATTAAATTTTATCCCCGTTAAGATTGAACCATTGTAATTCAAGTCTTTTTGTTGAAAGATACCTTTTTTACCACACGATCTACTCATACCCAAAATATGACAAAAAATTTGTTATAAATTACCTTTTTTCTTATCGGGCTGAGGACTAAAATAAAAGTATGTTTGAGTTTGGATTTGTTGTTTAAAATATGTTAAACAGGTATGAAACAAACCACTGTTTCTACTATATATGGGATGAATTCTTCTTAAAGTAACTCTTTTAAGAATCTCTGATACTGAAAATTGCCATAATTGTTTACCTACCGTCTTTGGCCTTATGTAATGAAGCTACGCAGAAACAATTTGTGGACGAAGTCAAAGAAATCAAAATCGATCTATTGTAATTCCAATGCTGATGACATCAATTTTCAACTCCCATCTAGTAAATTATAGAAAAATAAATAAGCTGTTGTTGGGACTATGCAATCGACGCGTATACATAATATAGTCTATGTCTTGTCTAAGTGTTGTTATATTTTTTGAAATTGGACAATTTTAACGCGAGTTTCAAATCTTTTTAAAAAAAATCTCTCGACAATGAAAAAAAATTGATAATACATACATAATCTTTCTTGTGATTTTCTGCATTGTTCCAATTCTAGTAGGAGATATTTTGCTGAGACTGACCAATTAAAAGTTCTCTTCCTACCTAATACGAGCGTTGGCATCTTCGAGCAAGTTCTGCAGTTACGCTTTCTCGGTATCTTTCTTGACTTTTTTTTTTTTTTGGGGGGGGGGGGGGGGTTGGTGTCGATACCTCTCTTGACAATATTAATATCTGTCTTTTTGCAAGAAAAAGTTCAAAAGCAGCTGAAAGTAATGTGTTCCATAATATCTCCTTTTGTTTACCCTTTATATGGATTTCTTAGTTGGCTCTGGGACTTGGACAACAACAGAGACCCCCCATGCTCCCTTCAATTCATTTTTTTTTTTTTTCTCTTTGTTGATGACTAGAAATTAAAGGCGAAACCATATTGACATGAAAGTACACATTTGAATCCCTCTCACTATATAAATGGACATTTTAACTTTAGGGTATTGGCTCTACTCCTATGATAAACATTGTGTAAAACTCTTCGAACTCATACCAAGATTCAAAGACCAAATCTCATCACACATGACTCTGCTCAAAATTAAGAGGCATGGTCTAGTTTAGTTAGACACAAAATTTACCAAAATTGGCATTAAGGAGAAGAAGTTCTTGGTTTATTTCGCTCGTATTCCAAACACTCTACTACAAAATTAATCCCTTCGAATTATGCTTCCTTCTTTGCGCTTGGGTGAGTAACCCAAAGGTAGACCAAACACATAGTTGTCATCACACATGACCCTCCTCAAAATTTACCAAAACTGGCATTAAGAAGATTAAGTTTTTGATTTATTTCGCTCGTATTCCAAACACTCTACTACAAAGCTAATCCTTTCGAATTATGCTTCCCTCTTTGTGCTTGGGTGAGTAACCCAATGATAGACCAAACACATAGTTATGAAAAGCAATTTTGTTTCCATTTCTTAATGATGTGGGTAGCGCGGTTGATTGTGTGCCAAGGGAAGGCAATTTTCTAGAGGCAACTACCAAGTCAAACCTTAAAGTCAATGAGAAATGCTCCAATCCTTATCAAGAATATTTTGGTCATAAACCCATTGTCTCTTTTAATTTGTTTACTTTCAGCCTCATTGTGCATACATGATTATTTTTTTAATTTCAAGGAAAGTTTAGTTGATATTTCTCACGATTTGAAATAGTCACTAGTACTATTTAATTATTATTATAGATGATATTTTACTTTTTTTTATCTTATTTCAAAAAGTCTTCAACATCATTTGAAATATTTTCAATGGTGGAGTTTCCCATCCCTCTTTTGTGCCAAAAAATATATATATTAAATGACAAATATTTATTTATAGCAAAAAAAAAAAGTATCATATAAAAATAAATAAAATATCAAATGAGTGATATATAACTTTGCAAGAAAGAATTACTTAACGGGGTCCCGCTTGGTTTTTGGGCCCTAATGGTTTCTGCTTTCTAATTTCACATGAAAGAAGGAAAAAAAGAGTCACAAGATCTATTGACACATGCTCAGTCATTGCCTTGTACATAGTACTTCCCAACTAAAAACTATAATCTATTGACCCCCTTGTTTTTTTTTTTTTTTGCTAGGCATTGACCCCTTGTTTATGTTATACTGACCTGCACAATATAACTATGGAATGCGATAATATTTATTTTATTTTGAAAAAATAGTATAGCATAAATTATGACATGACATGTTCTATAAACATAGCAATCTAAATTCTAGTATATTGAGAATTAAGCACATATATAGCATAAGTTCTTTAAAATAAAAAGTAAATGTTGCACTAAAATTATCAATAAGTCGTCATGCATGGGACAATTGCAAAAGCATAATATATAGTGAAGTAAATATTTTATGATTGACAGTTCAAATTAATATAGTGTGACTTAACAAATGAGATTAACATTATATTAGTAGAAAACACAATTAATTTGATTTCCAAAATTTTTATGTGAGATACCTTTAATATGTGTGAAACAAATAATATAATATATGTATCATATTGACACATGTGTCTGGATATTTTTTTTACAATTTTTAATTTTTAAATATGTTTTTGGAGTGTAAGGGAAGTGTCAAATTGTGTCCAATTAGGATCATCCTAACATCTATTATTTCGTAATATGTGTTTAAAAAATCAACCAGTTAATTTATAGTTATTATTATTATTTTATTATTGTTGAATCAAATAACGAAAGATCATATCTAGTCTACGTATGTGTATTGAAGCTACATCTCTTATTAATAACTACTTTGCTGTAACTGTAATTTACTTTCATGTACAAACGCATTCACACAAACAACATAAGAAGCGCTGAAGCGATAAGGTTGTTTGTTCCTCAACATCACTCCCTCTTTCTCACATACACACACTACACACACTGTACTCTCTTTACAACAATTTATCATATGATCACATAGCTATTCAGCAAAAAAAAAAAAAGAAAAAGTATCAATTGATATGATGAGTACACAAAAGCAAGATGATCATCAACGGCTCTGCGATTTCTGCAGCGAAGCGAAAGCATTATTGTACTGCAGAGCAACAAACCAGCTTTTCACGAAGCACACAAGATGGCTGCTCTGCGACGCATGTGATTCCTCCCCAGTCTCCATCTTCTGCTGCACAGACAATACTGTTCTTTGCCAGAATTGTGATTGGGAAGCCCACAAAGCAAGCCCATCATCTTTACTAGGCCTCTTGATGGCTTCACTGGCTGTCCTTCTGTTTCTGAGCTCTTGGGTCTTCTTGGGCTTGATGATTTGGGCAAGAAGGCCCTTTTCGTTCAAACTTAAATAGTATTTGGAAGTACTTAAAGTGTAGAATTTATTTGATTTATAAATAAATTTTGTAATTATTTGTATTTATAAATAAATTTTTTTGTTTGAAATTATAAAACAGTATTAAGTCAATCAGAGACAAAGACGGAATTTCAATGTTGAGGGACCAAGATTAAGCTAATATGAATGAAGATACTATTTAGGTATATATATATATATATACTATTTACCCTATTTAGTTTATGAAGTTGTATTCGTCTCTCTTTCATGAATTATAGTTCATCAATTATCGTACCAACAGAATATTTATAGCAAAATAATTTTTAGACTTGTTCAACTTTACTTGAAAATAATTTTAAGAAATTAGAATAACTAAAATAATCTCACTTGAGTTTTTTATATAAAAAATTCCAAGCATACTTTCAAATTCTATAGCTCATTCACTGTTTAATTTAGTTTTAAATAATATTTAATTACTAGTTATCTGGGATCCATTTTTTTCATATCAACAGAAACTGAAAAATACAAATCATATGAATGTGGCCTATAATTGACTAGGAAAATATATATTGTTGACTAGAAAATAAAATCCCAATGATATGTTATTGAATGGAAAAAAAATCTATAATTGACTAGAAAAAAATTAAATAAATTATGCTTCATTGAAATTTATCTACTAAAATTATCTATTTATTACATAAAACTAACCATAAGATATAATTAACAAAGAATATCCACTAAAAAAATATATATTATGAAAAGCAATTTAATCAAATTGATTACCTTAGTTAGTGACTTGTCCCAAGAGTCAAGATGCTTACGCATTGGAAAAAAAAGAGTAGATTAATAAAATAAATTACAAATAAAATTATATAGCCAAACAAAACAAATAAATAAAATAATTTTACTGATATATTACTTTTAACTTTGTGTGCCTGTTTTATGTGTTTTTTATTTAATGAGAATTAAAATTTTAGGAAGAAGGAATTTGGGGGGAGATGGAGGAAAATGGAGTTGGAGTTTTAGTTTTAGGAAGAATGAAGTTGGGGTTTCAGAATAAATGGGGAAGATGGAAGAAGAATGTGTTGGTTTGTTTTTTTAAAAAAAAGTCAAAAGAGTCATGATTGAAAGGAAAATTGGTAAAAGAATAAAAGTAATAAAAAGTGGTAAAAAAGACATGGATAATTGCATGTAGGGTAAGATTTGTTTATTTCTTTGATTCTTTTAACGGTTAGGAAAAGTGAAGACAGAAATGAGAGAACTGAAAATAGAATAGGAAGAGGAAAAAAGGAATTTGGGGGGCCGAAATGGTTTTAAAAAATAAAAAAATTACATAGGTAAATTTTTTTTTTACGGAAACTTGTGGGGCCTGGGCTCTCCTAGCCCTTAATTGGCTGTCTTTGAAATCAATTATGTTATTTGTAAATATAAATTATGTTTAAAATATATGTAAAATTAATATTAATACTTTTATTTTACTTAAATACCCTTGTTTATTATCTTGAAATTAGGCTTGTCATAACTTATTTCTTTATCATCTCGTGTCAAATACAACAAAGGATATCGTCGTTATCTTCCTAAGGCTTCAGTTCACTGCCAAAAGTCTATACCACGCGTCTTTATGCCGTTGTAATTTGTACAGCTTCTGGTCCCTTGCTGTTTATTTAACAAGAAGCTTCCTGCTTTTGTTTGAAAGGCAGAACTACCCTACCCGACCCAGACCCAACAAACCTCGTTGCCGCTAGAAAATAAAACATGGAAAAGGCAGTATAAAAAGAATTAAGACAGTTCTCAGTCATTTTAGCAGAAGAAACTCATTTCAGACAATAAACTATCAAGTTCGATAGATTTTGGGTTTTACCTTACAACATGCATCTTTTGTAAGGCTATTCTCAATTGAGTCTTTATAATAGATATTTTAGAGACTTATATAAAGATCAAAATTAATTTTAGAGACCAAGACAAAAAAATTATTTTAGAGACCCATTTAAATACCAAGGTAAAAAAAAGATCCTCAGTGACAGTTTCTATAAAATTGAGTCTCTATATCGTGTTAATTTTAATTTTACATAATAATTTGATTATGTGTAATTTTTATCGTGTGTTACTTTTTTTTTAATTAATTGTTATTTAGATTGTCTCAATTTTTTTAACGAATATTTCAAGCAAAAAATAAATAATTTACGACGAAGATAACGTTTAAAAAATTAGGATTACGTTTAATTACATAATTGCATTTTGAATAAAACTAATTAAAAATCTCTAATTAAAAAAAACCCTACGTAAAAAAAAATCTTAATTAAAAACCCTAATTAATTTACCCACTAATTATAATTTTCTCGTGTGTTGCGTTTATATTTATTTTTTTGTTCTTCATTTTATTCAATTTGTAAATTAATTAATTTTATTAATTTAATCACAAATCTTTTATCTGAATAATACTCATTGGATTGTATTTTCTATCATTAATCTCATCCGTCCATTTGTTATCTTAACATCAAATATCTTATCCAAACAAGATCCATTGGATTGGATTACCTTTTCTCAATCTCATCCGTCCGTTTGTTATTACAATCACAAATCTTTTATCTAAATAATACCCATTAGATTGAATTTTCTATCCTCAATCTCTTTCGTCTGTTTGTTATCTCAATATCAAATATATTATCCAAACACCATCCATTAGATTAGATTTCCTTTCCTCAATCTCATCCATTCATTTCCTAATTGAAAAAATAAGCTAAACTAAAAAAACATAAACTAAAATAACATTAAAAAATAAAATACAAAACCCTAATTAAATATATTATTAAAATATAATTCAAAAAATATAATTAAAAAAATAACCTAAAATAAAAAAACATAAAAAATAACCTAAACTAAAATAATATTAAAAAATAAAAAACAAAACCATAATTAAATATATTAAAAAAACTTAATTAAAAAATAACATAAACTAAAAAAATATTAAAAAAATAACCTAAACTAAAAAAAAATTAAAAAATAGAATACAAAACTCTAATTAAATATATTAAAAAAAACTTAATTAAAAAATAACCTAAACTAAAAAAACATTAAAAAATAAAATACAAAACTCTAATTAAATATATTAAAAAACTTAATTAAAAAAATATAAAAAAAAACCAAAATATATTAAATAACTTAATTAAAAAATTTGTAATTAAAAACCCTAACTATAAAAGCACCCCCCTCCCCCCACAATATATTTTCCTCAATCCCTCCCCAAGTGCACCCCCTCCCCTCCCCTCCCCTCCCGCCTTCTTCCTTCTCTGCAGCGCCGCTGCACCCCCCCTCCTTTTCTTTTGCAGATCTATATACACACAATATATATATATATATATATATATATGAGTGTGTGTGTGTGTGTGTGGGTGTGTGTTTGTATGTGCAGCGACCTCCTTCCCCCCTTCCCCCTCCCCTTGCCCCTACACCTGTCCTTGCCTTTCCTTCAGATCTATATACACACATACACACACACACACATATATATATATATATATATATATGAATGTCATATATATATATATATATATATGACATTCATATATATATATATATATATATATATATATGTGTGTGTGTGTGTGTGTTTGTATGTACTGCGCCCCTTCCCCCCCCCCTCCCCCCTCTCCCCTCTCGTCCCCTCGCCCTCGCCCCCCGCGCATATCTATATACACACACACAAACACATATATACATATATATATATGTATATATGTGTGTATGTGTGAGTTTGTATGTGATGCGCCCTTCCCCCCCCCCCCCCCCCCCCTCCCACTCTCCCCCTCTCCCCCTCCCACTGCCTCTTTTTACCTTTTTTTTCTGTTTATTGAGCCAAATTTGCGTTTTTTGTTTTAAATCTTTGGTATGTTGAAAGATTTCTGATATGTGTTGATGGTATTTTTGTTTCCAGATTTGCTTGCATATATACATGAATTTCAACGGATCAAATTTTTTTTTTTTAGCTTTGCAACGGTTCTATTGTCAGCATATGTTGGCTTTTTTTTTTTTTTTTGCTTTTTTCTTGTCTGATTAAAATAAAAAATTCTGTAAATTTTTTTTTTTTTCAGATCTGACGATTTGACTTTGTCAGAGTGTCAGATCGACACATGTTTCAAAATAGAGACTTGTTTTTGTCTTTTTGTGTAGTCTCTATTTTCTTCAACAAATTTGTTGAAAAAAATGAAGACCAGGTGCTGATTTGGCTCCTCAAGGCTGTTGCGATGTCATTTTTTTGCCAAAAAATGTCAAATAGTATTTTAGAGACTTCCATTAGTGTTGGTTTTTTCTCAATGGAGTCTCTAAAAACAACAATCATTGCTGTTTAGAGACTCCATTGAAGATGCCCTAAGTGCCTTTATTTTGCACTCAATAAATAGTAAGTAATTTCCGGAAAGAATACTTAGTTCCACAAATAAGCCTACTATTTATTAAGCAAATGTCTTAACACCATTTCACATGCCACGCAACTACATATACAAGGAAAATTGAAGGCTACAATGGCACGGAAATTTTACCATTTGCGACATGGAACATCAAGCCATAGTCAGAACGGACGCTGAGATTACTTCCAATGGCTTCCCAGAGTTGTTTCCGATGCGGCTTTGGCGTCCTCCTCATTCTCTCAATCCTTAGATTCTTACTTCCTTCACACACCAAAAAAGGAGAAAGGCAATTCAAAATTAATAAAGCTGAATAGACGGAACAAATCGATGAATTGACACATTTGTCTCCTACCTCTTGTTTCGAACAAATCCTTAAATGGTTTTAAATCCTAAAAGTAATGGAATATACAAATCTCCAGATCAAGAGGTTGAGAAATGAGAATCACCATAACACCAGACATCATATATAGCAGAACTCAAAGAATTCATCACACTGAATACTATTACAATCAACTATGTTATTATATAGAGTATTATATGTCTCAGACAAAATATTCAACAGTTAATATGTTGTTATCACTACATTATTGAATGTAATAAGTAATCAATACCCTTACAGTAAAAAAATAGAAGGGACGATTAATCGATCCGAAGGTTGGACGAAGTCCTCTGACATTAAAACCCACAAAAAATGGGTAAAAGGGGTTAAAAGGGAGAGGCAAAAAGGCCAAAATTTCAGGGCTCGTCTTCCATAATACAAGCTAAGCCACTAGTTATCTTGACACTGCCATGAGAATTCTTTAGTTTGATCTCCGGTGGCTCCTGTTGCTCCACCACCAGAGTCTCCTCATTCTTGTCAGAACCATTAGACAGAGAAAAAACATCTTCAACACTGTTATCAATCACAGCCGGAGAGCTTTTGTCACCGAAGATCAGCTCAGACTCTATGGCAGAACACTTGTTTTGAACCAAAGACTCTTCCTTTCCGAGTTTCGGGACAGTTTCAGCACAAGCACTGCTGCCAATGGAACTCAGAAGGTCGGAAGTTGGTTTGCCTGTTGGGGTTGTTCGAATGTATGCAGAGAGCCATTTGCCTTTGACATACTCAACTTTACGCCATGGTGGAAAGGCCATCCCTTTCTTCTTCAAACTTTGTTTTGTTGCCTCTGAAACTAGGCATATAATCCTCTGTAATCTCAAACTCCGATCTGAAATCAATGTCATGATCAAATTATCGACATTGATTAGAAATTCCCTTACATTTATCTATTTAACGGTCAATGGTTCGAGCGAGATAAAACACTAAAATATCTTTATATTTATCGATTATAGATTACGTGGCAAAAAATAATAATAATAATGTCAAATGTGTACAAAATATATTCCAAAAAATTAACTATTATTGCACAAACTATATTCCAAAATAAAAAAATAAAAACAAAATGCCCTTATTGTCAAAATTTTCAATGCCAAAATCTGCATAAAATATATCAAAAGAGTATATAACAAAATGCCCTTATTGTCAAATTTCTCAAATGTCTACAACATCACCATCATTATCAATAACTATTCGCGAAAATTTTAGATTGAAAATAAACAATAAAAAGATTTACTCGCATTAGGCCAAACATGTCAAAAAATTCTTAGAATGAAAATCCGATAACAAATACGTAAGAAAATATCTTTTCACCTTTGTAAGTGCAATGTGCATGTAGTATTAGGTAGAGAAATTTATAGAGGGCAGCAAAATTAATTAACCATACAAAACATAAAACCCTATATTATGTTATGTAGTAATATACATGAATATATATATTATATTATAATATGTAAAGATTTTCCTATGAAAATTATAAAGTTTCACATCTTCATGAAAAAAAACCAAAAAAAAAAAAAAGAATAACCTCAAAAAAATCGGACCAAGACTCACCAATTCACGCCACAACCAGCACAATTTTGATTCGCCATGTCACCGACCCACCCAATTTAAATTCACATACACCAGCCACTCACAATAAACTCATCTCACCTTCATAACCCCACAATTTATTTTAGTCTGGAGCTTAATTTTCAACGGAGTAAAGAGGCAGCTTAATCCACACCAATAAAGACGAAAATAAAATTTATGTTACAACAAAAGAGAGATAAAAAAATTTAGAAAAAAATATCAATAGACATTAGCAAAAACTCATTTTTAACAATGATTTTAACTAATTTGCACTAAAACTTAAACAAAATTTATGAAAATATAATCTTTATACGCATAAAATACCAAAACATATGAGCTCAAAAAAAAAAAATCTCAAAAAATGATTTTAAAAAAATGCAATCTTTATATACATAAATCAACAAAAAAAAAAAATTACAAAAAAAAGCCAACACCCTGTCGACGTCTTTCTTTTACCTCCACTGTTTTTGTTTTTTTTTTACTACCTCTACTGTTTACTTCTCCAAGAAAAAAAAAAGAAGCCAACACCCAAATAATCAAACATGTACCTTTTACTGAAGATGATGGTAAGGAAGCTGCCAACCATTTTTCCTCCTCGTTGTAGCCAAGAAAATAGTCACAATTCCCTGCAAAACGGAAGTGCTGTGGGTGTGTGTGTTGGTAGTGTGAGTGTGTGTGTGTGTGTGTCTGTTGAAGGAAGAGAAGATGAGAGAGAGTTGAGCCAAAAAAAAAAAAGTCAAATCAGGTGTGCAAATCCATTCTTTTTTTTTTGTGTGGGTAAAATGTCTATTTTGCCTTTGTTTCAGTTACACTTAACGTCCTCCACTTAACGAAAGAAGTAAATTGGTATTTTCACAAAACACCGGGACCGTTTGGTTTTTAATATAAATTTTAGGGACTAAATTGACCTTTTCCCAATTATTGAAGTTGCAGGGTACTTGATTTCATGTGGAGGCCAGCACCAACTCGACACGGGTCAACTGTAAATTGTTCATACAAGTCTAATCTTTTAGTCAGTCATACCGAGTTGATAAGTAAAATAAGTAAATATAAATAATTAAGAAAAATATCAACAACAATAGTTTTCTTATATCATAAACATCACATTTTAGTGGATAACAAAATGTTAAACACCCTAGCTATAGGAGAACTGTTAATTCTTGACAAACTAAATAAAATTAACTATATAAATTTAATAATGCCAGTGTCCGTATATTTCTATTGGAAGTCATCCCTTTGTTAACTACTAAACATATTATTGCAAAGGAGAAGAGAAAACTATTAAAGGTTATCAAAGCTTTTCACACGGTGCAACTTCAAGAAGCAAAGAATACCCCTTTCAAACAGAAAAGCAAAAGGGAAAGAAAAGATAATGTGACACCTCTTTTTTTTTTTTTTGGAAAAAATGACCGACACAAATGACTCTCTCTCAAGATTGAAATTTAAAAATAGTCTAGTAATTAATTATTTTTCCTACTAAAAAAAATAAAAAATAACTCTTAATATTAAGTGAAACTCATATAATATAATTTTTTAAAAATTCTTTTATTCATCCGAATAGATAAAAAGAATAACTCTTATTTTAATCGTATTGTAAGACACATTAAATCAACCTAATAACTTCTCTTTTTCTTCCTGTGATCATAGGGAAACTATTAAAAACGCTAAGACTAACCAAAACATCTGGACAACTGTGCCTTATTTTTTTTTTTTTAATATAATATATATTGTATAATGACTAAACTAACCCCTCAATTGAAAGATGATGAGCACGGATAATAGTCTACTTTACCCTCAAAGTAAAATTACATTGTTGACCTTTTCATGTTTTACGAGAACAATACTAAAGCCTCAAGCAACAATCAAATCAACGTCTTTCACACCTGTAAAAGAACTGTTCATCTTCTCCGCAACAACTATCACAAACGATTTAGAAAAAAAAAATTATCACAAAGGCCTCTCATATCTCTAATCTTCTAGGGTTTTTTCAACTGTTCATCTTTGCCATTAACGATCAGAAACATCCATAATCTTCTCTTGTCTTCCAGGTTGGTCGCTGATCTTCGTCTTTGATTTGATCTCTGTCATTGCTACCGCTATCTCCATCACTTGTAAGTTTTTTATTTTCATCTTCATCTTTGTTGTTTATTGTTTGCTTTGGTTTGCTATAAACATCAGCATTATCGACGATGAGATGACTAATTCCTATTCCCTTTTAGAATAGGAACAACCTTTTTCTTGATTAAACTACTTATTTTTTATCAAAAGTTATCACCAATTTTCATTGAATGTTTTGTGCTTGAAATACATTCTGGATGCAAAAAGAGTTCTCTGTTGGTCTCTATGTCTCTTGCTATTATAGGGTTAAAGTCATATGATCTAATATTTATGTATATGATTTTTTTTATGGGGTTAAATTAATTTTTTTGCATAAAAATACTTTTAAAATACACATATTTTTAATAAAATTTTAGATTAAGTAAAAGTTATAACCCTGCTCGTTGTAAAGTAGCTATGTCTTTATCTTTCTTTGGTTAAACGTGCTTCATCCCCGTAAAAAAAAAAAAAAGATTACATGTATGCTAAAAGCTAGGCGATAAAGCAGCAATTTTATCTTCTAACACAGTAACATGGAACTACAATTTTTGATGTGATCATTTACTTGATTTGCATTTTTGTCCTATATGCAGTTCTGCGAAGACAGAAGCAATGCAATGCAATGCTTTTGATAGAATTGGCATTAATTTGTAGTATATCTGAATGAAAAAACATGAGTACATCTTTCTGCACAGAGTCGGCATTAATTTGTGGGATAGCTGAATGAATAAGCTTGCCTTATTGTTAAAGTAGACTCTTGTTATGATACGAGTTGATTTAAAAGTAGCAAGCGTTATTTATGTAATAATAGGAAGTATTTGTGGCTTCTCACAAATAAGCCAGATGTTGAACACAAAGAATTCATTTTACTTAAACAAGTTATTTTGCTTCTTCCACTTATGGTACTACCTTTTCTGATCTTGTCTTGAAGATCTTCTTTTAACATAAGGCAATTTTGATTATTAGGCCATAGGAATGTAACTAACCTCTGTGATAAAAGATCAATTTTCTTTAGTTGATTCTTGAATAGGTTTTGACTAGTGGATCGTATTCAATTTGTATGATTTATCTCTTATTTAGCTGCGTACTTCATCATGCTCCATCGTGCAATTTTAAGAATCGACTTAGAATCATTTAGAATGACTGGAAGAGATTATATGTATGCTTAAAGCTAGGCGATAGAGCAGCAAACATAATTATGGCCTCCATGGCTCTTAAGCATCACTCATAGTTTGCAATCACTGAGCTTGGATACTCTTGTTGAAGTTTGATGACGATAGATTTTAGGATTAGTTCCAAAATTTTTGTTCAATGTGACTGGAAAACAATTGAGAGACAGAACCGATTCACATAATGGCAAGAGTAGAATGCAAAAGAAAGCTTATTTATCTTGATTATTTGAAAGCTTGCATCTCTTAGTATATATCTTTGTGTTTGGGAGATATGTGTATCTTTTATTCTTGATTTGTAGCTCATCATTTACACCATTTATGTGTCTTGAAATTATTTAGTTCTAGAAAGAATGGCACTAAGAAAAATATTTAAAACTCTTTGAAGACAATATTTGTAGTTGACACATGAAAATTGGTACATGTGCATCCGATATTTGTTGTTTAGAACTTGATATATGTAATCTGAAAAAAAAAATATTATGATTTCAGCAACAATGGTGATAACAAGAAGAAGTGCATCTTTAGGAGAGACAGGTCCTAGTTCATCTTCATCCAAGAAGAAGAGAAAAATAGTAGCTGAGCCTAGTTTGAAGATAGTAAAGAGGCCAACAAATGCTTTCGGATTCTATATGTAAGTGTTGTATGTCGTTTACATTACTCATGAACTATGTTAGAAAATATTAATTGAGATTTGTCATTATTTTGTAGGAAAGAGCGATACAAGGAACTGAAAGAAGAAGTACCAACATTGGAGATAGATGACAAAGTAAGGAGAGTAATTGGTCGGGAATGGCGTGAGCTTAAGCCGAACCAAAAAGTTCAATATGAAAACATGGGTAAGAAAAGTTCTGATGAATATCGAAAAAAAGGAAACGACTCATGGACAATAGCAAAAAGGTAATTCGAAATTAATCACAACGTAGTTTTTTTCCTATTAAAAATGATCTGAAACTTATATCGTTCCTTATAATCTAGTGTTGTAGGATAATTTACAAACCCGATTATCCTTGCTAAAGATTGTTGAATTAAACAATAGTCTTTCTGAGGAACAAAAAATTGTTGTTGAAAGTATTGTGTTTGGGGGCTTGTTGTAATTGAAATGCACTGTTTTGAAGCATCCCTTATGTAGGTGGCTAGTGGATAATTTTAATCCTGGTTCAAGTACGTTGGAGATCCATGGGCATGAAGTAAAGTTAACTAGCGCCGATGTAGGGAGAATATTTGGTTTGCCCAATGGAGGACAACCTGTAGTTTGCAAGGGCCCGGACAATGAAATTGATGAATTATGTAAAATGTTTGAGGTTTTTAAATCACTTATATCATTGGGCAAGTTGAGTAATAAGATTACGGAATACAAGAGCGCTGGGCCAGAATTTAAAGCAATGTACTGTATATTTGCTTTAGGATATTTGTTATGCTCGATAACTCATTTCGCAGTGAAAAAGGAGATGTTGCACATGGTGAAAAATGTTGATGCAATTTCACAGTTTAATTGGACAAAATTTGTGTTGGATTCATTAGCAGATGAAATACAGCGTTCAAGACATTTGGAACAAAATTACATTGGTGGTTGTCTATTTCTTTTGGTGGTAAGAGAATTATACTATCTCGTGAATTTGATTTGTATTTAAGTAATTACTAATATGATAGTAGTTACTTGTATTAACTTGTTCAATTTTGTCATGCATATTTTCTTCTTTGAAAAATTCTATCCCGCTCATGAGAGACACTCTCCCCATAATCTTCACCCTTGTATTACTTTTTGGACCAACAAAAATGTAAATAGAAGGTTAAAGCAATATGAAAGGTATGAAGGCTATGAGTGCGAGCGATCTATTTCTCTAGTTTCTGAAACGGGTGAAAGTAGTGATACAGAAGTTGGAATAAAAGATAGGTTGTTATTGGTTGAGAACGAAGTTGATGGGTTGACAGAAGAGGTGAAAGAAATGAAAAATATGTTTAAAGCTTTGTTGAACAAGGTTGAAAACATTGAGCGTATTTTGTTAAGAGCAGTTGTTGTAGAGAATGATGGTAATGATGGTGACGATGGGGGTCACAGTGATGAGTTGGATGATGAGGATGATACGCATGATAAGATTGGTGAGGATGATGGTGATTATGGTGATGACGATGTTGATGGTGATGATGATGATGATGATGGTAATAATGCTGATGATGGATATGATTGTGATCAAGGTAATAATTATAATGATGGTAATGATGATGGAGTTGACAAGGATGGTGATTTAGGGGGTGATTTGGTGTTTAAAGGTGACAAAGATAATAGTGAAAAGCGTATGAAGCTGTTAAAGATGGAGAAGTTCATGTAACAACTATTGGCAATGAAAAGCAACCTATTCAATGTGAGGAATCTGCCTCGTGCAATTCTCCTTTTAACATGGGTAATGTGACAAGTCAGTCCAATCCGAATCTTCGTAGGTGTTTGTTTCGAATCAACAATGATGCCAAGTTAAAAGATGCTGAGAATGTTAATATTACTTTAATTGAGGTGGGAAGTAAGACAGAAGGAAGTACTGAAGCACCAGAACATATGAAGTTGGAATTGGATTATAGGGAGGATGATAAAAAGTTGTTTTCATTTTTATTTTCATCCAATCTGCCTCCTGAGTAAGTTCTATACACTACAACATTTTTTTATACTACTGGGTGATTTGTACATTTCAGCCAATGCAATGATATGGTTTTTTACTTTAATGTCATAGGGAAGTTGTTGTAAGCGACAAAATGAGGCACCTTACAAGGAAGCAAATCCGTGGCCTTGAACCCATGAAGTTTTTAACTGGAAGTGTGGGTGTTTTATGAGACCTTTTATATACTTTTCATTAATCTCTTCACATTTATGAGACATATTTATTGATATTTTATCCATATTTAATCATTTTGTTTCAGATTATAGATACAGTGGCATGGTATTTGACATACAATGCCCGTTTGAAGGATTTTAAACTACCAAAGTGGTATTTGCCTACACTCGTCTCGGTATGTGAGCTTTATTTGAAGGTTGTACTAAATTTACTTATAATACCATAAACTAATTTAATTAATGGTGATATGTTATTAGTTGTAGCAACATATCTTGTCTAAAAATCAGCCCACTTGCGAAAAAATGAAAAGCAATTTTTTTGACAACAAATTCGCAGGATCATTATGTGATTGCTAGGAGGTAATTCTTGTTTTTATTTTTATTCCATCTTTTGATTTTAATGATGTCTTTAATAAGTAGTTACATACTTATTATGTTACTGTGATTTGTATGTATTTTTGTAGATTTACATACCAATTAATCATGGGCAAAGTCATTGGTATTTGTGTGTCATTGACTTTCTCAATCAATCCATCAAGACATGTGATACATTTACGAAACCTAGCACTGAAAGATCGATTGATTATGATGTTGGACGTGTGGTAAATTTTATTGGATTAAGTTATTTTCTATTGTACTACTTACTGTACATTGTGGTGTTGATTTTTTGGGATTCATTACTTTTAAATTTCAGATTACATATATGGACAACATATTCAAAGAGTCGTACGGGCTTACATATAACAGGATGTCAAGTATAACCACATTCCGACGTGAACGTCCTGCATGGATCCCACGACAGGACAATGGTTGGGATTGCGGATTGTATGTTTGCTTGCTTATGGAGTCGTACGAGAGTGTATGTTTATTGACGACACATGAAGGAGAAAAAGAACGAGAACGATTGGCTATAATGCTTTGGCGACATCCTTGCAACTATGAAAATCCGAAAAATATGTTGAAGTAGGAGATTAACTGACAATTGACCAGATTTTTGGCAAAATCTTTGGATATATAGTGATCAATTTTTGGTATTGTAAGTAAATAGGTCAAGTGGACACAACTCTATTGTAAAGTTTTTTCATTTACATGTATGATCACTTTTGACCATTGAAATGATTGTGTAAAGATTGCAAATTTCACATTTTAATTTGGGTTATTTTGAAGGTCTAATATGATATTATTTATGAAAATGGTTGATTTTTAGTATGTGAAGTGGGTAATTGCTCTGAATTGGAATTGATTTGAGTTGGGTTTGGATGGTGTGTTGAATTATTTTATAATACTAATGGCTTTGTATCTACTGTGTTAAGGAAAAAAAGTTTGTTTTTTGGCTTGTTAATATTTGTTTCTCTTGTTTCTTTGTTGAACAGGAAAAATAATTGAGGGGGTAAATGTGATTTTTCCTGTTATAACTATGGAAATATTTGGCTAATGGGAAACTGCTGCTTGCAGCATTTAGACATGATAAGAAATTTTGTAAACTAGTATAATGTTCATATTTATTTATGGGGCCATACGAATAAATTGCCTCAGTGATAAAGTTTTGCAATGGAGGAAGTAGTTTGGGCATAAGGCATAAGGCATTCGAATATTATCCTTTTTTTTTCGGGCGTTGAGAGAGCAAAACTTTTAGTAGGGCTGATACCTTTCCGACCTTGTAACTTGTTTGACTAGAGCATCATCCACGCACAAAATTACATAATTTTAATTCAAGGTCAAAATGTGTTTGCATTAAGCAACGTTTTGGTTACATCATTCAAAGCAAAATATTAACAACCAATATTACAACTTACTATACTATCATTTCAAGTTCAACACAATAAGTAGTATCAACATAAATATATTACCAAAACAACAAAATCTAAGCAACCTAAGCATGTTTTTCATAGAATCAGCATCTTGGCTATTAAGTTGAGTGGGGTATGTGACCTTATCACTATCACATTCATCTAACTCCATTGTACTACTATCACCAGTCAAAGGAACAACAAGCTCTCCAGTTCTGCCCCAAGATATACATTTTGGGTTGCACCAACGGAAAAAGTCGCATGGATGACATTTATAGTATAACCACCCAATTGACTCCTTCTTCTCATCCTGCACAACAAGGATATCCATTGTCCTCTTGCAAAAATGACATCTTTTGGTTGTGTATCGCAAATCAATCAACATGCCCCTTGAATTCCTATATCCACCCTTTGAATTCCTATGTCCGCTTATTGTTGACATGATTCCTGTTACAAGCCAAAAGACACGTGTAACTACAAAGTCAACCAAAAAATTTTACATATTAGACATTTTTACAGTCAGGATTTCTAGCGTATAAATAAGTTTTACCAAAGAAATAAAAATTACATACATTTGAATGACTTGTAACATGTGATGAGTATAAAATTATAACGTTGCAATAGATCTAATGTGATTATATTTATCATTAATTTCTTATTATACAAAAATACATAAAATAAATACAAGAACTGAACCCCAATCTTGATAAAAAATAACACTAAAAAATGCATGAAAATACTGATAACAACGCAAGTGCAAGAAGAACACTAGAAATGCAATGTCAGCCACATTTTTTTTTATTTAGTATGATCAAATCTCCTTAGCAATATTTTGGCTACAAAAATTGGTATTGATGATTTTTTTGAGGTCAAGAAATCAACAAACAAGAATATCAGTTTTAGGGTCAAGATCAGTGGGGTATATTCTAGGCAAAAAAAAACACATGCTCAACCAACACTAAAAAATCATGAAAAAGAAATACTAAAAAAGAGGATATGATCCGGCTATAGAGCTACACATTTAAGCACTTAGACCAAAAGGGGTAAACAAAAAACATAAAAGGAAATGGAACTACAACAACTGGATCTATACGATATATGAGATAAATGAGCTGGAAAAAAAAAAACAAACCCAACACTTATTAAGTTAACCTTTGTAGAGTATATTCATAAATAAGCAAAAGAAAATCCATATGGTCAACCAAGAAATTGATAGTCTGAACAAAAATGTAAAAAAAAAAGTAAAAAAAAAAAAGAAAAAGATATACACTCACCGAGACGAGAAAACCACAACCACTTTACTAGCAAGCTTTTCACGGAGGATGAATTAAACTTTAAATCAAGACCACAATGATAGCACAAAGAAGAAATACTTTTTAAGAGAGAGAGGGAAAGAAGAAAAAAAGGATGAAGAAGGAGAGAGAAATTAGATTAAAAAGATGTAAGTTTCCAAGAAGAAAAGATTGCTACTGCTACTGGTACGTTGGGATTGGAGAGAGAAAATAATAATATGTCTAAATAGACTAAAATAGCCTTTACTTTTCAATTTCAACACGTTAGTGAAAGGGTTATATTGTAATTGTGTGAAAGAAGCATTTAATGTACTGAGTATGTCCTGTCATTTCATAAATGCAGCAAATCGCAAAATATCTGGCCATATCGTGCGCGCCAAAAATTCAAAAATAAAAAACCAAAATCGTTAACAAAATAATTACGAATAAATTTCTATAAATCACCTGATTGTTGATCAATTGGGTCGGAAAATTGGCATATGAAATGACGAACTAAATGAAGCATTATCACCGTGTGCGGTAAAAAAATGGCTCATAACGAAATTACTAGTATCTCCATATCGTAGTGATATATTATCGTAACCATACCCAAACAAGTTAATACTGCTATTCTCATGCCTCAAATTTGGCGTTATGGATTGAGTAGGATTATCGTTCAAGCCGTAGTATGTTGAATTAGTATCATTTGGTGCATGATTGCGTTCTTTACGACACGTATTTGCTTGATGTCCAATATTCCTACAAAAACACATCATGTTTTTCATTATAATAAAATTGAATATATTTTATTAATTCAATAAATAATATCACCAACCCACATTTCCTACAACGTTTCGGTGCACGTTGTTTTTGACTATTTTTATCCCTTGTCCCTTTTGGTTTGGCAATTTTGAGATCTAAAACTTCAAATTCCACAGGTTGGGACGATTCCACCTTATTTCCATCAGTATTATCCTTCAACAGCCATAAATCCTTTGCACGAGTAGTTAGTTTTGCGATACCATCAACGACTTCTGTATATCCTTGCAGTGTCATCTTCGCGTAGTATCCCATTTCATTACACCTCGAGACTATGTAACTGTGTCGGGCCATCTCAATTTCGGTAGTCGTGCCGGATGACAAATTCTTATCACGGAAGTCCTGACTAATAACAGCTGTCCAACGTGGGTTGATACAAGATGGTGGGATATGCGTCAGTCCTTCGCACTTGACCACGTATACAATGTGCTTACATACCATTCCGGACGATTCAAATCTTAAACAATCGCAACTAATGAGTAGGTCATCCCGATTAAATAACACTTTACAAAACAACCCTTTGTTATTATAATCGGCTACCACATATGTGCGATCACTACCATTAACGTGGGAGATAACATGCTCGTGCCAAAGCATAGATTGCAACTGAATTTGTTTTTGGATCTTCTTGAAAATTGCTCGCGTAAACACACTGGCAGCATGATGCTCAAGTTCTACCAACGAGGTTCTCAACACCGGCTTCGTATAGTTTGTCAACACTTCTTGCCTGACATTGTTAATTCGGAGGCGTTCCAATCCTCTGTGGTAATCCCTAACGAAGTCTATCAGCTTCCTATTGCTCGCAAGAAACTTATTCAAGAATGCATTCATACCCTCGAAATGTTGAGTACTCTTGACTAGTGCAAAAAATTGACCTTGAAGGTATGCTTCAGACCACACGTGTCTCCTTTCATACACATCCACAATCCACTTGTGATTCTCAATGCCGTGATGAACTACCATTTTCCTCCACTCAAATTCAAATTCCTCAATAGAACACTTGATAGACATCAATTTACTAAAAGTTTCCCCGAAATTATCAATATGCACATTTGAGGTTGCATTACGTCCAAGATGCCAATGAAAAAGCCTGTGTTTCGCATTTGGAAAGACAATGGCGATAGCTGCTTGCATTGACTTGTCTCCGTCGATAACCACTGACAATGGCATCTTGTTGTTCATCGCAGACATAAAAGTATTGAGCACCCATACATAGGACTCTATGCTCTCATTTTTAATTAATGCAGCACCAAAAATGCATGTGTTGCGATGATTGTTTGCCCCAGCTAAGATAACTAAAGGAAACTTGTATGAATTGGTCTTATAGGTTGCATCAAATATCAATACATCCCCGAATACTGCGTACTCCTCCCTAGACCTTCCATCAGTTCAAAACAATTTATCAAGCCGGTTATCGTCATCAACTGTGTACTCAAAAAAGAACATTAGATCTCCTTCGGACTTCCCGTATAGGTACGCAAGCGCAATGTTAGCATCCCCATCGATGATTTCTTTTTGGCAATCCCGAAACATTTTGTTGTACAAGTCTGGCCTAGTAAAACCCACGTTCTCGTATCATGCGGAACTGTAGTTAAAGAAATCCATTACTTTACTAGGATTTATACTGGCATGATGCATAGAATGTGCTGCATTTATATGCCCATCAATAACGTGTCCGTGCGAACGTAACTCTAGAACACCATATTTGGGTACAAGTTCATGATTGTGCTCGTCAACAAAAGTAATTACTATGTAACGCATGGTTGCTTTATCAAGCTTTGTACGAAGTTTTGCACTACATTCACATATGGTCAATGTACGGTGTTCCCGTTGTCTACTAGGCATTTCCAAGAATTCTTTCCTTCGCAACCCTTGACAAGAACAAACAAACTTACGATTCGTTACTACTTTTGTAACTGGATATTTTTGTACAGTGTCTTTCCTAATACTGAATCCTTTCACACGTGCATAGCTATTGTAGAAATCATATGCCTCATCTACAGACCCAAATGTCATCTTACCAAAATCTATATTGCTAAAATCGCCATCCATCTTGTATATCTACAATAATTAGCATTCATTTTAGTAATGTCTTCTTTATAAACAAAAAAATCTAGACTATAAATTATGGTGAAATTCTAAATATATTCTAAAGATTAGTCTACATAATATATATTATACAAATTTATAATATTACTGCAAAAAAAAAAATCAAACAGACTATATCTTACACAAATAAGTAAATGCATGGACAAAATAATTTTTCTAATGCAAGTACATAAATGCATACAATTGCAACTACACATTAGTAAGAACCAACAATAGATCCAGATAGAAAACTTATAAATATTACGAAATAAAAAATAAAAATAAAAACTCTATACTTACATGATATATTAAATACGACTTTTTTTTTATCTATCAACTAATTTACGAAATAAAATAGAATAGGATACTATAAAATAAATATTACGAAAGAAGTAAACGAACTATCAACATATACGTACAAAATAAATTAAATACTAACAAATAGTAAGTAAGAAACAAATAAACAAACTCCTAATACTTACAAAAAAAATTAAATACAACTTTTTTCTATCTAAAAACTAACCTGATATTCTTTCCTTCTTCTTCCTTTCTCTTTGACTAAACTGGCTATTACAATTCGTGAATTTTAAAGTATTGAATGGTTAGATGTATTAAAATTCCGATGCATTAATTTTTTTATTGCATTTAACGCAATTTAATTTGACTTGATGTTTATCTAATGGAGGTAGTTACGTTGACATTTAATTTAATTGGATAATTACGCATTGTAATATTTGTCTCCGGATATTGAAACTGAAACAACAAATAAACATACCACATTTATTATTCTTTACAAACCATTTCATATTTCAGACGCATAAAAATTTTATTTGCATTTAACACAATTTAATTTGATGTGATGTTTATCTAGTGGTGGTAGTTATATTTGAAATTTAATTTGATTGGACATTATGCATTGTAATGCTTGTCTACGGATATTGAAATTTAAACAACAGATCCCCCATATACTATTCATTACAAAACATTTCATATTTATAATGCATTAAAATTTCTTTTTGCATTTAACCCAATTTAATTTGATTTGATGTTTGTATAATAGTAGTAGTTACGTTAAAATTTAATTGGACTACACAATTACGCATTATAATAATTTTCTATGGATATTGAAACTTAAGCAACAGATAAACATAACACATATACAAAAAATTACTAACCATTTCAGACTTAAACTTTGGGCGGGATTATTTTATGTTGGAGGGAAATTGACTTTGGTTGCATTTAATGTTGCAGAGGGCTACTTTAGTCTTTTGACACTTATTTTGTCTTTATGCACATTAGTATTCAGTCCATTTTAGTAATTATGCATAGTTAGTTGGGGGTAGAATGGTAAAAACGTCCAATTCTAATAATGACACCAAGTCAATTCAATGGGTCCCACCGCAATTCCATAAATTCTGCATTTATAAGACAAAGAGTAATTCGGTAAAGTCACATTTAATGAGAGCTTTCCAATGTCAACCACTACGTCCACGTGGCACGCATTTATTGGATCATTGCATGACTAACCTACACTTTAACGTTTTTAATAGTTTCCCGTGCCCTGTCAAGAATTAAACTCATGCCAAATGAGCTTGTATTATCGTACGACTTTTTTGCTTTTGTCCAGAATTAACGTATGAGTAAAATTAATTAAAAGTACCGAATATCTCAGACTCATTCATAAACCTCTGTAGCACTGCAACAAAATAGATGGCTATCATCTCAACATCAACAAAAACACGTCATAAAAATAGTAAATAGCAGCATCCCAAGATGTTGCAGCTCCTACTCATTTCTCGCCTATGGATTTATATATAACGTCTGCATCACACTATAATGCCGCGTGCCCTTACTATGCGGACATCTAACCACTACTTTTGCTAAAATGGAAATTTACCTACAGATAATGAAAAATATTTCACACGTGAGTCACACAAATCGACTTTAATATGAAATATACATGTTGAGGTCGGATTCTTGCAGTTGAATTGGTCGGCTACGCTTGCTAAGCTGAACTTTTAGGTTGGCCTCCGAGTTGAACTTTTCAGGTCGGCTACGTCACCTGCACAAGGAAAGGAAGGAAAAGGCGGGGTAATGACCCGGATTTTCCCATCGGGCGTGCGAATTATTAGTATGTCCGAACTGGCAAGGTAGCTAAGAGCATTTAATGACGAGTTACCTCCAAAATGAAAAGGGTGGAGCTCTATTTATACTAAATTCAGGTCTGACAGCATTTAATGCGGTGCAGCTTTATGTCTCATCAGTACTTTATGTCCCATCGAAACAATTGGCACTGAGGTCGGGGTTTTTCGGGGTTGGGTCAGTATTCCGGTTGGGCATTTAGCTGAATGTACTGGGCTCGGCTCAAATTAGCCCGTCTCAGCTCGGCGTAGGTAACTCACCCCAGCTCGGTGACCCCTCGTCAATCCCTCCCCCCCAAGTCGAGATCGAGGGGGTGAGATTTAGAATTGGGTATTTTTCCCAAGCTGGAGGTGCCCGACCACGACAGAGTAGGGATGGCCACGTCAGCGGTGCATGCCCTTCAGATGGCTGACACGTCACCTGGCAGTTCTGACAGGACGCGACGTTTGGGCTTCCCGAGGCGATTTTCAGAAACGCCTATAAATAGGCTTTGACATCCGAGATTCATTTCACACTTCGCTTTCAACCTTCAAGAGTTTTAGGTCGGACACCAGAGTGGTCGGAAGCACTTAGCTCGGAAAGAACCTTCTCGGGATTTTTAGCTCGGAGCCAGCTTGGTCGGTCGCATTCCGCAGTCAAGAGCAGTAGGTATGTCGCGACTCCCTTTAGTCATTCCTGTACATTTATATTTAGTCTATAGACAGGATGGGGAGATCGGAGTCGGAAGATTCCCAGGCTATGGAAGTAAGGTCCTATGGTGGAGATGAGAGTCCGTCGAGCTCGGAATCTACCTCAAATAGGGACCAAGGTGGAGAGAGCACCAGTGTGTCTTCAGGGTCGGCTTGAAAATCTAGGCTCGGGGAGAGCGATGATGATTGCCAGGTTATTGGGGTCAGATTGGCTCAAGGGGAGGCCGAGGCGGATCCTTTGGCCGACCTGGGAGACTTGGAAGATAGGGAGATGAGGAGCCGCTAAATCAGCAGGAGGGCGTCGAGATGCCACAAGAGTTCCTAGCTGGGGTTTCTACCACCGAGCCGATCAAAGTAGTCCCGGTTAGCGCTGTTCGACCTCGGAGCTCGGCTACGGCCAGTGCTTCTTCAACTCGGGGAAAGAGGATTGAGCAGCTGTTCACCTGTTGTAAGCGTGAGTGCCATTCCACAGTTCAAATGGCCAACGCCAAGCTGAAGAACTGGTCAGTAGATCGTCATCACAAGCTAAAGGTTCCAGGTCAGCACGAATCGGCTTGTTATCCTCCAGCCGACCACTTCACCATATACGATCTTATATTCGACGTCATATAGCTCCCTCTCCTGGGCTTTGTCGTCGACATCTTGAACTATTTCGAGCTCAGCCCGGGTCAGATGTAGCCGAATGGTTGGGCCGTGATGGTGGCCTTCTATGTGTTCTACCTGGAGAAGAAAGTGGAGCCGACCTTGCGCAGGTTCAGGCATTTCTTTGTGTGCAAACCCAACCCGAAGTAGCCAGGGTGGTTCCACTTCGCAGCTCGAGTCAGCAACTCCATATTCACCAAGTGACACTCCTCTAACAAAGGCTGGCATAATGACTATTATTGGGTGCAACCGGCTGTGAACTCTGGGTGCAGGTTGGACTGGATTCCAAGTTTGAGGAAGACCGTCAATGATGACCCCAAGCTCTCAGAGGAGGAACTTGAGGAAGTCACGGTGCTCAGGCCCGTGCCCAGGACGCAGATAGATATTGACAGCGTGCTTAAATGGGAGCGGATCTGGGATTCCAAGCTGTTTGGTAGGGAACCCGACCTCTCGAGGGATCATCCCAACCTGCTTCCCGAGCCCGAAGAGGATGCGGGGTCTAGCCCAGAAGAGGGTCAGTTTGTAGGATCGGCGCCCGACCTCCCAATTGTCCCTGTCTGCTAGTCTTTTTAGGTCAGCCTCCGGCTCTTTTTCACTTCTTTCCTCTACCTTTTGCAGATATGGCGGACATGAGAAAGCTCGCGTACGCCCAGGTGCGAAAGAAGAGCGAGGTTAGCGGTGAGGCTTCAGCACGGTTCGGCTTGGGAGGTGCCACTCAGGGTCAGAGGCAGCGGCCCAGCGGCCAAGTGCGGGAGGTCGGCTCTGAGGTCTCCTCCAAAGGGGCTTCAGGGTCCCCTTTGCCCAAGAGATCGGGCTCAGGAGTGGCGGTCCCGGAGCGCTCTGCATCCCGACCTGAGAGTAGAAAGCTGCCTCGGGTCGAATACTCCAGAAAGGGTAAGGCCGCGGAGGTGAGCCCTCCTAGCAAGGACTTCATGGAGGCGTCCAAGGTGGCCCACGACCCCATGCTGGCGACGGTCCCTGCAAAACAGCTCTCGCTCGACTTGAGGACGGCCTAGTCACGGTGAGTCTCATCCAATCTTCTGGTAAGGTTGTTTTTTAGCTCAACTAATCATTCCACTTTCTTTTAAACAGGCCGAGTCCCACATCCTTTCGGCTCCCAACTTCCTTGTCAGGGCCCAGACTCACTGCGTTGAGCTCGAGCAGCGATACGTGGATGCCCGGGCCGAGCTTGAGACTGTGAGGGAGGAGGCCGCTTAGAGGCGCAAGGCGGACACGACGGAGATCGACTGCCTAAAGAAAGAGCTTGACCTGGAAAAGACCCGGCGCGAAGCCACGGCCAAGGACGTCAAGCGGTACAAGCTGGAGAAACGTGAGGTCGAGGCTAAGCTCCGGGATCTGGTGGACCGGGTCGCCGCCGAAGGAGAGAAGGCAGTGGAAGCCTTCAAGTCTAGTGATGCGGCTGTTGACTGGTTGGCCACGGAAGACGGGGTCTTGGCAAAATATGCCGAGATGAAATTCTACTTCCGGGGTCAAGTCGCAGCTGGGGAGAGAGCGAAGACCTTCTTCCTAGCCACCAAGAACGATTACATCAAGATCTTGGAGGCTCCGCCGCCGGAGTTCTGGGAGATTCCGGAGCTTCCATCCGACCTGACGGCCTAGGCCAAGGAGGTGAGTGAGTTTGTCCAGAAGGGTATGGACTAGGTCGGGGATGAAACCGAAGCCACCACCTCTGCCACTGCGCCCAAGTAAATTTTGTAAAATTGCCCGAGTCGGGCTTTTGTAATTTCGCCCAGGTTGGGCTCTTTGTAATGGTATTTCGATTTAATGAAATGAATATTTCGCGTTTTATCAGAGTTCGTACTTGTGTACTTTTCTTTTTTCGCAATTTTTTTCTTAAGTAAATGAGATCGGACCAATATAATGGACCATTCGAACTTAAGTAAAAAGAACCGAGCTGGACGCGACTAATGAATTATCATCCTAATCCAAGCTGGTTAACAGGGCAACTTTATAATCGTCGCCAACCCGAACTCGTCAGTCCGATTTAAAATTGGTCAAACTAATATTAACAAATGTTGAGTTCGAGTTTAGACCCAAACTAATATACCGACTGAAGCCGGTTTACACCGAGTTGGAACTTAATCCGAACTGACAAAGCTTATCAAATTGTTGTTGGTTATTCCTGAGCTGGAACATAGTCCGAGCTGGTTTATTTGATCCTTAGCTCGTGATTAAGCGTGGCCACCGCATTAATCCAAGTTGGTGGTAACTTTGTAGCTGAGGCACTTGGGCCCGGGTATGGCATTGCACTGATTTATAAAATGTGTTGTATTGAATTTACATACGAAGTACTTAGGCTCGGGGACCGTTTACAAGTAGTGTTTTGGCTCGGGGCCTTAACAAGAGATTTCAGCTCGGGCCTGTTACAAAATATTTCGGCTCGGGGCCATTTAGACAAAATACCGCTTCAGGTGTTCTGAGTGCCATGTGTTCTTCAACAGCTTTCCGTCCTTGTCGCGGATGTAAAAAGTCCCAGGTCGGACTTCTTTCACGACTTCGTACGGTCCTTTCCAGGTCGGGGATAACTTGTGACCCGAGCGTGGCAAAAAGATGGCCTTTCTGAGCACGAGGTCGCCAACCTTAATAGGTTTAGGCTTGACCTGTTTGGCAAAGACTCTTTTCATGGCAGCTTTGCTGGCCAACATTCTGATCTGGTTTTTAGCTCGGAGCTCTTCGGCAAGGTCGAGCTCTTCATGGATCCGTGCTCCGTTTATTTCTGGATCATGGTAGAGGGTTCTACTAGTCGGGGACCCGATCTCCATTGGCAGCACTGCTTGAGTACCGAAGGTCAGCTCGAAGGGCGATTCTCCCATTGCCGAGCTGGTGGTGGTCCGCTGAGCCCACAACACCTCGGGAAGAATCGATGCCCACTGGCCCTCTGCTTCCTCCAGCTTGGTTTTCAGGCCCTGCAAAATGATTTGGTTAGTCCTTTCAACTTGGCCATTACTTTGAGGGTGAGCAACAGACAAGAATCTAAGGTCGATCCCAATCTCAGCACATTTGCCTCGAAAGTATACATTGTCGAATTGCTTGCCGTGGTCAGTAATGATGACCTTTGGCACCCCGAATCGGCAAATGATATTTTTTCATACAAAATTCCAAGCTGCCTTTTTCGTTATTCTAGCAACACCTTCAGCCTCAGGCCATTTGGTGAAGTAGTCTACTGCTACGAAGGCATACTTCTTTTGGCCAACACTGGTTGGCAACGGGCCGATAATATCTAGACCCCACTGATTGAATGACCAAGGGCTTATCATCACCGAGAGGTCTACCGCTGGCCTCCTCTGTATATTAGCGAACCTTTGGCAGGTGTCGCACCTTTTTACATACTCTTTGGCATCTTGTTCTAAGGTTGAGCCAGAGCTTTGCCTCCCAAGTGGTTTCCACATACCCCTTCATGGATTTCACGGAGTACATAGTTTCCCTCATCGGGTCCAACACATTTTAAGAGAGGCCAAGTATAGGCCCTCTTATAGAGTTGCCCGACAATTATGACAAACCTTGAGGCTTGTTTCGTGAGTTTTCGAGTAGCTTTTTCATCCTTCGGGGTCATACCCCCCTCCAAGTAATCCATGATTGGTTTGGTCCAATCTGGGCTTAAATTGAGCTCGGCTACGGCTTGCAACCCCAACTGAATGCTTGGTTCAGACACTTCTTCCACATGGACCAGAGTAGGTCGGCTCTCACCCAGGGCCAACCTGGACAGGGCGTCGGCCTTCATATTCTCCTCTTTCGGAATTTGCTGTATCGTGAACCTCTTGAGTCCTGAGGTCAAATTCTTGACTCTGTTGAGGTAGGCTAGCATGGTACTGTCCTTGGCTTCGAACTCTCTCGATATCTGACTAGAAACCAATTGAGAGTTGGTGCTCAGGTCGACTGTTTGTGCCCCGAGCTGAGCTGCGATTTTCAATCCCGCAATCACCGCTCATACTCCGCTTCATTGTTGGACGTCGGAAAGGTGAACTTGAGGGAGTATTGGTGCTCATGCCGGTTCGGGTCGAGGATGACCACCCCAGCTCCGCTACCAGACTTCCCTAAGGCCCCATCCACATGGACCTTCCACATGTCCTCGGGGTCATGCTCGGGTCGACTAGTGCATTCCACCACGAAGTCCGCGATGACTTGGTCTTTGATGGCTGTTCTGGGCTGGTAAGTGATGTCAAATTGGCTCAGCTCAACTACCCATTTCAGCAACCTGCTTGACGCCTCCGGCTTGTGCATGATGGACTTGAGTGGGGCGTCTGTCATAACCTTAATCGGATGAGCGTCAAAGTATGGCTTCAACTTTCTTGCCGCTGTGATGAGCGCGAGGGCAAGTTTCTCCAAGGATGAGTACCTCACCTCGGCCCCTTACAGGGTTTTGCTGACATAATAGACTGGCTTCTGTTCCTTCCCTTCTTCTCGGACTAGTGCCGCTGCCACTGCTGTCCCCGAGCATGCTAGGTATAGTACCAGTTTCTCCCCCATCTCGCAGGGGTGGCGACGCTAGATACCTTTTCAGCTCTTGGAAGGCGTTCTGGCATTCAGTAGTCCATTCAAAGTTCTTAGGATTCCTCAATATTTTAAACAGGGGAGCACACTTGTCAGCCAACCTGGACATGAATTTGCTGAGTACCGTGACTTTGCCTGCCAACACTTGGACGTCTTTCACGCAGGTCGGCGGCGCCAGGTCAAGTATTGCCTGAACCTTCTTCGGGTTGGCTTCTATTCCACGGGCTGTGACCATGAAGCCCAGAAACTTTCCTTCCTTGACGCCGAATGCGCACTTTTTTGGGTTTAGCTTTATCCCAAAGTGCCCCATTACGGCGAAGGCTTCAACCAAGTCGGCTACATGATCTTCCGCCCTTCTGCTCTTGACCAACATGTCATCTACATAGATCTCCATATTTTGACCAATCTGATTTTTGAAAACCTTGTTCACCATCCAAGTGTAGGTGGCTCCAGCATTCTTGAGGCCAAAAGGCATGACCTCATAGTAGTAGAGACCTTTATCGGTGGTGAAGGTTGTCTTCTCTTTGTCTCTGGGAGCCATCTTGATTTGGTTGTAGTCTTTGAAGGCATCCATGAAGGAGAGTAGCTCGAACCCGGATGTGGCATCCACCATTTGATCAATCCGAGGTAGGGGAAAGCAGTCCTTAGGGCAGGCTTTATTGAGGTCGGTAAGATCAATACACAATCTCCATCCCCCTGAGGACTTGGTTACCAGTACCACGTTAGATAGCCAGGTTGGGTACTGGATTTCCTTTATGTGGCCGGCATCTACCAATTTGTTTACCTCTTCTGCTATGATTTGTTGCTTTTCATAATGGAAGTGTCTGCGCTTCTGCTTCACTGAATAGTGATTCGGGTCGGCGTTCAGGTGATGCTCAATCACTCCCGGGTCGATACCTATCATGTCAGAGGCAGACCATGCAAATATGTGTTCATTTTTTAGGAGAAATTGGCTTATACCTTTCTTGAGGTCGGCAGAGAGTTCACTTCTGATTTTTGCTCTCTTTGTTTCATCGGAGAGTTCTACCTCCTGAAGGTCTTCAGCTGGGCTGCCTCTCTTTGCATACCTCTTCTCTTCGAGCAAATCTGGTCCCCAGCCAACCTGATATTTGGGTCGGAGGGAGTTTTCATAGCACTCCCGGGCTGAGAGCTAGGCTCCGCGGATGGTGGCCGTGCCAGCCGGGATCGGGAATTTTAGGGCCTGGTGGTAGGTGGAAGGGACGGCCCTGAAATGGTTGAGTGCCACCCGATCTAAAATTCCGTTGTAGGTGGAGTTGCAATCAATTACAATGAAGTTGGCTTGCATTAAAACCCGCTTATCTCTGTCTTCCAGCTTCAGCGGAAGGTTAATGACTCCCTCAGCTCGGTGTGCTTGCCCGGTGAAACCAGCTAAAGTGCCCCTCAAGGGCCTGAGTTGGCTCCTGTCCAACCCCATTTGCTCAAAAGCGCTGAGGAATAAGACTTCAGCCGAGCTCCCGGTGTCCACCATTAGCCTCTTTAAGGTGAAGTTGGTTATTTCAGCGCTGATCACCAGTGGGTCATCATGGGGTAATATTACCCCCTCCAAGTCTTCCGTGGAAAATGTGAGCTCCTCAACCCCCGGGGCCGGGCCCCGCACCGGTTCATACTCTCTCCCAGCCCTAATGTAACCCTTCCTGCCTGCCGAGGTCTCACCTCCCGATGCCAGTCCTCCCGCAATGGTTTCGATCACAGCCAGATGTCCGCCCCCAGCCTGGCGCCTAGGAGGGCTCCTCTCTCTATCTCTTTGATCATGATTCTGGGTTGGCTGCGGGTCAACGTACCTTCGGAGGTGACCTCGGGCTATCAATGCCTCGATCTCCTGTTTCAAGTCTTTGCACTCTTCGGTGGTATGGCCGTAGTCTATATGGTAGCGGCAATACTTGGTTCTATTACGCTTCTCGGGTCGGCCTTTCATCCTCAGAGCTGGAGGCAGGTGGTTCTGATGCTGGATCTCCATCAGGATCTGCTCCCTTGTGGTGTTAAGGGGAGTAAATATAGTGAACCGGGGGTTCTGCTTTGGCTGTTGGGGCTGCTTGCCTCGGTCGTTTTTTACTTTACCCCCAGGTTGGGCTCGGGAGGTCCCTCCCTTCCTACTAGCTTCTTTCTCCTTGTCATCATCCCTCTTTGCCTGATGGATTTCTTCCGAGTGTATGTACCCTTCTGCTCGTACCATCAGCTCGGATACAGTATTCATGGGGTCGATTGCCAATGAAGATGTAAGGGGGCCCAACCTGAGCCCACTCTGGTAAGCCATCAACGCCATGGAGTCCTCCGGTTGGGGATTCGGATGGATTTTTCATTGAATCTGGCTGTGTAAGCCCTCAAACTTTCCCCTCTATGTTGCTTTACCAGCAGTAATGTAGAAGTGTGACGGGTGGCGCGCCGGCTCCCCGCGAAGCGGGAGAGAAAAGCCTCAGCCAACTGATGGAAACTTGCAATTGAACCGGGACGAAGCTTCTGGAACCAATCCAAGGCATTGCCAACCAGGGTAGTCGGGAATGTCTTCGTCTTCATGAGGTCGGACATGTCGTGTAGGGTCATGTGGTGATCGAAGTTGAGTAAGTGGCTGGCTGGGTCTCCATCTCCGTTATAGACGGCCAGGTTGGGCATCCGGTTGCCGGTGGGTAGTGGTGTGGCTAGTACCTCGGGTGAGAGGGGGCTTAAGCCGAGCTAGTTGATGACCTTGACTATGCCGGCCGCGGTCTTGGCCTGCTCGGGGTCGGCTTGAGCCACCCTTTGACCTCTCGCCTCACCGGGTCTCGCCACCGGCTCTAGAAAGCCCTCTTGGTCTTGAGTCCGCTTTGGCCTTGGGTCTGGGATGCGGAACTGTGGATGCGAGGGCCGCGGCATAGCTTCTTGCGGAACCAGGGAGCTCTCAGCTAGCCAGGCTACCTGCTCTTTAAGTTCCTCAAACATCCTCAGCATCATCTTTATCTCCGGTGACAGGTTGGAGTTGAGGTCTCCATCTACTGCGGGGTTGGTTTGAGTGGCTAAGTGTATACGTTGGCTCGTCCCAACGTCGGCTGGGGTTGGGTTTTGGCTAGGCACCTGCGTGGTTTCGAGGTCCTCATCCGGGTTAGGCGAATCCTCTACCGGTGCACTGTGGCTTCTCGTTTGTACCATAGTGGTTTCTTAGTGAGTGGTGATGGAGAGTGATAGAAAGAACTCTTCCCACAAACGGCGCCAAACTGTCGAGGTCGGATTCTCGCAGTTGAATTGGTCGGCTACGCTTGTCAAGCTGAACTTTCAGGTTGGCCTCCGAGTTGAATTTTTCAGGTCGGCTACGTCACCTGCACAAGGAAATGAAGGAAAAGGCGGGGTGATGACCCGAATTTTTCCCTCGGGCGCGCGAATTATTAGTATGTCCGAGCTGACAAGGTAGTTGAGAGCATTTAATGACGAGTTACCTCCAAAATGAAGAGGGTGGAGCTCTATTTATATTAAATTCAGGTCTGACAGCATTTAATGCGGTGCAACTTTATGTCCCATCAGTGCTTTATATCCCATCGGAACAGCTGGCACTGAGGTCGGGATTTTCCGGGGTCGGGTCAGCATTCCGGTTGGGCATTTAGCTGAATGCGCTGGACTCGACTCAAATTAGCCCGTCTCAACTCAGCGTGGGTAACTCACTCCAATTCAGTGACCCTTCATCAATACACATCACACATAAATATATAACTTACCCCACATTTAAAGTCGGACGGTCTAACTAATCGATTCTAACATAAAATATATTTGTCTTACATAAATATATGACTTGCCTCTCATTTAAAGTCGGACTCATCCTACTGACGTTTGCAATGTTTTTTTATTCCTCAATAACCCCATTGTTCATGCCCAAAAAAAAAAAAAACCCATTGTTCTTATCAAAGCAAGTAAACGTGGCAAAAGTACAAAGTAGTCAATAGTCATCAAGTATGGAATTTTTACCCCAAAAAAAAAAAAAAGTATGGAATTAACAAGAAGAAGACACGTTATTACATTCATGTAGTTGGTTCCACATAATAAATATGACTTGATTTATTTTCATTTGGTCGCCATTACGCGGAATTATCTAGAACACGGCAAGTTCAGTACCCTTTTCCAAAACTTGTGTACTTACTGGTCTATTCTTGTGGATTAAGAAACGACTTTTTGGCTTTAGGACAGTGAAACCTTTGCATTACAAAGAATCATTTCCTCTTCCTTTTATTTTTCTTGTCTAGTACTACTATGATATCGTACAAACAACGAAAAAAGTTTAATTGATCAAACTAATACTTATATTTTGATGAATTTCACATGTATATGATCTACTCTATGTATTAGAAAGACTGATAATCTATCAGACTTTGTTTTTCTTTACCACCTAATCTGTAGTAGATCAAAATTGAGAGTATTTACTTATTTTCTCCTTATTTACTAATTAGAAATGCTAAGTAAAAAGATTAAAATTAAAAGTTTGTATTTTTAAATTTTAAAAAAGATTTATTGTATTTTTAAATTTTTTTTACATTTAAATTAATATTTTATTCATATTTTTGGACTCTTTTTCTATTTAAATTATTTTTTAAAAATTATTGGTTTTAGTTTTGGTTATCAGTGATTTTTTTTATACTTAACGATTTTAATTTTAGATAATGATTTTTAAAACTATTGATTTTCGGTTTCAATTTTTTTAAAAATCACGGTTAACTAAACCGCTGCTCTTCCTAGTATAAAAGTTATATTTTTATAGGGATATGTTAGTCATTTGAAAAATAAGTTATTCTCAAACACATGTATTAAGAATAAAATATCATTTCATTCTCAACTCATTTTGTACCAATCGCTGCTTAAGTGTACAACTTGATCACCAACCACTAGCTCTCCCTCAATTAATAAATTTCTTCAACTAAATATAGTAACTTTTGCTTGCTTGTCGTGTTTGCCTCTTTGGTGCTATATAACATTAAAGAGTGATGCATAAACACTGCCTTCTTTAAAACGCTATAACTGGTCATTTAGTTTAGTGATATGATTCTCATTTTAGATGCGAGAAATCTATTCTCGTGTGTAACATCCTAAATAATATAAAATGCTCTAAGATTCCCATGAATGACAATAATAATAAGCTTTAAAACTTCTGAAATATATGTCCCAAACACAAAAATATAGACCCTACCCTACATGTGTTTTCACGCACCCAACTGTAACGGTGGAGCACACAAATGTTTTTAAAACTGCCCCTAACATTCTTTCTTGATAATGCAAGGAATAATCTATGTACGTAAAAGAGGATGATGAAATTGTACAACAGATTTGCTGGTATATGTTTATTTAGTTCACATATACGAATGTTTAAAATCATGTGTAATCTAGTCTTATTCAATCTTTCACACGTGTTGAGTGTGTTCAATATGTTATGTGTATCAATCTTCCACGTATGTTTACGTGTGACATTAAGGGAAGGTTCAGTAAAATCTCTTTAAATTAATACTCGATAAATTAATAATATTTTTTAAATCATAAAAATATTCGTTCCCGACTTGAGAGTAGTGTAAAAAATTAATAATATCGATAAAATTATAAGATAATACATTTAATTTTTTTTTTTTTTGTATTTTATCGACCCAAAATATTTCATAAATTAATAATTAGTTAAAAATTACATAATAAATTGACTATGAGATTAAAGAAAGTTGTTTTAATCCTAATCATTGGATTAGGATACGATATCAGAAAAATTTGTTTAATCCTACTAAATTAGATTCTTATCCTCTATTTTGATTAGACTTGTTTACTTATTATTTCAAATTGGTTTAGAAAAATATGAGTTACTTTTCAAAAAGTACCATAAATATTTATTGATAAATTGATATCTCTTTAAATTAATAGAATTTAATGATCTCAACGCTATTAATTTAAAAAGTTATCCCACCAATTGAAATTTTCCCAATTCAACCATATGGCCGACAAAAGCGGATGAAAAAGGAGGAGGAAAGTCGAAAGAAGAAAAAAATCAAGCTTAGTTATATAGAAAACAAATCGAAATTTAAATCACCAAGCACCAATCTCAAATTTGTCCATTGTGTTAAACTACACAGAACTACATAGAGAAACGTTACCTTTGATCTATGTGGGAAACCATCTTTAGATTTATAAACATTTCTTACAAATTGATCGTTGTTTATGGTATATTATTATTGAGATGTCATGAACACATTAAATTATAGTAATTTGATTAAAAGTGCTCATTTGATATGTAAGTATGAAAGATATCATTTAAAGATAAAAAAACTTTTTACAAATCGATTGTTATTTATGACATATCATCAAAACTCAACATTTTAGAATATGAACGAGAATTAATGAGATGCCATGAACACGACCAAATTGTAGTGTTTTGAGCTCACTTTGATGATGAGTCCTCCTTGGATATGGAAGAGCAAAAAGATATCATCTAAGATAATAAAAACTTCTTGCAAATTAATCGTTGCTGATGACATATTATCAAAATCTAACATTTTGGAATATGAAAGAGAATTGATGAGATGCCATGAACACAATCAAATTATAGTGTTTTGCACCACTTTGAGTCCTTAGTCTCTTGTTGAGAGACCTTTATATACTAAAGGGAAATAATGTAACTTATTTTTATTTTTTTGGCAAGACCGCATGTAACAATTTACAATTAATGTTTTTCAATTTTTATATTTTTGGAAGTTACTTATTACATAATTTAGATGAGATGTCACAGTTAAAATTTTGCATTCAACAATGAAATTATGAACCACTAAAGTTTGGATGCAAATTGGACTCAAGTAACAACATTTAAAACCTGATAAACCAAAATTAATTATAGATTATTGAAAAATTTATTGTGAGACAAATTAGGTAATAAATATTCTGAAAATGGAATATTTATTGGTACATTGAGGGTATTAGAGGTTATAATATACATTTGAAAGCTTCCATCTATTTTTTTTTTCTTTCTCTTTTGTGAAGTACTTTCTTTACTAATGCAACTATTGAGTATTACAGGGGCGGAGGAAGGGGGGCTGGGCCAGCCTCCAAAAAAAAAAAAAAAGAATTTAGTAGATTTTTTTTTTTTTTTAAAAAAAAGACTTGCCCCCCGCTCCCCTCCCTCCATCCCAAGTAAAAAGTAAAAACGTTATAAAAGTTTCCAAAAATATAGAGTTAGTTGTGGTGGTTAGTCACAAATATATTCATGTTATTGGCATGAAGTTTGAATCACTGTTGCAGTGTATTGTTTTTTTTCTTTTTGAAAAACCAATCAATACCAATTACCAAAAGCCTTTACATTCCAACAAAAAATTTAACAAGTAAACAAAGCCATATTTAACCAAAAAAGCATTCAAAAACATGTTGAAGTAGATGAATCAATGACAGTATAGCTCAACACTTTTAAGTTCTTGACCTTGTGCCATCCTTTCTTGCAAGATTCACCCACAATCTTCGCACCTTTCTTGAAAAAATGCTTGAGCTCTTTAGCCTTTTCCTTCACTTGCTTCTCAAAGCTCCCCATAGCCTTGAAGCAAAATCAAACGAACACAAAATAAACAACTTCGAGTTTGCTTAAAGTTTATGTAAGAATGGTGACACGCACATAGCATATTGTTTTTTTTTTTTTTTTTTGCTAATTTTGCCAATTTGCCGGGAAAACTGCAGCAGCATATTGTATGTCTATTAGATTGATATATATAACTTTCAACTTTGAGTTGTTGAATAATAGATATGCTAATGTTCTTTTCTGCTAAAAGATATAAATTCTCATAACATCTATTTTATTTTATTTTATTTGAAATTTTTAGTTGCAGACAATGAAAATCAACTTAAAATGTTAAAAGGCTCCGAGTTTGGCCAAATGTGAATATATAATTTATATTTAATTGAATTTGAATTTTTAATTAGTTTTTTATTATAAGTTATTATGTTACAAAGAAGTGGAAAGATATTTTTTGAGTCTCTTTTCTACTAACTTAAAAAATATTGTATAAAAAATACTAAACCAAACCAAACTAAATTGAGTATTGTCTTATTAGGTGGGTTCGGCATTGTACCCAAAAAAAAAAATCGGCCCTCTAACATTAAATTTCTAGTTCCGCCCTTATATTGAGAAAACAAAACAAGGTGGCTCAAATTTGAGAAAACTTTCCAAAATACTTCCCTAACCTTTTTTTTTTTGTTATTATTCAAGGGAGGCCATAAGGTGTACACCATATATTAAGAAAGTAACCAACGAGAATCAATTTCACAACATCTTGTATATAAAGCGAGTAACTTACCACTAGACCAAAGTCCTAATGGCCAGTCCCCTAACCTTTTATCTACGAGATACCTTTTTTTTGCCTTAACTGTTAAAGAATCAAAAAATTAGAAAAGTGAAAATTCCGTTAAAATGGAAAACATTTTATGCGGAATACGATGTCCCATTTGACCTGATAACATATAGCATAGAGAAGATAGTGTAAAATAAGGTAAATAAGGTTGAGCTTGGGATTGATGATATAGATTAACAATGTTAGAAATTGTTCTGTTGTTTTCAAGAACAAAAAATTTGTTTTCAAAAACAGTTTGAAACTACCCTTATATTCAATCCAACTATCAAGACCAGTTGTGTCCGAAATGGTGTTAATAAGATATCAACGAACATTTTTTACAACAGTCATGCACCACTTATGTCTGTGTTTCCGAAAACACATCTTGGTAGAATAGAAATTACTATGAGAAAATATGCTATATATGAGATTCAAATAATCATTAATCATTATAAACTTTTTTTAAAATTATCATACTTGAATCTTCCTCACGATCTTATAAGTTATGAAGCGTCCGAATCCTTTTGTATACGGCTACTAGGGAAGATATCAATAGTCCCATAGGAAGTATATATAAGGGTTAATATATTTTTTTCCTTGAGGAGAAAACAAGAAAAGAAGAATAGAGAGGATGAAATTTTGTTCATTCGTGAATTGTAACTTTTCATTGGTTTTGAAATGAAATTTCAATATGAAAAATAAAATGGAATTGAAGTGTTCAATTCCCTAGGGGAAGTTTATTACTCCATTAAATTTGGCCATTGTGTAAAACTACAGATAACTACATGGAGAAACGTTACCTTTGTTCTAGCTGGGAAACCATCTTCATATTTATAAAAAGTTCCTATAAATTGATCGTTGTTCATGACATATCATCATTGATACTCACTTTTACATGTTATGATGAGGTGTCATGAATACAATCAAATTTTAGTAATTTGATTAAGAGTGCTCCTTTGATATGTAAGTGTGAAAGATACCATCTAAAGAAAAAAAAAATCTTACAAATCAATCGTTGTTCATGGCATATCATCAAAACTCAACATTTTGGAATGTGAACGAGAATTAATGAGATGTCATGAACACGATCAAATTGTAGGGTTTTGAGCCCACTTTGATTATAAGAGCTTCTTCGGATATGGAAGAGCAAAAAAATATCATATATCTAAAGATAACAAAAACTTCCTACAAATTAATTATTGTTCATGACATATCATCAAAATCTAACATTGTGAAATATGATCGAGAATTGATAAGATGCCATGAACATGATCAAATTGTAGTATTTTGCACCACTTTGAGTCATTAGTCTCTTGTTGAGAGACCTTTATATACTAGAGGGAAGTAATGTAACTCTTTTTTCTTTTTTGTGAAGTGCTTTCTTTGCTTTGTGAAGTGCTTTCTTTGCTAATGCAACTATTGAGAAACTGACGTCTTTTGAGGTTTCCTATTTCCATTTATAGTTCAATTATATTCCTAATATAGAGGGCCAAGGGTACTTGAGAATGTATTGAGAAATTCAGGAAGTTATAGAGATAAAACAATAGGGACTAATTTGGGAAAAAAGGAAACAATGGGAACTATATGGGCTCTTTTTCCTATATAGATACAAAAGGTTGTATAAGTGTAAAGGTGGAATTGATATAGCTAAAAAATATAGTTTCAATTCTACCATTGAGATATATATGGGATTTGAATTTCCTCTTTTGCATCTTCAATTACCACTTACTATAGAAAAAATATTGATTTTAGGGCCTGAATTTAGTCCAATATAGAATTTAGGGTATGAATTTCAAAACTTTTAATAAAAGAGCTCTAACTTTTGAAAAAGGGGGTATTTTACACACCTATTAACAATAAAATATTAGGTTAATATCATTTTACCCCCCACTATATAATACAAATTTTGTTCCCTAACATTTATTTAATACTGTTCAACCTCTTCACGTAATTTAGTTAACTAATATTCCTTGTAGCCTCAGAAGATAGATGAATGTACAAAAATAACCTTCTTTATAACTAATGTTTATTTTCTTTTTTTTTATATTTTTTTTGTAAATGTTAAAACTTCAAACAATAAATAAAACCTCAAATAAATGTTACACTGTATAATTAGTATAAATTTTTTACTTTAATATATATGTTCTTTTTTATGCTAATATATATTTCTTTTTTCTTTCATACTTATTTTATCTCACTTAACACCTTTTATGTTTTCAGGTAAAAACAATGATCATTTTTGTATATTTGTAGTTATAATAGACATTTTTGTTAACTAAAGCACGGATAGGTTAAGTGATAGAAAATAAAAATTAGGACAAAATGTTACAAATGTTACAGTATATATACATTGAGGAGGTAAAGTAATAACCTAAAAACATCAACACTTTGACCCTTTAAACCTTTAAAGTATAAAGTATAACATTATGTTTCCTATATTCATTTTGTGTCGCTTAACACCTTTGGATTATTAGTGAAAAGAATGAGTATTTTGTATATTAATTTGATTTTTAATTACTACAAGGAACTTTTTTGTTGTCTAAATCAAAAAAGGAGATTAACTGATAGAGCAAAATTCTTTATTGTATATATTGTGGGGGGTAAAGTGAAAACTAAAAATGTAGAGTTAGTAGGAATGTAACATGGGTAAGAATCATCTCCTTGGATTGATTCTCTCATTTCCTATATGGTGGTGAAAGTGGTGGTGAAGAGATCTAATGTTAGAGTAATATGTGTCGTGAATTTATCTTTTCTAATATATATAAAAGAGTATGAATATTTTTTTCTTTTTATTTTTTTTAAAACATCTGCACAACCTGAAAAAAGTTAGATTCCTACTTCCTCTGGGAATAAAAATTTAGAAATTCATGGAATTCTTGTACTCCCATGAATGTAATATATCAAGTATTTTTTTTTTAAATTTTACGAACCAAATATACAATATTATATTTCTGATTCCACAAACCAAACACGGCTAAAATATAAAAAAGAAAAAGGGCCAAGATTGCAGGACTTTCTGAAAAATAATAAGAAAATTGTTAGAGTTTGTGTTGTATAAGTATGGATTATTTTTTAAGCAATATGACTAATTTGCTCAATCAACGAAGTTCTGTGGTGAATATGAAAAACTGATGTAATTACTTGGTATAAAGTGATTTTGTTACACGTGATGTTGCAACAAACTGGAACCTGCTTTCTTTTACAGTTTGTTAACAGATCGATTTTCTAACTGCTTAGTCCACAACCACGACGTTCCACTTAATGTTCCAACATAAGTAATCAGCAACGGAAATAATAGAATCATATCAGAAACAAGAACACCAAGATTTAACGTGGTTCAACCGTACGGTCTACGTTCACGGGGCCTCCCCTGGTCCAACAAACCTGTTCATTAAGAAATATGATAAGTTACAACACCAATGGACTTACACAAATAAAGATTCCCTCTTAACATTTGACGCCGCAATGATGAACTCCTTAATGAACTTCAGTTCTCTCCCGATAACTAGACATTCTTCTCCCAAAGAATGAATAAAAGAGACAGTAAGCTAAACACTCAAAGCCTCATACAAAACGCTCATGACTTACTGTCAAACTAAACAAACAGAGTTGCAACACTAGAACAATCAAAGACTAACACATAGATGGTGTTGCAACATAACACGGAATAAAGAAATCCTATGTGTTCTCTTGCAGCTCGTCCGTGCTCTCCCTTTCTCTTTTTGTTTCTACATCTTCCTCTCGTCCTGTGTTCCACCTAAATACTTGTTATGCCTTGGCGTTCAAGAAAAGATCCTTCTCATAAATCCCTCATTTCCTTTTAGGAAAAGGACAATTAATGCAATCACATGATTTATTCTTTTATGGTAAGTTACCATAATATTTTACCTGCTCATTCAAAAAAGGCAAAAATACAAATATGATAATAACTCCTATTTTGCAAAACATAGCCAATTAATCTACAATCAAAAGTAATTGCCTCAACAAAAATTAATATAATTTTTCATAATCACAAATGACATCTATGAGAAGAGCAACATCACACTTACGTAAAATGTGTCACCATCATTTCAAGCTGATTTCTTCTACAAAATGCCACTTGTGACCACTCATTCTGTTCTAGGTAATATTCTTTCATTCGGCAATGCGTGATAGAAGACCAAAATGAGTATTGTTGATCATAGAAGATATTGAGGTTCGGAATTCAAAGTTAAATTTTTTTTGCATGATTAAAAAAAGGACTATTTTCGAGCAATGAGTTTAGCTAGTAAGTGGGTCAAAATTGCAAGACTCCATAACCATGTGAGCCCAAAACATCTACAATATCTCTCTATATATCTAACACATTCTTGTCAACAACTAATTTAATTTGTTATAGAAGTCAATACAAGAATCTTCATCTTCAACTCTATTCTGATAATCCTCTGAAATTCCAAGAGAGTCCATCACGTCTTCTTTGCTCCATCCCGCATGTAATAACCTCTTTGACAACAATCTTACGTGCCACACCACATGTTCTTTATCTTTTACCAAATTATTATCATCGTATTTATTACGATGATGATGATCAAACTCGTTATTGCAGCCATCCATCATCATCATCTACCTTACATCCTCTTTCTTCCGCCCTCCATTCCTCAATCTCCAACATATTCCCTCCAAACACCCCTTAAAGTACTCCCCATTCTACCACCTGCCACCCGTGACACCACACGCCATCGCCAATTCCGTCTAAAACTCAATCCGCCTTGCCTCTGTGGCGGCCCACGGTGGCGCATTCAACAATTTAGCCAATGTAGGCTTACTCAAAACACCCTCATTGTTCCTAAACTCAAGTTGTTGATAAAAACCAACTATATCAAAACTCCACACCTTTGAAATATATCACTTTTGAAAATAAGAGATAACTAAAAATGACTAACGATCTCACTCGGACCAAAGATAAGAGATTGAAATATATTACTTTTAAAAATAAGGGATCACTTTATCAAATAGGTCAAAGATAGAGGACCAAAATGAGTATTAACCCATATACAAAAGGGTATGAATATTTTTGTTTTTTATTTTTAAAAAAAAATATTTCAACAACTTGAGAAATTTAGATTCCCATCACGTGGGAATAAAAATTAAAAATTCATGGAACTATTGTACTCCCAAGAATGTAATATATCATGTATTTTTTATTATTATTATTTTACGAACCAAATATAAGAAAATCTTATAAGATTCCATGAACCAAACACTGTTGAAGTATAAAAAAAGAAAAAGGGCCAAGATTGCAGGACTTTCTGAAAATATAATAAGAAAATTAATATATTTTTTTCATAATTACAAATAATAGCTATGAGAAGAGCAACAACACACTTGGATAAAATGTGCCACCATCATTTCAAAATGATTTCTTCTACAGAATGCCACCTGTGACCACTCGTTTTGTTTTAGTTAATAATCTTTCATTCGCCAGTGCATGATGATGTCACGCTCCGAAATTTAACACAGTAAATTTGGAACGAGACCGTCACGTGCCTAGAAAGACAAGTCCTCCTAAGTCGGCAAGGCTCAATATCTTAATACAATTAGTGCAAAACTACTAAAACCTCAGTTGTCTGAAATCTCCAATAATGACTTTAGATACTCAAGTGTTACTTCAAATTCCAAGGATCATAACGTGAGGTAAAATTTCTCAATTATTAGAAACAAACTCGAATGTCATAACTGGAGTTCAAATCCAACACCAAATAACATTTGAATGGGAAATTCTTTTTGCACTAGATCATCTCAAGAAGCTGACACTACCCACCCTAGGCTTGAATTCCTACTCTTCTTTCTCTGCAAAGGAAGCAGGCGGAAACAAAAAAAAAAGGGATGAGCGAACAAAAGCTCAGCAAGGGGTCTTTCCCTAGAGAAATGACAAGAGTATATGAGTCAAATAGATAATGAGAATGAGTGGTAGCGGAAGAATAATGAACAATTAATAACTTGCAATAGATTCTTTAAACTGTAACAGTGGTCGCATAGCAATTAACATTCAGTACAGTATGATAGATATTATCCCCCCTATCAGGTTTAGTACGATAGGTATTATCCCCCCAATCAGGTTCAGTACGATAACTATAACTTGTCGAGCAAAAACGGTCAATGTACAGTTTAAGAAGAAGGAGACATCGATCAGTATACAAGCAAGGATACTCTTGACATTACTTTTTGGATATACATAACAGGTATGTCAACTTACATTTCAAGTAGACAAGGAACAAGATAGGCTCTCGAATATTTATATCAAAAGATATAATATCGTAAAATGGAACAATAGTAAATAGTGAATTAAATCACCAATTGGATAACGATAATTTAGCAAATAGCTGAAAGGTTCTTAAATATGATTTTGAACAAATGGTCATAAAATCACTTATGGCACAAGCATTATGTAGATTTTTTTTCAAGAGGTAATAAGATCAAACTTAACTCTTGGAAGGTAAATTATTTTCTAAGTGATAAAATTCTTATTTACAAAAAGATGTTAAAAGGTGCCTTAGTCTTGGAGCTTTTAATTTATGTTTGGTTGGGTTAGAAATGTAGTGCAGAAATAGTGAAAATAATATATATTCATATGTAAATGTATTTAGAGTAGATTAAGTTAAAAGAATATGTAATACATAAATATGTACAATTTAAGTAAAAGTAGCTCTAAAATCATGTAAGGCACCAAATAACTCTTACGAAAACATGGTAGTTAAAATAGCAAGTTTGGATTAAGATGTCATAGACTATTTTTAAAAGATAGAAAACATATATTATATAAATGTGGTTATTTTGGAAATGGCAGTACATGAAAGTAGTAGTCTTCACGTGAACAAATTGGTTTTGCGACCAACTTTTGAACAAAATAAAATGTATAATATACGCCTGCTGGAAAACCCATAGTTTATATCAATATAAATTATATAGTCCTTAGCTCATCAAGTCTGTAACTTTCTTAGGTACTTATAATAAGCAAATGGTTTCTTGGTAGTTGTAAGCACAATACATGTATGAAACATGATACCATTAAAATAATAGAGAATAGTTTCTTAATAGTTGAAGTATATAAATACTATTAAACTAATGAAGTCATGTACATAAAGTTGTTCTTAATGCCATTGAGAATCACGTAGGCATTGAAATAGTTTAATTAAAGAATCATTGAATCCTTAGGCATTTACTTTTGGTAGTAACAGCCACTGACCAACATGTATACATATGTAGTAGACCGAAGACTATACTTATCATATTATGGCATCTTATTCCATCTACATATAAGCAGTCAAGAATGATACCAGTTATCTCATTCAATATTTCAACGAGGAACTATCAAAAATATTAGTAGGTTATCGATTCATGAAAATAACAACGAGCCCAGAATTAACCATAACGATAAGTGAAATAAATATTGGTTGTAGGATTTCTAACGATTCAATACGAGAGGAGAAATGATAAGATTAATAGGATTTATACGAGTGATAATCATTTAGCTGAGTCTATAGAATAATATTAAGATATAATGGAAGAATCTCACTTACCTCAATTTCAAGTTTGATAAAAATCTCAATATCTTTGTCTTACAAAATTTGTACCATGATAAAATATTTCTATTAAAAACTTCAATCATCTCAGTTTACTTTCAAATGATCAAAAGTGTCTCTTATTCTTAATACTAAAAGAATGGTATAACTTATAAACAACTGAGTACACCATGAGATCAAAGGCTTACCGTGACGAAACCGTGTTGCAAGCTATTTTCGCATGAGACCAAAGTTTTCTGCTACTATAATTTTTTTATGAAGAGAAACGTTCGAGAGTTGCCCAAGGTGGAAAATTCCAATCGCTTTAAATGCTTACAGATTGGGCGCTATTGGCTATTTTATAATCAATTGCTCTGACGATCCGTATGCATTTGGTTTTGCTTTGCAGTCAAAACGTGGTAATCAACATGGGTTGCATTGGGGTTGGATATGGCTTATATTAATATTAGTTTGTTTAGCATCTTTCTGCCACAAAACTTAAATTCCACCAAAAGCTAACATTATAGTATGGCCTAAGTTGGAAAGTGAACCATATAACATTGAGGCATGTGTAGAAGTAATCATGAGCTATAGTGAAATAGAATTGCTTGCTCAAGTTTTCTTTTTCTTTGGCTGGAGATGAAGTGCTAGATGGGTCAACTTCATTTCTCTTTCTCGTAATGCCATTCCTCATTGTCATAATCTCTACATATATTCATCCTATTCATTTCCTAAGAGCCGCCAGACAGTAGCTTGGAAATATGACTCATCTTATTTTCTTTTGCTTTCCCGTTGTGACTAAGATTAAACAAAAGCAGGAGGGGGCTAAAGCGTGATATGACATGCTTAATATATTGCATGAGGTGGACTTCCGAATTTAAAAGATGCTGCACGAATAAAATGAGAACCAGCAAAAATAATCCTGAAAGTCCGGTTTAATTTCTTATTGACAGTTCAGACACATTTTATTAAAATAATCGTAATTTCTTTTACAAAACTTCAATTAATGTGCTGTTTGAAGTATTAGAAACTAGACTCGTAGGGCTTTCCAACTATATATAGATCATCACCTAACTTTTTCTCAATCGCTACAGTTTTTAATTCGAAATTTGGCCTAAAAACTTATTCGTAACTTTGTAACCTTTCAAACTTCTTTAAATAAATTTCCAGAGTGAACTTATATGCTTGGGCTTGCATATCTAGATGTTCCTATATCACTTTTAATACATTCTAAATTATATACAATCTCAATTGCTTTGAAATACAATATAACCATTATTGTTAATTAGCCATTATTTAACAATTCTTAATTTATTTTAGACTCGCATTTAGTAGGGTATTACAGTCTAACTGAGCATGAAAGGTTGGCCTCACATATAATTTCTAAGCTTTACCGGCTGGAAATACTGCCTTATCTGCTAGTGCCTCTCCTCCTATGCTTTCTGCCACTTGTACTACTACCAACACATTTCAATCCCCCATGCGTGAGAAGAATGTATCCAACAAACAAGCCAAATAGCATTCCACATCCATAACCAATCAGCGCAGCATCCCAATCAAATGCAATGAAACTATTTGAATGATCATCTTCTTGTGGCAATGTTGGTAGCTTTTGTGCTTCACCATCTTCATACATCTTTGTCAAGGGAAATCCTCATAATGCAGAGTTCCCTAGGTATGAATTATTATCAAATGTGGAAAGCTGTCTACCATTGGGTATGGCTCCTACCAATTGATTATACGAAAGGTTGAGGACTTCAAGAGGTTTAATCTGGATCAACTGGCTTGGAATTTTCCCATCCAACTGGTTTGATGAAAGGTCTAGTGATTCAAGATTGGTCAAATTTCCAAATGAGGATGGGATATTGCCTATGAGGCTGTTATGAGATAAGTTAAGAAACCAGAGGGATTTAAGTCTGCCAATAGCACTTGGAATCTCTCCTTGAAATTTGTTGCAGGATGAATCAATGGCTGTGAAGATTTTCACGTTGCGCTCTATTTCATACATATGTCCCTTAAACACTAGTGATACAGAAGCTTCATAGTATGGGCTTTGCGCTGTTGTACTGCCTAGTGCTTGATTACTAGCATTCATCATAGCTTCAAAATGGGCAACGTATACAATAGGCAAAAAGCCAGTTAGCTCATTGTTGGCAATGTCAATAATCTGCAATTTAGGGATGGGAGACTTCGTCTTGGAAATTCCAATTGAACCATAGAAATTGTTGAAGACTGATTCAAAGTTGACCTGGTCTATTGGTTTTGTTAGTGGCATATTTTTCTGGTTTAGTTAGGCAAATAATGAGGCTTGTTTATTGCTAACAGTAGGATAGTGGCTGAGTTAATTTCTGCAATTTAGTTAAGTTGTAAGCCTATAAATAGGCGAGTTTTCTCTAGTATTCACTATCAATAAACAAAGTCTTTAAAGCTTCCATATCTTTTCTATCCTTGTTTGCTTATGTCGTTTCTTTCTTCAACATTTTTGGCATCAAGAGCTAGGTTGTGAAAGTGTGTCGAGAGAGTCCAAAACACAATGACGAGCAACGGTAGTGTGATGGGTACTGCACAACCTCTTATTCCCATCTTTAAGGGAGAAGGCTACGAGTTCTGGAGTATTCAAATGAAAACTTTACTCAAATCTCGAGATCTTTGGGACTTGGTGGAACAGGGGTATGCAAATCCTAATGAAGAAAACAAATTGAGAGACAACAAGAAGAAAGACACCAAGGCTTTAGTGATCATCCAGCAGGCTATCTATGACAGCGTCTTCTCACGAATTGCAGCGGCGACCACATCGAAGGAGGCATGGTCGACTCTGAAGAAGGAGTTTCAAGGAGATTCAAAAATAGTCGTGGTAATATTGCAATCACTTCGGCGTGACTTAGAAACTTTGATCATGAAAGCTAGAGAATCCATTGCTGATTTTTTGTCCAGAACAACAACAATAGTCAGTCAAATGCGATCCTACGGAGAGAAGATTACTGATCAGACAATTGTTGAAAAGGTATTGCGAAGCTTGACTCCAAAATTTGATCATGTAGTTGCTGCAATAGAAGAATCTAAGGATTTATCAGTTTTTTCCTTTGATGAACTAATGGGGTCTTTGTAAGCACATGAGGCAAGAATTAATAGATCACTTGAAAAGAATGAAGAAAAGGCATTTCAAGTGAAGGAAGTTATCAGCAAAGCTGGAGAGAATGATAACACAACAAGCAAGGGTCGTGGTAGGGGAGGATTTCCTGGTCGTGGTCGTGGTAACGGAAGAGGCAAAGGTCGTTCAGATGGGCAATACCAGTCTAATGAGCAAAGAAACAACAAGAGTGGTGTTCAATGCTATCATTGCAAGAGGTATGGGCATATAAAAGCTGATTGTTGGTACAACAAAGACCAACAAGTAAATTTTGCAACAGAAAATGAAGAAGAAAGTAAGCTTTTTATGGCTCATTTTGATACTAACAATCAGTCAAGCAATGTGTGCTTTCTAGACAGCGGTTGTTCAAATCATATGACAGGCACCAAATCCATGTTTACGGAGCTTGATGAGACACAAAAAATGAAGGTGGAGCTTGGCAATGGCAAAGAATTGCGGGTTGAAGGGAAAGGTACAGTGGGCATTGAAACACCCCATGGTAATGTAAAGCTTTTACATAATGTTCAATTTGTACCTGATTTGGGATAACTTGTTGAGTGTTGGGAAATTAATGGCTGGTGGATATTCAATATTATTTGAAAATGATGCATGTGTCATTAAAGATAAGCAGACAGGTCATACATTGATCAATATCAACATGACTCAAAACAAAATGTTCCCATTAGAAGTTTCAAGCATAAGGAATTTTGTTTTTGTTGCTGGTAGAAAAGATGATTCAAGGCTATGGCATTTGCGATATGGGCATCTCAACATCAAAGGTCTAAAATTGTTGAGTGAAAAAGGTATGATTTTTGGACTACTGAAAATTGAGTCTGTTGAATTTTGTGAAGGATGTGTTTATGGGAAACAAACTAAAAAATCATTTCCTGTAAAAAAAAACTTGGAAAGCTTCAAAGTGTCTTGAATTAATACATGCTGATTTATGTGGGCCTATGCATACTACATCTTTTGGTGGGAGTCGTTATTTTTTGCTCTTTATCGATGATTGTAGTCGCATGAGTTAGGTTTATTTTTTGGAAAACAAATCATAAACATTTCAGAAATTCAAAAACTTTAAAGCTATGGTTGAAAAGCAAAGTGGTTGTTATATCAAAGTCCTTCGCACTGATAGAGGTGGAGAGTTCTTGTCTACATAATTTAATCTTTTTTGTGAAACAAATGGCATTCATAGGGAATTGACAACTCCTTATACTCTGGAGCAAAATGGTATCGTCGAGCGGAAAAATCGAACTATTGTGGAAATGGCAAGAAGTATGTTACAAGCGAAAGGTCTTCCAAATCATTTTTGGGCTGAAGCTGTTGCAACATCAGTCTACTTATTGAACCTCTCTCCCATAAGGGTTGTCATGAATCAAACTCCATTTGAGGCTTGGCATGGTAGAAAACCATCAGTAAGTCATCTAAGATTTTTTGGGTGTATTGCTTATGCTTTGATAAACTCTCAATTTCGTCATAAACTTGATGAAAAATCTAAAAAATGTATTTTCATCGGTTATTGTTCACACTCCAAAGCATATAGATTATATAACCCTCTTAGTGGTAAGATTTTAATCAGAAGGGACATAGGATTTAATGAAAATGCAAGCTGGGATTGGGGTAAAAGTCATAAGAAAATGCAATAACAAATCCCTGTGCCCGTTGGAATCACTCCAAATGAAAGTCAAGAGCCAGCTCCAGTAAATTCATCGGCTAGTTCCTCTATGGTGTCTCCAAGTTCGTCAGCCTCATCATCACCAAGCCAAAACTCTTCATCCACTCTCGAAGAGTCTTCAGATGAAACACCACCAAGAAAGTTTAGATCCTTGAGAGAGATATATGAATCTTGCAACTTTGCTCTCATTGTTTCAGATCTGATCACCTTTGAGGAAGCAGCTGCAAAAGAAGAATGACAAAAAGCAATGAAGGAAGAATTGATAGCTATAGACAAGAATGAAACGTGGGACTTGGTGGGCTTACCAGAAGGTAAAAATGCAATTGGTTTGAAGTCGGTATTCAGAACAAAATTTTGTGCAGATGGAAGCATACAAAAACACAAATCTCGACTCGTGGGGAAAGGGGATGCACAACAATATGGAAATGATTTCTAACAAACATTCTCTCGGTGGCTCATTTCAAAACTATGAGAATTGTTCTAGCAGTGGCTGCACAATTAGAAAGGCCTGTTTATCAATTCGATGTCAAGTCGGCAATTCTAAATGGAGATGTACGAGAGGAAGGTTATGTAACTCAACCAGAAGGCTTCGTAATAGAAGGACAAGAGACAAAGGTGTACAAGTTGAGGAAGACCTTGTATGGATTGAAGCAGGCCCCTCGGTCATGGTATAGTAAAATTGATAGATACTTTCAGTAAAATGGATTCTTAAGGAGTGAGAATGAGCCCACTCTCTACGTGAAGAAGGAAGGTAAAAATGATTTCATCATTATTTGTCTTTATGTTGATGATAACATTTATACAAGCTCCTCTAACCCCCTTGTTGCTGAGTTTAAGTCACGTATGATGCAAGAGTTCGAAATGTCAGATTTGGGCTTGTTGCATTATTTTCTTGGCCTTGAAGTTCAACAAGTAGAAGATGGAATCTTTATTTCCCAAAGAAAGTATGCCATGGATCTTCTTAAGAAATTTGGCATGATTAATTGTAAATCTGCAGCTACACCCATGAATATCAATGAAATATTGCAGCATTAAGATGGAACAGAGATGGCTGATGCTAGAAATTTCAGAAGCTTGGTTGGAGGTTTAATTTATCTAACTCATACTCGACCCGATATTACATTTTCTGTTGGTATAATTTCCAGGTTTATGCAAAATCCTTCAAAGCTTCATTTTGGAGCAGCAAAGCGGGTCTTGCGCTACATCGCTGGAACTATGGATTATGGGATTTGTTACTCAAAAGTTTCAAATTTCAGATTATATGGGTTCACAGACAGTGATTGGGCTAGTTCATTGGATGATAGACGGAGTATTTCAGCAAATGTTTTCACTCTTGGATCTGGAGTAATCACTTGGAGCTCAAAGAAGCAAGCCACAGCAGCATTGTGTTCCTCAGAAGCTGAATATGTAGCAACCACTTTAGCAGCTTGTCAAGCCATTTGGTTAAGGAGAATGTTAGCAGAGCTTCAACAAAAGCAAGAAGGAGTAACAGAGATATTCTGTGACAACAAAGCAACAATCTCCATGACAAAAAATCCAGCTTTTCATAGCAGAACGAAACATATTGACATTCGCTTCCATTTTATTCGTGATTTGGTTGCAAAGGAGAAGATTACTTTGAAGTATTGTAGCACAAACGAACAATTGGCTGATGTACTTACCAAAGCTCTACCAAAAGAAAGGTTTATCTACTTCAGATCTTTACTTGGTATTTGCAACTTTGCATCAAGGGAGAGGGTTGAAGACTGATTCAAAGTTGAATTGGTCTATTGGTTTTGTTAGTGGCATATTTTTTCTGGTTTAGTTAGGCAAATAATGAGGCTTGTTTATTGTTAACAGTAGGATAGTGGCTAAGTTAATTTCTGCAATTTAGTTAAGTTGTAAGCCTATAAATAGGCGAGTCTTCTCTAGTATTCACTATAAATAAACAGAGTCTTTAAAGCATCCATATCTTTTCTATCCTTGTTTACTTCTGTTGTTTCTTTCTTCAATAGAAATGGTTAGATCTCAGGACTAGAACTCGAAGCTCTGGAAGAGTCTCTGTCCAATGGGCGAACGAATCATTGATGAGGTCGTTTCCAATGTCCAGAATTTCCAGTAAATTGCAGATGGCCAATGTTTTCGGCAATGGCCCTTATAATTTATTGCCCTTCAAGATAAGAGACTGCAACGCATTTCCTTTCATGAATGTCCCTGGAATGGCGCCGTGCAAGCGATTATTGCCTAGATTTAATACTGAGAGTCCATTGCTAAAGTTGCCCAAGCATTGTGGAATTTATCCTTTCAGCTTGTTATTGGAAAGATCAAGAATCCACAGGGAACTTGCATTACATATCAACAAAAGGACACGACCCGTAAGTTTGTTGCGTGACAAGTTAAGAAACCGGAGGGATTTAAGCTTCCTAATTGAACTTGGAATCTCATCTTGGAAGTTGTTGTTGGATAAATCAATGGTTGTGAAACCTCTCATAATACGTTCAATTTCTGGCACCTGTCATTTCATCATTAGATACACATTAGTATCATAGTATGGGTGTTATTGTGCTGTTGTTGTGCTTAGCGTTTGATCACTAGCATTCATCATAGCCTCAAAATGTTCAAAGTAAACAGTAGGCAGAAGGCCACTTAGCTTATTGTTGGCAATGTCAATAATCTGCAATTTAGGGAAGGGAGACATAGTCTTGGACCTTGCAATTGGACCATAGAAATGGTTAGATCTCAAGACTAGAACTCGAAGCTTTGGAAGAGTCTCTGTCCACTGCGGGAATGAATCATTTATGAAGTTGTTTCCAATATCCAGAATTTCCAGTAAACCGCAATTGGCCAATGTTTTTGGCAATGGCCCTTGCAATTGATTTCTTTTCAAGACAAGCGACCGCAAAACATTTCCTTTCGTGAAAGTCATTGGAATGGTGCCATGCAAGTCATTCTCACCTAGAAGTAATTGTGAGAGCCCACTACTGAAGTTCCCCAAGCATTGTGGAATAGTGCCATCCAATTTGTTATTTGAAAAATCAAGAAGCTCAAGTGAAGTTGCTTTGCAAATCGAAGATGGGATATTCCCTGATAAGCTATTGTAGCTCAAGTGCAAGATCAATAAACTATTGCAATCGCCAAGCTCTGGGGGAATGGGGCCAGAGAAGTGATTGTTGTCCAAAAAAAGAGTATTCAATTTGGTCAATCCACCAATTTCAGATGGAATTCTCCCAGTAAAAAAATTACTGTGAAGATGCAATAATGTTAATTCAGTCCAATTCGTGATAAAATGAGGTGAGAGTTCACTAGAAAGAGAATTACCGGACAGATCCAACATGGTGAGGTTCTGGCATTGGCCGAGCTCAGAAGGAATTGAAGAATTCAAACGATTCATCCCAAGACTTAACCGCTGAAGGTTTCAAAGTTGGCCAATGGAAGATGGGATCTTTCCTTCAAGTGAATTGTTAACCAAGAAAATGAATTGAAGATTGGGTATTGAACCGATAGCATCAGGAATTGGGCCAGAGAACTTATTGAATCCAACATGAAGAGAAATTAGCTTGGACAGCTTGGTAAAATTTGAGGAAAATGGCCCTTCAAATGAATTGAAAAAGAGGTGTAAGTACTGAAGCTGTCTCAATTTGGTGAACAATGAATCGGGAATAGACCCATTGAAGTGGTTTTGGGACAAATCGAGGTACGTGAGATTTTGACAGCTCAATATGAAACTTGGAAATTCTTCAGTGAGTTCATTTCCAGAAAAGGTGATGACTCTCAACAATGGCATGCTTTGAAACTCTGACCAATTGAGAGTCTCTAAATGATTATAAGCAAGGTATAAGCCCACCAGATTTTGAAGATTGCTTATTTCATATAGAATAGTACCACTTATACTGTTGTTATACAACACAAAGTATTTAAGCTCTGTCAACTTTCCAATCTCTTATGGTATGTTGTTGTTGAAGTTATTATAGCTTAGGTCCAAGAATGTAAGTTCGGAGAGGTGCCAATGGTAGAAGGAATAGGCCCATTGAAGTGGTTTTTGTGACAAATTGAGGTATGCCAGATTATGACAACTCAATATGAAACCTGGAAATTCTCCGGTGAGTTCATTTCCAAAAAGGCTCATGTATCTCAACAAGGGCATTTTCTGAAACTTTGACCAATTGGGAGTCTTTAAATGATTTAACCCAAGGTACAAGCCTTGTAGTTTCTAAAGATTGCTTATTTCATCTGGAATGGTACCACTAATATTATTGTTATAAAACATTAAGTGTTGAAGCTCTGTCAACTTTCCAATCTCTGATGGTATGATGCCATCAAAAGAATTATTACTCAGGTCCAAGAATGTAAGGTTGGAGAGGCTACCAATGCTAGATGGTATGGACCCGGTGAAGTTGTTATAATCAAGGTTGAAAGTGGTGAGATTTGGAAATGAAGTGAAATTAAGTTGATTAAGTGTACCTATGAGACCTGCAGCCATCAGGTTTACTTCAGCAACTATTCCACCAGAGTTACAGACTATGCCTATCCATTTGCAGAGGTTTGAGATATTGGAAAGAGACCATGAATTGAGAGTAGAAGATGAGACTAAGGTGTTCTTCCATTTCATTAGAGCTTCTGCTTCTGATTTTGGTGATGATGTGATCTGCAAAGGAAGTATAAAGAGAAAAACAATATGCAGAAGAAGAATATAAGATCCCTTGGATGGTGTCATGGTGCCTTTCTTTTGTTGAGGAGTGATTGGTGGTACATGTTTTGTGGTTTTTTCTCTCTTAAATAGACAATAAAAGATAGTGTAGACAAATTGACGATGTAACAAAAGATGCTTGCGGTCAAGAGTGATGGGTTCATCCCCTTTTGGTCCTCATTTGTTGAAAAATAGAAAAGGTGCACCGAAAGCAAGTGCTTGTACTATTAGAGATATGCCTTAATATTATATATTTGGATGATATATTTTGGGATATTTTGATATTAACTTGTACATTATGGCATCTATGTCTATATATGTATGTTTTCATATTGACATAATTAGCACATTCATATTCTCCTTCTTTAATGTGTATGAATGAATCCCTAGTATTTTCATTAGAAGAATGTATTCAAAAATCATTTACAATATGTTGGTGTATTTCCTTAATATGATAAATACTTAAAGTATTTATAGTCCTTAGATTATTTGATGGGACTTCAATAATCTATTACGGACTATCACATGTGTTGTTACCTTTGATTAACATAGGGATGTTAATGATAAAGGATGGTAAGCCACGTGCCATAACAGCATAGGGATGCGACTAACAAACATGTGGGTGACTATTAGTTGAATAGTTCAATGAATGTGACGTGAATAACAAATTACATGACTTAGGATTAATAATTTATTATTCGTTGTGATTGTACATGTAATCCTTAGACTTGAGATATTACGGTTGTCATATGTATTGGGGTTTGATTCTAGCATTTGGATAATGCTTATCTCGAAAAATAAGATGAGATACGTCATCTCGCAGTTTTATTCGTCTGGTATAGAGATTGACAGGTAGTGGTCAAGATAGGATCCATTAACCTCCGGTGTGAGGCGATATCCTATGCGATCCAAGTTTGGTTGTTGAATGAGAAAGTCCTTGGCCAAGGCATGAATGATGGAAATGAGTTTTTCCATGTGTCATATCTCATTCCACCATTTGGATCTATGTATCGTTTCGAGTCTATGAACTTAATCGGATCATGGTTCTTGCTCGACAGGACATTTAATGGAAGGATTGGACTGCACGATAATTGGCGACCATAAATAGATTCACTTGAATAAGACTTCATTGTTTTATAAATTGTCTTGATACGTTAGTAGCTAGAACGTCACTCAAGAACTCTGAAGGAGTTTTGAGAATGACGGGAGATATTCTCTAAACAAATCGAGTAGGTTGATTAACATTGAAAGTGTTCAATGTTTCTTCAGTGCTATATAGTGGTGAATCTAGAAAGTCACACATAATAGAGCACGACGAATGTTTTTCCTATTGAGCTTGATTTAATTTTTCTCGAGTTGTTAAAGTGTTAACAATTGCAATTAGTTTTCTCTTGAATTGTTAAAGTGTTAACAATAGTATTTTGTTTCTTTTGAATTGTTAAGGAGTTAACAATGGTTTGATTGACCTTTAAAAGTTATTGTGGTCAATATGTAATTATTATTAAGTGTTGGGGCTAATGTGGAAATATAAAAAAGTTGTTTTCATAATTTCAACTAATGGTAATTAGGTTATATATTTAAATGTCTTAGTGAAAGAATACTACACAATATACATATGATGTATATATGTATATTATTATATTAGTGGAAGAATACTACACAATATACATATGATGTATATATATGTATACTATTACATTAGCGGAAAAATACTACACAATATATGATATATATATATATGTGTATATATATTTTTTTTCTTTCAACAAAAGCTAGATAACACAACCAAGATTTAAGAAAGATTGTCTTCTCTTTTGTTTAAAAGAGGGAACAACAATGAGGAAAGTAGGGAAAAGAAACAAAAGATGACAAGGCTTGTCTTTTGTTTTCATGTGAGCTAAGAGTAGTCTTCATCTCTCTCTCTCCATGCTCTTACACGGATAAAACACAAAAAATAGAGAAGCCTCCATGGCTGAAAAATCAGAGAAAAGACACAGCAAGAAAATGAAATGAAGAAGTCTTATCTTCTTCATCATATTCATCATACACCATGGCTGAAAATGAAGATGAACTAGATGAACTTGTCTTCTCTTCTTCTTCATAAAACGCAACCAAGAACTAGGGAGAAGAAGGAAATGGTTTTGCTCTCTTCTTCACAAACAAGCTCACTAATCTTCCATGGTTATCTAGCACAAAACAACCACGAAGATGGAGAATCTATTCTTTGCTCGTGTGGACGGACTAGAGCTTTTGTGTTTTCAACGGATGGTGTCTTCTATCAAGTGATAAGAAATTTCAGATTCATGGCTTCCATGAGTTGTCTACAAGAGGTATCCTCTTCTTCTATCTCTTGTCAATACATATATTTGTTATATATATGTTTTGCATATGTTAATCACATGATATCAAGATTAGAGTTTATATGAACATTATGTTTTGAAATTCCAGAAAGTTTTGAACTTCATGTTATGCTTACGCTCATTTCTTAGCTAGATGATGTTCATAACTCTAAATATATGAGATCCTTCAAGTGGTATCAGAGCAAGGACTTGATATTCATGTGATTACATATGTGTTTGCTTGAAGTTTCTAAAGTCTTGAGCACAAAAGAACAAGGAAAAAGTTTCAACATTTCTGAAAAAATTTCTGCACACTGATTTTGCGTGACTGTTTTGGCAGACCAAATGTTGTTGTTTGGGGCTGATTTTTGGGTATGTTATGCTATAAAGATAGTAGAACATTTCATCCTCTAATATGCATCTCCTAATTTCATGGTTAAGATTTTCATTTTTAGCAAAATCAATAAGTTTACTGATTCTCGCGCTGGACTGGATAGTTTTGCACAGTTGTGTTCTGAGAGGCATAACTCTGTCAATTTAACTCTGAATTGAGTTCTGTTTAATTCTAAAACTATCTACACTCGAAGAGCTAAGACTCTGAAAATTTTCATAATTTTTGGAGAACTTTGGATAGGCTATACGAGTCAAAACATTTGGTATATGTGCAGCAGATTTATGATGGGTCATAAATCAAAAGCCATGACTAATTGGTTTGATTTTGGTTAAGTCCAATGGGCTTAAAAATCAATGGGCTTTAGTCTAATAAGATTAGATGAGGTTGTTTTTCTTAGTGAAGATTAAAATGAGCCTAGAAACTCAAATTGGGCCATGAAATTAACAAAGGATTTGCATTGGGCCTTATTCAACAAGTATGGACTTAAAATTGGTTTTATCTAGTTCTTTTGTGTTGTTTAACATGAGATGTTAAAATCTCAAGATGTGAAACTTATTGCAAACATGCCATCATTTTTTTTTATGTATAGGATACATTAGTTTATGTTAGCTTGCTTGTTTAGCTTTCTTGAGTTTATGTATATGATGCATATCAATGCTTTATGAGTTTTATATTACATTGTGATGTTGGATGTTGGATGGCGAATTTGATCATGGACTTGATTAATGAATGGTTAATTAGTTATAATTTCATTAGATGGCGTTGTAACTAATTATATCATTCATTAGTATGTAATTGAGACATAAGTCTCATTTTATTTTCTTGCAATTGAGATAAATTTGTAGTGAGACATAATGTATATAATTTCTACAAGAAGTTTGCACGAAGACCATTGGAGACTTTCAAGGAGTTGGAGGTGCTTTGGATCTTTGAAGAAATCAAGAAGACAAGACCAAAGAAGACATGTTGATGTGTTTGTTTAGGTTTTATTTTTGTCTTGATTTGATTCATAGTCCAAGTCCATGATTCACCATGATATATGATTTTGCATGCATGTTTATTTATTTGCCTATATATGATATATGCTTGTAAATGAACTAATGTGCAAAGTGAGACCTAATTAAATTCAAAATCTTCCTACGTGCAAACATATTAGATTGTAAAGCGGTAAAAATATTTATCATTGCCCTCTACTATCCTAGGTCATATTTGCTCGATTGGGTATGTCTTGGCTAATCCAAAGGTAAGAAGACATATTCCATGAAAATATTATTTTTATCTAGCAAGCATAGTGATGTTGTGTTGTTCCAATATTACGAGCCCAATAACGTACTAAAGCTGAGGTCTGGGATTCAAATTGTCACAACACTGTGACGATGGGTGAAATCTAACTAGATCACGTTTCCAATAATGCACCAAAGCTGAGGTTACGGTGACTTAGGAGCAAAATGGCCATATCTTATATAGTGATATAGATAGTAATCGTTGCTAACTTTTTGTATGTATATTCCAATAATGCACGAAAACTGTGGGGTATTCATATTAAAGAGAACTATGGTCACCTACTAATGAATCTTTAATTAGATTCACGATCTCATTTAGGAAGTGTGAGACTTGATAAAATTAGTGGGAGATATCATTTAATTAAAAGCTAAATTAAATGTTTTAACAAGTTTTTATCAACTTGCGATCTTATTTTTTGCATACGTTTATGGCTACAACAATGAACCTGTTATTTTAATTAACTAGACATTATATCGTGCAAACGGACCAAATTTTGATTAACGTTATCATCTAAGAATGGTTCTTGGAAACTTAATAAAATCTTATAATTACATGCTCCGTTATTTTTCATCTTGATAATGTATCAAAATGAAAAGTTGTAGTACTTATGGATGATAAGTAAAACAAATTAAATATGCTAAGGATTTGTATTCTTTCATAGTTTCCATAAGGGTATGCAAGATGTAAAGAATATAATTCTAAACTAGCAAATGGTTTTGTGGTAAGCATATTTAATGCATGATATTAGATATAAATGGAATTCATTCTCATATTTGTATTTCCTTTTTAGTTAGTGGTAATGCAAAGAAGAAAGGCAAAGAGAGATGATTTCTATTAGCCAGTAGGAGCATATCTAAGAAGAAAATTAAGGATTGTATAGGCATGTGTAAATGATGCTTTCATAGCCTTAAAACCGGACATTAAAAGAGGTTTTAATCCAAAGTATCTTTATAGCTTGAATGTCAAGGTTGTAAAGCTACTATGAATTATAAATCTTCTTTCATTGTGATTGGTACTACTTTATGGATTCTAGTTGAACATTAGTGATTGTGTTCGAGGATAGAATCTTAATCACAATAGTGCACTTTCGAAAGCGTGGAATGTTTTCAGTGTTAGCAAATGAAACAAAGCTTGTTGCGTTAGCTAAATACAATTTGTTTGGATGCCTTCTGGACATATTTTGTATTTTAAGGTTTATACCTAAATGATATTAGGAATAAAATGTATATTCCTAAAGTTTGTAAAAACGCATTATGGTATAGTCTTTATTATCTTAATGTGGACTAAAGAACATATTGCAAACATATTGTTAACCGTTATAACTATCCACCAAATTTTAAGATCACTCAAATAATCCAAATCAATTGTAGTTTCTACATGATTAGGTTGTTCTAATAATAAGATGATGATTAGGTTGGTTTGATCAACTTTTGCATCTTATTTATTGGAAAGGTAACCAAGTCATCCTTTGTTTGATAAATGATTAGAACTACTAAATTGTTTGGATTAATACATGTTGATATATGTGGAGCTATTTAGGAATAGACTCGTGTAGGAAAATGTATTAGTGTCTTAGATTAGATCATGAAGGTAAAATACTTAAGTACTATTTTGTTTAAGTATCCCAAATTTTGATATAGTATTGAAATTAAACAATATCCAATGTACCGTAATTAAATGGGGTTTTCTTAATGAAGAAACTGTGCTTTGTTGGACATAGTACATTTGTTGATTAGTTTAACTAATCATTCTATTTATTTGTGGGTCATGCTTTCCTTGATTTAATATTATATTGAATAGTAAATCCCTACTATTGCTAGAACTTTATATTTGATATAAGTTGGATAGCAACCAAGGATTAATTATATTAATTTTGGGTTGTCCTACTTTTATTGAAAAGTTTTGTACGGACTAGTGGGAGTTTTGGTTAAAAGTAATTTTATAGTATATCCTAGTTTTGTAGGATATAATTTCTATTTAATGATCAATGTCTATTGATCTATTATATTGTATTCTTTCTTGAAGAAAATGTTTTGTTCAAGAAGATGTTATATTCTAATAAAATAGAAATTGAGGACGTATCTTCTAAAGCTATAAAATCACCTAGACCAAAGTAATGAATCTATTCAATAAGGTCCGAGATGTGTCATCACACAAGATCTTTGCAAATCTAGTAGTGTATCTCATTTTTTAAAAGAATATAGGGATATCTTTTTGGAATCACAAAAGTTGTTTGTGTATTTGAGATAATGATCAATTAGTTGATCCTACAATTTACAAAGAAATGGTATATGTGATATCGACTCCAAGAAACTGTATAATGTAAAGCATATTGATTAGACTTCATATATTTTAACTTAATCTGGATATTGATTTCCGAGATAAAGGTTAATGGAAAAGGCTAGTGACCTTTTATAGCTAGATTGGTTTCTAAAAGATATCATTAAAGGCAAATGGTTGAATATGATGTAATCTTTTTACCAATTATTGTGCTTAAGTCTCTTTGTATTATGCTAGACATTATAGCACATTGTGTTACTATATTAATGATTTGGATCAATAGATATGAGTAATATACTTGATAAATCCACTTGGGGATTTTTTAAGTAAATTTCTTGGAATTGTTTCGTCCAATTCAAATGAGATTAAAGAGTTAGATTCCATTTATAATGTGGATGAACCTTGTGATTGCAAAAGAATAGTAGGAGCACATCCACTTTTCCATGACTGCAATAATAATGATTTGGATATCATGGTTGATGATATGTGTGTTGTGATATTAATTATAGTCTAGTTATATTAATTATTCTCCTTTTAGAACTTATCATTCGTATCTTGTGAATTCGTAGCTATGATAATAGTACGAAGAGATCATTTGGCATATTCCTTATATTGTACAAAGAGTATTTTTGAAGGTATTCAAGAAACTCTAGTTGCGTAGCAACTTTGTATTCAAAGTTACTGTAACTTCATATTTGTTATACTATGTACAAGACTTGATATTGCGTAAACTGTAAAGTGTTACGAGTAAATATCAGTCCAATCCAAGTTTGGGAATGGTGGATAGAATTGAAGTATATTCTTAAGTACTTGGGAAGCACTAAACATATATTTTAGTTCATGGAGGAGGTAAATTCCGTAGTTATGCATTTACTAGTTCAGATTCTTAATCTGAATCTTATAATATAATGTCTATATTAGGGTTCACGGTTATCTGTAGTGGGAACTCAGTAAGTTAGAACATTTCTGAGAAAACTATAGATTCCATTACATAACTCATGTGTTTTGTGATATGTAATATTACGAAACAAGTTGTTTGGGTCGAAAAAATCATACGAGTTAGTTATGGTTCCTATCGTTAAGTTGTGATGGTTTTGTGTTACGACTATACGGAGCTACTACACAAGCTTGTGGAACCCAGGTCTCACTATATGTCTAAACATTTGGAAAAGTGTTTTCATCTTCATACGTTGTATTTGTAGCCAATAATCATATTGAGATATGCCTTTGTAAAAAATGGCAACATCTCTGATGTAGCTGACCCACTAACTGTAGCTATGAACCTGTCACAGTTAGGTCCTCGTTTTGAGAAGATAGATATGAGATATCATTGTTTGTTGTACTAATACTATGTTGTATAACATTAGTGCAAGTGGGAGATTGTTAGAGATATGCCCTAATAATACATATTTGGATGACATATATTGGGATATTTTGACATTAACTGGTACATTATGGCATCTATATCTATATATGTATGTTTTCATATTGACATAATTAGCACATTCATATTCTCCTTCTTTAATGTGTATGAATGAGTCCCTAGTATTTTCATTAGATAAGTGTATTCTAAAAGCGTTTACAATATGTTGGCGTATTTCTTTAATATGATAAATACTTAAAGTATTTATAGTCCTTAGATTATTTGATGGGGACTTCAATAATCTATTACGGAGTATCACATGTGTTGTTTCCTTTGATTAACATAGGGATGTTAATGATAAAGGATGGTGAACCATCTGGCATAACAGCATAGGGATACGACTAACAAACATATGGGTGACTATTAGTTGAAGAGTTCACTGAATGTGACGTGAATAACAGATTACATGACTTAGGATTAATAATTTGTTATTCGTTGTGATTGTGCATGTAATCCTTAGACTTGAGATATTACGGTTGTCATATGTATTGGGGTTTGATTCTATCGTTTGGATAATGCTTGTCTCAACAAACGAGACGAGATACATCCTCTCGCAGTTTCATTCGTCTGGTATAGTTATTGACAAGTAGTGGTCAAGATAGGATCCATTAACCTCCGGTGTAAGGCAATGTCCTATGCGATCCAAGTTTGGTTGTTGAATGAGGAAGTCCTTGGCCAAGGCATGAATGATGGAAATGAGTTTTTCCATGTGTCATCTCTCATTCCACCATTTGGATCTATGTATCGTTTCGAGTTTATGAACTTAATCGGATCATGGTTCTTGCTCGACAGGACAATTAATGGAAGAATTGGATTGCACGATAATCAGCGACCATAAATAGATTCACTTGAATAAGACTTCATTGCTTTATAAACTGTCTTGATACATTAGTAGCTAGAACATCACTCAAGAACTCTGAAGGTGTTTTGAGAATGACGGGATATATTCTCTAAACAAATCGAGTAGTTTGATTAACATTAAAAGTGTTCAATGTTTCTTCAGTGCTATATAGTGGTGAATCTAGAAAGTCACACACAATAAAGTACGACGAATATTTTTCCTATTGAGCTTGATTTAGTTTTTCTTGAGTTGTTAAAGTGTTAACAATTGCAATTAGTTTTCTCTTGAATTGTTAAAGTGTTAACAATAGTATTTTGTTTCTCTTGAATTGTTAAGGAGTTAACAATGGTGTGATTGACCTTTAAAAGTTATTGTGGTCAATATGCAATTATTATTAAGTGTTGGGGCTAATGTGAAAATATGACAAAAGTTGTTTTCATAATTTTAACTAATGGTGATTAGGTTGAATATTTAAATGCCTTAGTGAAAGAATACTACACAATATATTGGTTTAGCTTCTAACTTCTCCTAACTGCAAGCTCAATCTCCGATTGGAAGCTTGCGGAGCCAGATTTTCATGCTCAAAAGGCGACATCTGATGAGCAAATCTTTGACAACATCAAGAATAGGACTATTGCATTAGCCTGGAATTTGGATTCTCATATCTTCATGTAATTTCATTTTTTTGGGTCTCCTTCCTTTATGGGATGAGTCAAACCTTTGCTTTGGATGAACGATTTAGAATCAATATGTACACCTTATTTGTCTAGCAAAAAAAAGTTGCACGTTATCTTTATGGTTAGTTAAAAGTGCATGTGTTATATGGTAACCTAAACTCAAGTCCTTTAAAGTGTCAAAAGTGTTGCAAACATTCCCCAACTCCTATTTTTGTGTAATTCTGTCAACGGTTATGTTAAATAACCATATTTGTCCTTTTCAAAAGAATGTATAATGCCTTCTATCCTTTTTAAAAAATGTAATTTTTACCCCTTATCCTTTACTTTTTTTTTCTCTCTCTTTTCTTACTTTCCTTTTGCTTTTAGGTAAATTATTTCAGGAATTACTAAAATATTTCTTCATTGCTAAATTAAACATTGAATTGTTTTTAGTTTTAAAAAGGCCATTTAGACATCCAAATAGCATCATTGTACCCTTTCTTTTAGCTCAAAATATTATTAGTACATGATGAGGGGTGAAGTTAACTATAAGGGCAAAAGAATAAATAGACACCTACAAGTGAGGGTATGATCGTAACACCACATAGACAGAAATCCCAATGTTAAAAAGGCTCCCAACCTTAAAGAATGTTTTGTCATCTAACGTGACATGCCATTAAGGCCCTTCTTATAATTGTTTATAAATGGTCAACTCAAGCAACGAAACAAGGTAATTGATCTGGTGCATAACTATCACATATGTAAGATCCCATATTCCTTTCTCTAAGTCAATTAAGGTCATGACCTCAGTCATTACGTCCACTTATTAGGCAATTACAAATTTTAATTGGTAAGATATTTTGCGCAATTATTAAAATTCAGTTATGACCTTGTTAGTAGGCAAAATATTAGGAATCGAGGGTTGACATTATAATTTCTAAAGATACAAAGTCATCTTCACATCAGAAGTTTATCTCTTTCTTATGAACTCAAACCTTGGCAAGAATCAAGAAGTGCTTTTCGATTGAAATCTTCTAGGCATAAAAAAGGGTAAATAGTGTATTACCCCCTGTGTTTTGCTAAAAATACACAACACCCCCCTGTATTTTAAAAATTAGCTGATTACCCTCCTGTGTTTTGTTAAAAGTGCACAATACCCTCTTGTGTTTTAAAAATTAACTGATTACCCCCTTGTGTTTTGCTAAAAGTAGCTGATTGCCCCCTTATATTTTCTAACAAAAGCGTTAATTTTTAAAAAGCACAAGGGAGTAATTAGCTACTTTTATAAAACACAGGGGGTAAGCAGCTAATTAATAAAACACAGGGGGGGTGGTATTGTGCACTTTTAGCAAAACACAGGGGGGTAATCAGCTAATTTTTATAACACATGAGGGTATTGTACATTTTTAGCAAAACAAATGGGGATAATATGCTATTTACCCTAAAAAAAATGATATCATACGTTCATAATATTTTTGGTCTTAAAGCTGGTCAATATCTTTGGAGTTTAATTGGTGTGACCTTGGGAACTTGTTGTCTACAACTTGCAAATTTGCATTAATACTCTCATATCATAGAGGTAAGTTGGATTCTATGCCCCTCTTCAAACTCTAGCTCTATATACGTATAAGGTTTTGCTTGGTCTAACTGTAAAATTTTAGTTTTTGAGCTATAGAACTTTTGCAGTAGAGCTTTGGTTAGAAGTGTTGTTGAACAAAAGTCGTTGATTGTTTGCCCTATAAGCTTTTAGAAAATTTGTGGGCAATATTGTATTTTAAAAAATATAAAAGGGTATATTTGAGAAAGAAAAAGAAAATAACTTCCCGCATTATATTAAAACAGATTCGCAAAAGCCTATTTTGAAAAGTTCCAATTTGAAACTTCTTGTTTTTCAACTTCAACTTTTACCTAAAATCACTTTTAAAAATGGGTCAAACAGATGAGATCAACTTTTAAACTCACATAAAATATTTTTGAGTGTAAAAAAATTAGGCCAAATAGATCCTAAGAATATTTGTCAAAGTTGGAGATTTGCTTTTGACCTTGGTTATATTGGGAGCCATACACATCGTATCTTCCAGATTTAATGGTGGCTTTATGATGTGGCATAAGATGAAAAGTTTTAAAGGTTTATCCATGTGTATATCATATTGCTTCTAGAGAGTTGCATTGCTTCAAAATGCATAAAACATACTTTATTTCTTTTTTTTTCTTTCTTATTTAGTATTCAAATTTCCTCTTTACTAGAAATATTGATAGTAATCAATAAAGCAACTATTTTGTATTATATATTTTTCTAATTTCAATCTTATAGCCATTCTAAAAATGTTTTCATATGCATTACATGAGTTTACACGCGAATGTGAAAACTTGGGACCTATTCTAACATGAATAAGCATGAGAATTTGAGTCGAACAACTTTACAAGAAATGGATCGAGGTTTTAAAAGTCTTCTAAAAGATTTTGAAAGTTAATAAAATGTTTTGAAAGGGAATAGAGTTTGAAAGTGATTTTAGAAGACATTTTCAGCAAGACTGTGTTATGTGGACTCTGCCGCTTGGAGGTTATACATCGGTTAGTAGACCCTACCGCTTAGAGGTAATACATCGATTAGTGTTGTCGATTCAATAAATGATGTAGTGCACTACATATGAGATCCTTTTGCCTGTGATAATGGGACATAGTGTTTGGGCCCGAACTGCTGAAATATAAGTAGCCACAATCTGAAAGAAATTAAGTGTGATTAAAGTGTTTTAAAAAGAAAAGTTTAATCCTAGACTTGTGGAAATGAACCGGAATGTTAAAGGTTTTTAGCAACCCACTATGTATCTATTGGATTTTTTTTGAGTTTTTAATGCTTTTATTGTATTTTTTTTCAAGGCCTTTAATTCTTTTTTCGAATGTCTTCAAAAGTTAAATGTTTTCATTATTGAGTTAGTTATATATCTGACTTATTTCAGTTGTATGCCTCTTTTATATATATATATATTTCTAAACATTTACTATAGACATGTGAAAATGGATGAGGTGTTAAAATGTTTTCATCAACTTTTTTTCTTCAGCATATATAAATGGTAAAGCATCAATGTAGCATTGTAATTTAATTAAAAGTATGGTCTCATGATATTTTTGAGAGAATTCACTTACTGAGTATTTTGTACTCATTCTTTTTTCAAATTAATTCTTGCAAGAAACAAGGATTAAATTGTGAATATGTTCGGTTGAGGTTAAATTTGGTATCATTGCTCAATTGATCTTCAGAATTATGAATCTCTGAAAGTTATTTGTTGGAGAGTAACTCTCAAATTTTAGTTTTTTTTTTTTTTATTTTGATATATCACCATTATTGCAAAGATTATGTAAACTAAAGTCTATTTGATGTAAAATGTTTATTATGTATTCGAGGTTAGATTTATTTACCGAGGTATAAATGCTATGACCCTGTTTTAATTATTCTTAGGTCACATTTTTAGGTATTGTGGATTTAGAGGCTTGCGGGCTTATGAGAGATGTCTCTTCTTAGGTTCGCAGTGGTTACGTTTCCGAGGTTTGCCTAGGTGAATTTTGGGGGCGTGACAACATATTACTCTTTAAACTTACCTAATGCGATTAATACTGAGCGTAAGAACTATCCCTTGAAATATTTTTCACATTCGATTCTTTGTCTATTTTGTAGTTGATTCGCTCGGGATTAAGTTATCCTGCTCGAGAAATCAACTCAGCAAATTTATACCACAACAGTAGACATTAAATAATTTATTATAAAGGATAAAAGATTTCAGGAACCATTAACTATTCTTTCAGTACTAAATTGACTATTGAAATGCTTTCATTCCAAATGAACTATTGAAATTTAAGATAGCCTCAATATATCCATTGTGTCAGCTATCATAAAAAGAATCTTATCTAAAGAGAGCTAAAACATAATTAATAAAAATAAAAGGACTCGCTCATATTAATATATTTTTTCTTTTTCAATATTATTTGCAATTTAATTTCTATTTCTTTCTTTTATGCTTTTCTCATTTTCTTTTCCTTTTCCTTTCTCATAGGCGATGCCGTTTGCAGGCTCGCACCACACGTACATCGTTCATCTCTCACCACCATCATTATATTCATAGCAACCTGCAAGTACATAGACAGTACACACAAGTGCACACAATCACACACTGACGGACGGACGAATACCTTAGACCACCAACATGATGTCATCAACCAAACTATCACAACTAACTACCACCATTTGTAGTTTACGGGGCATGGTCTAGCAGTATTAAGAATCAATCTTATAAGATTGTGGGTTTAACACTTTTTATTATTCTGGAGTTTCATTTTTAACTGATTTAATGCATGTGTGGAGTCGCACTGCTACTGTAATGACTTGGTCAATCTCCACTAGTAGGACCAATTGGTGCTATATAGTTTTCTCCTTTATTATATAGATAAGTGGTTAACAGATATTTTGGAAAAAAAATAATTATGGTAATAATTAAATTGCATTCCTTTCTCACGTAGGACTCTTTTAGTGAAAAGAAAAAAAAAGGAAAAAAAAAGCAGAAAAGGAAAAAGAAACGCATATGTTTCTAGGGTCACGTCAGTTTACAATTCTCTGCTTCTTGAGGAAAAAAAATATTGAGAAAGAACATCTATGTTTTTTAGGAGACAAAATCTAAGAGGACGGAAATATTATTATGCGTGGTAATTGAGATAGTGCCAATCCATGATTTAGGGTAAATTTTATTTCGTAGTGTGATAAAAGTTCTTATCGTGATTTTATATTAATTATTGTGATTGGAGAAAGGAAGAAATAATTGGTACTGGTGTGATTGAATTAGGTTCTTGGAGAATTAAAAGGTGTTGAAACAATTATTTAACTGAGGACTTTTCAATTGTTGAATTGGAGGTAAATGGAACCTCCATTTTCGTCGACTCCTACTATAACTATGAGATTTTCATACAATATGATACAATTGTGTTATGCGTGTTGGTGCCAGAATCTGTGGTTTTCTTCTTAAATACCTTCGGTTTCCACCTTTGATCTCGTATATCTCTCGTTGTTGCTTCGATGATATTTGACTGGTTCCATATGGCATGGTGACATCTGATTGCTCATGGTTGACTTTTCAAAGAAAAGAAATAATGTTATTCATCCTCTCATGCTTCTGTGATGGTGTGTGATGTTTGGATTACATAAAAATAAAGAAAAAAAAATTGTGTGGCTGACAATCTTGTAGGAATATAATAATAATAAACAAATATAGATATATACATGACAACTCTCTCCGTTGCTCTTATTTTCTTTTAACGTAAATACTTATCTCTTGATGACTTTTATTTACATTCTTGCTATTTTGACTACTTTGGCAGATTGCATTTTTTTTTTTTATTATCAAAAGATCAGCCAACCATCTTCTTAAATGTGTATTTTATTTACGTGGGGTCTTTCTTGTGATCTTTCTGTTATCATACTATATAAACATATATATTTCTTTTACTATCGAATAATCCTACCTTGATATATTATATGACTTACAATGGTTACATTTGACTATCCATTTTTTTTCCTACACTCTTCCGATGTATTCTATCTTTAGGCTTATTATGACCTATATATAGCTGTGGATTATTAATGGTAACAGTACCACTACACAGATATTGTTACTGTGTTACACTTGTAGAAACTGTTACCGCTATTGAATGATTGGGGGTCCCACACTTACTGAACTGTGCTGCACGGGTTAAATACAACCACATCTTTAATTCCTTAATGTGTCTGGTGATAATATTTATACACCACAAGTTATTGAACGCAACCCTAAATGAAGTTTTTGGTACTCTCATAAGTGTTGATAATGGTTTCTTTCTCTATCAAATACGAGTCATTCTGCAAGTCATATGTTGTTATCTCACCTTGTGCTAACTTCTGAGCTATTCGTTCATCTATCCTGCCCTTGTGTTGTGGGATAAGTTCCCTTACTAAGCTTTTGTTCGCTCATAAAATTTGCTTCCGCCTACTTTCTTTGCAGTTAAAACAGAGTAAGCGATAGAGCGGCGGACATCTGGATATGATGGGCTAAGTTAGAGAGATTTCTTTTTTTTTCTTTTCACTAAAAGAGTCCTACGTGAGAAAGGAATACAATTTAATTATTACCATAACTATTTTTTTTTTCCAAAATATCTGTTAACCACTTATCCATATAATAAAGGAGAAAATCATATAGCACCAATTGATCCCACTAGTGGAGATTGACCAAGTCATTACATCCTCCCTCCCTTATATAAAGTTTCATCTCCAAAACTTACCTTTATTTTCAAACAGGAAGGGATATTTCACCATTGCTTCACTCTCGGGCTCCCATGTAGCTTCCCTTGGTGTCTGGCCTTGCCATTGAACCTTCACAAAAGGAATGATGTGATGCCTCAATACTTGATCCTTCCGATCCACAATGCCAATAGGTTTATCATCAAACGTGAGGTTCTTATTGATGTGAAACTACTTATGTTGTAGCAGATGACTCAAGTCATACACATATTTCTTAAGTTTGGACACATGAAATACATTATGAACACCCGTTAGAGACAGTGGCATTAAGGCAAGCCTGTAAGCCAATGGACCTAATCTTTCAAAAATCTCAAATGGCCCAATAAAATGAGCTTTTGGCTTTCCTCGCATTCCAAATCTTACCACGCCCTTAGCAGGTAACACTTCTAAAAATACATGGTCTCCAACTTGGAACCCTAAATCTTTTCTTCTCTTGTCAGCCCAACACTTTTGACGATCCTGAGTTGCCTTCAATCATTTTCGAATAATCTTGATTTTATCCTCAGTTTCTTCTACTAATTGTGGACCCAATATCTTTCTCTCTCCCATGTCCCAATAAAGTGGAGTTCTGCATTTTCTTCCATAAAGGGTCTCAAATGGTGACATCTGGATACTGGCATGATAACTATTGTTGTATGCAAATTCCACGAGTGTTATATATTTTTCTCAATTGTCACCAAAGTCAAGCACACACGCTCGCAGTATGTCTTCTAATGTCTGGATTGTTCTCTCTGTTTCCCCATCAGTCTGCGGATGATATGTTGTACTCATTCTCAAATTAGTCCCTAAAGCATCCTGAAGACATTTCCAAAACTTTGAAGCGAATCGCGGGTCACGGTCTGTAATACTCGAACCCGACCATGCATTTGCAAGTATTTATCTAAATTTAATTCTTTTATTATTACGTGCCTTTACAGTTGTTTGCTTACATTTTGTCTCAATATTTAAGTTAGAACATGATTTACTAGGTATTTGTGAAAATAGAAGTGGGAAATTGATACAGTTCATAACAATTCTAGGAATCCTAGGTAATAATTTTAGTAAAGATTATAAGTAACAGTGCTAGGTTAATTAATCTTGTAATAAAGAATAATCTGAACTTATAAAAGAAAATAATAATTCACTCTAATAAGTATATTAGTATTCAGGGTTGTTACTAAGTGTTTTCTCAAAGAACTAAATTAATTTGGGATGATAACTTGGAATATTTAGGATCGATTGGAAGAAAAATATATAGTGTAATCCTGATAGATAACACTAACTAATTAGTATATTATTCTTTGCTTAAACAAATTATAAAGTCTTGAAACATATAATAGAAAAGTACTCAGTGAATAAAATGGTAGTAGGTATATTAAATGGTTCAGGATTATAAAGATAATAGCAATTTTAACCTAAGAAATATTTATTAGCTATCAAAGATAGTAGAACTAGAATATATATATTCCTGGATATAGTTAAAACCTTAGTCGATCATGACATACGAACTAGGATCGTATGGAAATGTTACATGTGTTAGGGAATTGGATATATGAATATTTTGACAGAGACAATAGTTGGGAAGATTAGGAATTATAAGGTAATTGTTAGATAATCTTAACTTTTGAAACAAAATTGATAACTACTTAATTATCTAGTGTCATCATTAGCAACATTGTCTTATTCGCTGTTTCACCATGAGCTCTAAAACCACGCCACGCTAGAGCACCTAATTAACATGAGTATACTATCTTACCATTTAGAATAATATAGCCTAACAGCACGTGTTATTCGACCAAAATGCCAAGCAATGTATCAGCATAGCTATTTGCCAAGTCCTTGAGCTCTACCGTCCTCAAAAGCTTAGCCAATCATCACCGAAGCTGTTAAGTTGCCACATTTCATTAGCAAAGCTGAATCATTGCCTAAGCTTGCATAAATAGACCACGTAGCAGCGTGATTATGTTTCACATCGAGTAGTCATCACCTAAATTGTTCTAAGGCAGCCACCTGGTTAGTAAGTCAGCACTTCCAATTAACTCCAGCAATAATTAACAAAAAAAAAAAAACTCCAGCAATCTCCACGAGATGCCACCTCCTGCTCATCATCCTTCTATCTTCATCATCACTTTCACCGCCCACCTTCATGAAACAATCAACGACTAACGTGCCAAGCTAGCATTTAACTCGCGATGTGCTGTCTTCACGCGAGACTGCCAGGATGCGAACTAGGCTTCTTTGCACCACCTCAAGCTGCTGCATTACCAACACCTCCTGCTTCTATCTTCACCAATAGGAACTAAGCAGTAAACTCTATATAAAGCCTTGCACTTTCGGCAAGTAAAATGCACCACCCAAGCTGAACACCATAGCTTCGTCTATTATCACTACTTCGCCTAGCTTTCTCAATCTGCCTCCCCATATCATTTTCACCATTGCCGCCACCACCTTCAAGGGTTGTTAAGCTTCAGTTTGTAAAACACACCAAACATTTCAGATTACACAAGCTAAGAACATTACCTAGTGAAAGCCATAGCCATATCAGCTCACCGCCCTAGCCAAACTATCACCATTAATTCACTACCCTCACCGTCGGCCAATACAAAAGAAAGGGAAATAAGTCTAAAGGAGCAAAAAGCCTAGGAACCAAAGTGAGAAAAGAAAGAGAGAAAATAATACATCCACTCGCCACCCTTTATTCCATTCTTTGTCTACACACCATCGACGGCTAAGCATAAAAGAAACAAATAAGAATCACCTAGTATCTTCTTCATAGCCGATGGCAACATTAAGGGAAAGGGATGGAAGTAGAAGCTCGACGGGAGAGAAACAGGAAGGGAAAAGGGAATTTCGGTTATCACTGGTTTAATCCTAAGCCCAACTTTGCATGCAATTTGGTGACGAGTTTTATTAAAATAGCATTCTTTAAGTGCTTATATCTTATTTTATTCTTTATATGGCATAGTTCATACGTGAGGAAATTTCATAAACTCATTTATTATATGAGTTAATTATATATATGTTAGTGGTTAACTTTAATAGTTATTAAATTGTATTTATGACTAACTATAAATGTGAGGAAATTTTATTAAAAATAGCATCTTATATATTTATATGATTATTATATAATTATAATATGATTTGTTATTTTAATATTCTAGCTTAAGATATATATCATGTTTGTTAATATTCTTTAGTTGTTACATTTGAACTAGGATTAACTTTAATAATGTATTGTTTCGAAATTATTAGCTAAGAGCTAACTGGTTAATCACCCTTTGTGGCTACTTGGTATGATACGGCTTCATTCAGTTATTTGAACTTCCAGTGAATAAAAATTGTTAAAGGTACTTAACCGGAGACAACCTCTTTTGTTGTTCTCTATCTATAGGTTTATCAAAGCACGTGATCATAAATTGTACAAATAATTATCAATTGTGCGTTACGTGAATATGTGTGCATGCTTGTGTGCTATTAAAATTAGGGGTTGCAACCTTAGGCCTGATAACTTGCACAAACGCTGAGTGCCATAGGGCTTGCCGGTGCTCCCGTGTTTATCGTGGACCTATTCCCTCTCTCGCTTGGTACCACCCTCAGAGAGTTGGGTCGTAAGATTCGGGTACAATCTGGAGTATCCTCTTGGGAGAGATAAGAAGTTGGAATTGTGATCAAGGTTGGCCACCTCGTGAAATACTCGACTTGTTCCTACTCTCGCTTAGTACCACTCTCAGAGAGTAGTGTCCTACTCTCGCTTGGCATTCCACCCTCGGAGAGTAGGCTAATATCTGTTGTGGATATATGCCACTATTGTTTACCTAAATGTCATTTCTGTTATTATATATGACTCAAATGTGATAATAATTTTCTACTAGTTATCATATGTTATTATATCTTATATGGACAGTTTGTTATACTACCATACGTGAATTGCATCATGATTTGCAAAAGAGACTTACCAAAAATGTTTTCAAAACTTTTCTATTCCATCCTCACTGAGCTTCCCTAGAGCTCACCCTCTTTTCTTCCCTCCAGTGCAAGTGCAACTTAGCTTGAAATGGAAATTGACTTTGAATGTTTACATGCCCAAAGCCTCTTGCTGTCATAGTTGGATCCAAGTTGTAAAAGTTAGAATTTGTTGTATTAATTTCGGGAAGAAGGGTAGTTGTGTTGAAACCTCAGTTTGTATGATAGCCGGGTAGTTATCAGATCTCAGATGTTGTAACACCCCTTTGTACTAGAATTATTGTTTATTAACTAGTTATTATTAAAGATCCTTGTACTTTACTTCCTTTTACTATTATAGAAAGTTATGTACACGAGACCGCAACGACAACAAACGTAGATTCTGACCTAGTCTTGAGAAGGGCCGGGTGGGGTTCGTCACAGGTGGTATCAGAGCTTAAATAGCTCGTAAGTTGGGATAGGATCTTCAATAAGTGGGTAGTCGTCTTCCAGGAATATGTGTTTAGTGTGATCATATATGTTTAGTGTACTTCTCTATTGTGTGTTTATTTGTAAATTACATGTTTAATTATGAGTATCTTATTAATTGTATACATGCATTACCTGTAAAATGGTAAGTAGTCCCTTCCCTTGAAAGCGTCACGGATCTCCTCGACTGTGGGTCAACAAAAGAGGGAATAATTGATCAGTGGATGGGATTCAATGCTCGGGCTTACTATTGGCCGTTGGTATTTTCTTCGGTATCTTCATTTGGATTTATTTCTTGGAATTCTTATTCGGTATTTTCTCTGGACTTCTTATTTATTGGATTTCTAAAGATGAGCCTTTATTTGGCATTCATATTGCCTTTATTTGACGTCTATATTGCCCTTATTTGGCATTCGAGATTTCTTGGTATTCTCACACGGTATTTTTATATGGTGTTCTTTGATATTCTCATCCGGGTATCCCCCTTCGAAGCTCATGTTTGGAATTCTTACTTGGCATCCGGTATTCAATCTCGCGTAGTGGATTGGAGGTACTGGAGAAGTAAATTGAAAGGGCACAATTTTTATAAAGGGATGAGAATGTAATACCCGAGCCCGACCATGCATTTGCAAGTATTTATCTAAATTTAATTCTTTTATTATTACGTGCCTTTATAGTTGTTTGCTTACATTTTGTCTCAATATTTAGGTTAGAACAGGATTTACTAGGTATTTGTGAAAACAGAAGTGGGAAATTGATACAGTTCATAACAATTCTAGGAATCCTAGGTAATAATTTTAGTAAAGATTGTACCTAACAGTGTTAGGTTAATTAATCTTGTAATAAAGAATAATCTGAACTTATAAAAGAAAATAATAATTCACTCTAATAAGTATATTAGCATTCAGGGTTGTTACTAAGTGCTTTCTCAACGAACTAAATTAATTTGGGATGATAACTTGGAATATTTAGGATCGATTGGAAGAAAAATATATAGTGTAATCCTGATAGATAACACTAACTAATTAGTATATTATTCTTTGTTTAAACAAATTATAAATTCTTGAAACATATAATAGGGAAATACTCGGTGAATCAAATGGTAGTAGGTATATTAAATGGTTCAGGATTATAAAGATAATAGCAATTTTAACCTAAGAAATATTTATTAGCTATCAAAGATAGTGGAACTAGAATATATATATATATATTCCTGGATATAGTTAAAACCTTAGTCGATCATGACATAAGAACTAGGATCAAATGGAAATGTTACATGTGTTAGGAAATTGGATATATGAATATTTTGACAGAGACAATAGTTGGGAAGATTAGGAATTATAAGGTAATTGTTAGATAATCTTAACTTTTGAAACAAAATTGATAACTACTGAATTATCTAGTATCATCATTAGCAACTTTGTCTTATTCGTTGTTTCACCACGAGCTCTAAAACCATGCCACGCGAAAGCACCTAATTAAGCTGAGTATACTATCTTACCATTTAGAATAATATAGCCTAACAGCACGTGTTATTCGACCAAAATGCCAAGCAATGTATCAGCATAGCTATTTGCCAAGTCCTTGAGCTCTACCATCCTAAAAATCTTAGCCAACCATCACCGAAGCTGTTAAGTTGCCACCTTTCATTAGCAATGCTGAATCATCGCCTAAGCTTGCATAAATAGACCACGTAGCAGCGTGATTATGTTTCACCATCGAGTAGTCATCACCTAAATTGTTCTAAGGCAGCCACCTGGTTAGTAAGTAAGCTTCTGATTGCTTATATCAAATTTCCTCCTTTTGATAATAAAAAATAAAAAAAAGAAGAAGAAGAGAGAGAGAGAGAGAGAGAGAGAATTTTCTATTACCTTTAGCGGCTGAGCACTGAAGAACCAACTTTGACTATTCACCCACAAGTTTAATGTAGAGTTGCCAAACTTTTAATATTAATATATCATATATTGATAAATTTTATACACAAATCTTATTAATAATATAAGAGACGTTTAAACTTTAGATTAGTAGTAGAGCCATGAATTTCCCTAAGGAAAATGCTTTGCCAACATTATTCCCTACCATGCCAAGACCAGAATTTCACATCAATTCCATCAATCACTTGTCCCACACTTCTCATTATGTGAAAAAATTTCAAACCATCTAGGCTAACTATCAACCTTACATATATGGGGTGAGCCCCATATGTTGTGGGATGTATTTGTATGTGAATGATCTGGTAGTCAGTTAAAGTGAGTTGAAGAATTACTCCTCATTATAAAGTATGTCTATTTTGTACGAGTACCGATATGATTTTGAAAGGGATGTTATTAAAAACGGTTGTGGCAACTTCTCGCAATTATAAAAAGAAAATATATCACTAAATCAAAGGCCTGGTGACGCTCACATAATTGGACAGGCACAAAATACCCTCTTTTTTTGACCCAAAAAAAAACCCTTCTCTCTTAGTTTTCTTTTTCTTTTTTTTTTGGTCGGTTCTCTCTAATTTTTTTTTTTTTTTGGTCGGGGGTTCTCTCTTAACTAGATATTCATATATTTGGACTAAAGCTTTTTCAGCATAAGATTTGAAAATGTCAAAAAGGGTTTTGACAAACATTTTAGGTAGAAGATGAGTCAATCGAGCATTTGACTATGTAGAAAATAACTTTGCAGAAAAACTAGATACATATTATTCTTCATCTGTTGATTGGACATTTTGAATCCTTATGAAGAGTAAACTTTACAAATAATTTTTAATGTTTACACTTTTAATTTCGCCATCATTATATTAATTATGGATTCGTGGCATAAATCATAAATATATATATTGCGTGAAATTATATAAAAAGTGTATTATATATGATCATGATCCAAATCATCTAGACAAATTTAATGTGGTGTCGTTCCGCCACTATTTTTTAAAGGGTGAAGTGCACAAAAATTCTCTGTGATTTTCTGAAAGTGCACAATCCCTCACTATGGTTCAAAATCCCCTAATCCCTTCTTTGTGGTTTTGGAAAAACACACACGTGTCCCTTCTCCACTTTTTTCGTCAAAATAATTAACAAAAGTTAGAAAAAGACATAAACGCCCTCAATTTTTATTCTTTTCTCTCTTTTGCCTTTTTCCTTTTTGTATATATATATATACATACATATATATATATACCACACAAAATAAAAAAAGAAAAAAAAAAAAAAAATATATATATATATATATATATATATATATATATATATATATATATATATATATATATGTTTATATATATAAATATAAAGACAGAAAAGGCAAAAAAACAAAGAAAATATATGAATAGAAGTGGGGTGGGGGTTCTGAGGGGGTAAGGGGGGGTCTGACGGGTGGAAGGTGGAGGGTGGAGGGTAGAGGGTAGAGGGTGGAAGGTGGGGGGTTTATCTTGGGGACGATGATGACTGGCTTCAATTTTTTTTTTTTTTGTGTAAGAGTGAGTAGAGATAGATGAAAATAAAAAATATATATTTTGAATTAACGTTAGTTTTGTTCAAAAACTAATTTATTGAAACAAAAAAATATGAAAAATTGCATTTGGTGCGCGTGTACCTCACGCTCTATCAAAATAGACGGATTTTTTTACGGATGGAGAACCGTGCTATGTTTTCAAAATCACAAGGGAGGAATCAAGGGGTTTTTGAACCATAAGTAGGTGTTGTATACTTTCGACAAACTACTGGAGTTTGGTGCACTTCACTCTTTTTTTTTTAATGTTGTGTCATTGCTTTCATTATTGACATCGTACATGACGTCAATTTTCTTAGTTGGCACAATGAATTTGGCTTGCAAGTTGCAACAGTAACACTGCATTTCAAAGCCTTGAACCATTTATAAATTGGATCAAATATGGTTCCAAATGTGCCTGCAGCAACTCACATACATTCCTCATGGGCCTCAACATATCAGGTCGTGTAGACTCCAATTTGAATGATTTCTCAGAATGCGTATCCACCTTATTTCCGCCATTGTTGTTTTGCTTAACCACATTGGTTTTGTTGTTGTCATATCTTTACATCACAAATCGTTCTCGTAAAGTGTACTTAATAGATTTCGCATGTTATAAGCCACCATCCACTCTCATGTGCAGTAAAAAATGTGTTCTTGAACAAATTAGGCACACAGGATGCTGCGAAGAAATGATCGATGTTATGAAACACGGGATGTATAAAGGAGGGTTAGGCGATTCGACTTACCTACCAGAACCATTGCTGAGTATACCTCCAAATCCATCAATGAAAGCAGCGAGGGAAGAGACAGAAATGGTGATGTTTGGAGCCGTAGATGAGCTACTGGCAAAGACCAATGTGCAAGCCAAGAACAAAGGGATATTGATTGTGAATTGCTCTTTGTTTAACGTTGTGCCTTTTCTTTCTAGCATGATAGTCCATCGTTACAAGCTTAGAGAAAATATAGCGAGCTATAATCTTACTGGGATGGGATGCAGTGCTGGACTCGTTGCCATAGGCCTAGCCAGACAGCTTCTTCAGGTAATCTTGCTAATTTTACAATCCCAGCCTCTTATAGCTTTCCTATTTTTCCCGTGCTTAGAAATCTGCTTCTTCTTCTCCAAGCAGTTAAACCTGCAAACATGTGGGAACCTCGGGGTGATTCCGGGAATACCTCTGACGATTAAGTAGTTAATATACACGAGCAAAAGCTAAAGTAATAAGAACTTTAAGAAAGTAGATATTTTAGAGAAAACAAGTTACCTATTTGCGATGATTGATGTCATATTTATACTGTTCATGAAAAAGGAACTCCCAAATTACGTAGAGGGTCCCACAATCTCTCGAGCTAACTTGAGAGAAGTTTCTCAAAGAAGAACGCTTAGAGGTCGGTTTCTAGTTACCCGAGCACTTTGTGGTCGGGAGAAGCATTGAATTGTCCTTCAACTCTACCTTATTAACTTCCTAAATTACTAATTATTGGTCGGTTGAATTAGATCAGTCAAATTGATCCCATATCAGTCAAAATGATCCCATATCACGTACATCTAGGAGATTTGAAGCATTTTCTTATATTTAAGGATCCTTATTTCAAGTTTGCTTCAACATATTTTCTACGTTTAATCAATCCCTCATTTTAAAGAATTGTTTTATAATTCACTTCAATAGCTTCCCTACTTTAGTCATTTAACTGTTGGGAGGAATATAAAATTGTTTCTTCTCTCCTAGATGTGGAGATGCTGAAAATAAGTTTAAATAACCCTTATAATTTAAGAAATTACCTATAAAACTATTGGAATTGGTCTAACAGTATCATAGGGAAAAAGAATAAAAGAAAGAGAGAATTAAGGCAATGTGACAGAATATACATAGGGAAATTTGTATAATGGTCCCTATTATTTTTATAAAATTTTAAATTCATCTTTACTGTTCAAAAATAGTCAAATTAGTCCTTATTATTTCTCAAAAAATTTAAATTTGTCCTTATTATGAAAAAATTAGTCAAATTAGTCTATGTTGTTTTTAAAAAAAATTCAATTGATTTTTTATGAAACAATAGGAACTAAATTGAGTATTTTTAAATAATAGAGATATCTCTACCACCTACAATCAGTCAGGACGCAACGGAATTTCGGCAGTATAACAACAGTAATTAAGACACCGAGGCTCTAAACCAACCTCTTCAGAGTACCATACAACCAAACTCCACAAGCATACAACAATCAACCCCTCAATTAAGTTAACAACATATAACATAACCATATTATATAATAATCATTCTTAGTTATACGCCTCCGTTCCAACATAATACCTTAACCTTAATATACAATGCAAAATAGATTGAACCAACCCAGCAACCTAATCATAACAAAAGGAAGACTACTAAGTTAGCATCATTTAGTTCATTATTTTTACTACAACTTATACATCATAAACTACAAAGTAAATAAAAGATAACTAGTTTAATATACAAGATAATAAAGTATACAACATCTCAAGCATCAAGGACAAGATTGGCACATAGGACTCGTCCACATACGGCACATTATCCTCTTCTGGAGGCACGTACCCGTAATCTTGCTCAAAGACACCTGTAAGCATGCAATAATAGAGAGTGATCTTATATAAAACAAGTCCAGTGAGGATTCGATAGATCTCTACAACATTTACTATACTCCTTGGAAATAATCATTTGAGCAGTAAACATATAATAAACTTCAATAACAATATAAACACATAAGTATAATGACCAATCAATAAAGGATACTCTAGTTGGTGTAGCTCCAAACTCCATCACGATCTCAACCAACTTCTTATCACCCCCATGACACATACACCCGAGGTACCTCACTAGCTCTGCCCTTCATGGTATCTCCGCCATACGAGATGAGGGTAGCCTCTGGTAGTCATGCCGCTATCAACCCGGCAGCCCAATGCTGCCCGAGAGGTGACATACACATACCAAGACTCATCAATAAAATAAACAATCACATCACAAGAGGACAACCTTTCACGTTGACTTTATCCCGGTTCATCAATAATCATTCAATAATCATCTTTTCATCAATATAACATCAAATAATCAATTAAATAATAAACAACTAAGTTAGATGACAAAGTAGGTCATTCAGCTTAACGTGCATTAAACATACAATCAAACCTTAGTCTAACCATTAACAACTCACAATTCAATCACTCAAACACCACCCAATCAACTAAAGGCATAATTCAATACTTTAAAGAAAGACAACCTAAACTTCAAATAATCATATCTTACATTCTACTAATCCAAACAACTCCAAATCAGTTTCTATCACTCACCCATTTAATCAACTACATTAGCCCTCTCAGAAACTAACCAAAACACATCCAAATCAAGCCCAACAACCCTAAAACCCTAATGCGTCAAGGCTGAAATTTTCGGACTTTCACACCAACATCGAAATCGAAAATTCGGCATTACAACAGCACTACCACTTAATTAACAAACTTTTACAAATCGACAGCAATCGATTCCAACCACTACAACTCACACTACAAAAAAAATTGTATTTTGCGACGGGCCGTCGCCATCCCGTAACCAATACGGCGACGGCTTGGTGAAGGAAAAGGTTGACACCAATTTTGTGACAGGACAGTGACGGCATAGTGTAAGACAGAAAAAACCGTCACCAAGTCGTCACTGTTAGTGACGGGATACTTCACCGTCTCCAAAATTGGAGATGGAAAAGGCTCCCGTCTCCAAAATTGGCGACGGAAAAGCCTCCCGTCTCCAATTTTGGAGTTGGAGACGGGAGCCTTTTTCGTCTCCAATTTGGAGACGGCAAACGTGCCCATCTCCAATAGAGACGGGTTCAATCCCGTCTCCAAAGTTGGAGACGGGAAATGAACCCCGTCTCCAACTTTAGAGATGGGAACCTTTGCCGTCTCCAAATTGGAGATGGCAAACGTGCCCGTCTCCAATATATATATATATTGGTTTTTTTTTTTTAGGATTATTTTTTATTTATTTTGTATTTTTTTTAATTTTTGAAAGTAATATTTGGTGATGAATGTTTTTATTGAAAATATTTTTAATAATATTTTTTACTAAAATGTTTAATCTAATTTAATTTTGTATTTCAATATAATTTTTTAAAAATTAAATTATATTTACTTGCTAAATAAATATAATTTAATAATAAAACTTAAGAATTAAATTAATTTACTATATATACTTGTTAAATTATTTATTTTAATTTAGAATTTATATTGGTATTAATAATTAATTTATCATGAATAATTAATCCTAAACTTGTAATTAAAGTACTAATTAAATAATAAATAAATTTAAAATAATAAATAACTAGTTATTTTAATTAATATAATTCTCTCATAAATTGTTTTTTTTAAAAAAATCTTAGTACTTCCTTCATAAAATAAATTCTCATCAATTTTTTTTTTTTTTTTTAAAAACACATGCACATTTAAGTGCTGTGCTTGGAGACGGACTCATTGTCCGTCTCCGAAACAGAGACAGACCCAATGGGTCCATCTCCAAAAGGAGATGGACCTACATGGCCCGTCTCCACCAAGCTTTAAAAAAAAAATGAAATAAAAGGACATCAAATCTAATTTCAATTACAACCCCCTACCCTCACAGTCCCGTACAGCCCCCTACCCACCCCCACGTCCCCTGCAGCGCCCCACCCCACCCCTTCCCCCTATCCCATTCCCCATTGGCACCAGTACCCCTACCCCCTAAATCTGTCACCCCTACCCCCCGCGAAGCACCACCACCCCCAGGGAAGCACCACCACCAGTTGGCGAACCACCACTACAACCACAACGGCCACCCTTAGTCTCGCGCGGTATATGTGTGTATATATATAAGTTTATGTATATGTATCTATATATACATATGTATACATACATCTACATACATTATATACAATCATTTTATATATTTATTTTAATTTACTGTTTTTTGTTTCAATTTAATATATTATGTAATTTTTTGTTTTTTATTTAATTTTCTGTTATTAATTTATTGTTTAATTGCTGTTTAATTTATTTAATGTATGTGTATGTATAGTGTGTCGTGTGGGTGAGTTGTGATGTTGTGTGCAACTGTGTGTGTGTAGTTGGATATGTGTGGGTGCATGTTATAGTCGTGCATGTGTGTGTGTCTGTAGGTGAGAATAATCAGCGGATGAAAGATGGTTGAAGTGGGTGTATTGGAAAGAAAAAAACAGGGTAAATAAATAAGAAAACACAAAAAGGTTTTAGTACAAAAGAAGACTAAAAATAAATAAAAGGTAAAGAACGTACAAGAAAGAATAATTGTTATCTCATGGGGTGGGGGTAAAAAAAAAAACTAATCTTTGAACTCTAAAATTATACACCTTTGAGCAAAATTTGTATCATTTTTCATTGTAGTTAGACTAGCTTAGCCTCCAATGTAATCCAATAAAAAATAAAAAATGGTTCTAGAAGCTTTAGATTTGAAGAATTACTAAAGTTTTTTGATATTATTGGTATCAACTTTTTATCAATCATTTTCTCGCTTACTGTACAGATTTATTGTTTAAGTATTGGGGCATTGGATGATATTCCTGCTGGTCCTGTCACCTCATTCTTCAGTTCTATAAGGAGCATTTTGGATTTTGATATTGAAGATGAGAATGAAGGTTGGTTTTGATAATCAATTGCTATACTGCTACGTGGTTTTTCAAGGATTTGATTACTGTAGAAAGAATTTTAATGCCTAATAGATGCATTTGATTCCTTCATATATGGTTTTGCAATATTAAATTAGTAGAAATTAACAAATCAAGCTTGATGGTACCATTGGTAATATTCCTGGATCATACAAGTCATAATTTAGTTTTTCTTTGTAAGAAACTCAATACATGAATAAAATAATTATTTAAACACCATATTTTGGAGATAGAATTTCAAAAATACATGTTATGTTAATAAATGGTTAAGAATGATATGTATTGATTCATAAATATGAAAATATGGAGTATAGTACACCAAGTATAATATATAATATTTTCTTAATTATGTACATTATATGCATATAACATGAGTATTTCACCAAGAGCTTGAGCTAAAAATATTAAGGGAAAAAGTCATTTTGTGTCATAGGTTCAAGGGTGGAGGAAAGTGGGCCATGGGGCTCGACAAAAAAATCTATGGGCCCTCAATTTCCTTTTTTCATTCATTTTTTTTCCAATTTCAACACCGAACTTTAAAAAAAAAAAAAAAAAGGTGTCATTTCACTTTTCATGTCAACCTTTCTTCCCTCAATTTTCACTTTTATCCCATATTTTTCCGTCGTGTTTGCTCTGGCTTTATAAGCTGGTGTTTGTGTGTGAGAGCAAAAAACACATTTTAAACACATTTGTCAGAAAATGCGACAGACTCTTAATAGAAGGGATGTAAGTCACATATAACAAAAATTGTGGGGTGTGAGTCTCATATAATAAACGTACAAAGAGTCTGGTCTAAAATATATGAATTTTAATTTACATTTTTTTGCTTCTAAATGATAGTTTAGTAGTCAGAATTCTTTGATAGACAGTTAATTTTAGTGAATAAATTTTAGTAATGCTTAATTGATCTATTTGTTTGACTAGACAATTTTAAAGTTTCTTCATACATGATAAATTAGTAAAGATATTCCTATTGATACCATAATTGATGAATTCTATTGCATGAAGGAGAGCTGAGACCAACTTTAATATTGTCTGAATGAGTGAACTTTTCTTTATATAATCATATATTATTTTTGCTAAATATATTGTATTCTTTATGCTTGTTTATCTTGAAGCATTAATATCGTCAATCTTCTTAATTGAATTCCGTCTCCAATATTAAATTTTTGGCTTCATCGTTGCATAGGGTTGTACATAAATTCCTAAAAATGACAATTTTTTTTTTTTTGTATTTATCCAAAATCCCATGGAAATAATTAACTTACACATTTCAAGACGTGGGGAGCAAATTAGTTTTTTTGATATGTATGAGTAACCATAAAAAATATTAAAGGAGTGTTGAAAGAAGGATTAGTCCTAAAAATGATGCAGTCTAGTAATGATATTTTGTTGTTAAGTAAATCTAAGTACTTCGTTTTCTAATCTTTTAGTTGTGTTTGTTGATTTGATTGATCATTTGTACCTGTTTTGAATTAATTAGCATTTAATGTAATTTTGTATGTTGTATAGCTAATAACGGGAAATGCAATTTAGTCATGCTATTTATTTCCTTAAGAACTTATTAGCTATATATTCATAAGAGTTAATTCTGTAATGATTGATTTTTGAGTACTTATATTTTTTCCTTGGGATATGATCATTGCGATTCTAACAGCTATCTTATTAACAAATTTTGTTTTGTCTTTAAAAAGCACAAAACACATATGGAAAGACGAATTCATCCCCACCCCTTAAAAATTGTATTAACACCATCTTCCTCATAATAGAATATGGGTAGTATAAAATGTCAATTATAACTTAAGTTCTACATTATCCATCACTAGAACTATTATTTCTCATCAAAATACTTCTCATCTTCACATAAACCTATATAGCCGAATATAATCTATATAAATTTCATAAATTAGGTCACATATGACCTTATCCATAAGTTGTAAATAAACCATGCCTGACATAAATTTACAGTGAAGTTGGTATCTATCATTGACATGTAGCAGATTTATGAAAAATATATGTAGTAATAGTAACATATTCTAGTGAAAGGATTTATACAATGTGAGCCCCATTTTATATAAAATTTGTTCTTCTCTTTTAATGAGAAAATTGCAACCATAGTTTACCTTTTCTTTCAATTATCAAACAAAGGAATGAGACATAAGTTTAATTGATAAAGTTATAAGATTTACCACTAAGACAAATTCAAATGGGATAAGTCATATAACCTTGGAATAACATTTGCCATCTTTCACCATATAACCTTGGCATAAAGCATTACTATTGATGATAAGTTTAAGGAGAACTATTTGAGATGAATACATTAGGAGATGCTCTTTGAAGGCACCTATCAAAAGTATGAAAATATAGAAGTAGTCTTGATTTAAATTATATACATCATATCGTATTTTCGGCATTATTTGCAGTTAATTTCACATATCAAACAGGTTCAGTTTGGGATTTGGGTTCAAAATTTGTGAAAGAGTCATGAGAAGTTCAAGTATATGGTACATTAAAGCTAGTGAGGGCTTGGCGAAGGGAAGGATTAGTGATGGATTGGCCAGGGGGAAAGGTTGGCGAGGGGTTGGAGACGCAAATTTTGGTGACGGTATGGTGAGGGGTAAAGTTGGCGAGTGTTCGGTGACAGGAATCATTGGTGACGGGTGGGTGAGGGAAAAGATTGGTGAGGGCTTGGTGATGGGACATTTGGTGACAGTTTTGGGACGGCACTAATTGACGAGGGCTCAGTGACAGCAAATTGTAGTAACGGTCTGGAGACGGGAAAAGATGGTAAGGGCTTGGTGACGGAGGAGTTGGAGACGGGATGGAGACATTTTGGCAGCCGTTGCCAAATTGGTGACTGTTTGGTGAAGGGAACGATTTTGGCGACAACCTTGTATCTGACGGACGGTTCCCCTCACCGTGCCGTCGCAAATTCCAAATTGGCGACGACACAGTGAGGGGAACCGTCTCTCACAAAATTCAATTTTTTTTGTAGTGTCAAAATAATCAACAAATAGCCAAACTATCAACTTTAAATACCCGAAAATAAAAATTTATGCTACAACGGTTCAAATCGTATAAGAATACATATAATCAATTCTTAGCATGCACTGAGCAATAATATAACTTCAAATTAACATTCTAACGGTTCAATATTCAATTATACGCAAAAATACAAAAGATGACTTTTGAGATCTAGAATTTTTCTCTCACCTTTGATCCAAAACAAGCCTAGATATGAGTGCTATGCGTGCCCAACAAGCGGAATCCAACTCGGTACGAAAAATTACGGACAAAAACTAGCCTTTTCTAATGAAATTTTGCTTTGAAAACTAAGTAGAAAACCTTTTTTTTCTCCCTTGAAGCTCTCGGCCATGTAGGTGTAAAATGAGTGTGTTTTGTGCTTTGCAATTGTGTGTTGATGTTATATTATGCAAAGGTCAACAATTTAAATCAAAGTCAAAGGTGGAAACTAGTTATTTTTAGTCTTTTCTTGTCTTTTAATTCTATTTTAGCTATTTCTTTGCTCAAAATATTTATGCAACACCTAAACTATCTCAAGAAGTTTATTTTTAGGTGACAAGAGTGTTACATTAAAACAGTTTTACCCGAGTTGGCTTAAAACTTGTTTTCTTGCAAAATAAAGTGTAAAAACCTTTAAAATTTCAAAACCGATTCCAAATCCGTTTTAATCAAACACAGGTCTATTAATACCCGAGGACTAGGTTTTAAAACGTTTAAAACATCCCTGTAAAAATTTTAGTGGACAGGTGCTCAAAACACTATTTACTAAAACCGGCGATAAAATTTTTGATTATGTTTTTGATGAAAATTTCATGAATGCACATATAGAATGTATTAGGAATATAAATCATATTTTTAACACATTCTGACTCATATAACACATAAACAGGTCAAAGCACGCAAAACAAAGTAAAACACGCAAATCGAGATAAGATAGAAAAGTGAGGTTTCACAACAGGAACTACTGGATTGAGTCTAAAAAGAACAATCTCTTATTTTGATGGTCTATAATTTTGAGTATATATTAATTTCACAAGTGCACCATGACCAGTATGCTCTAGTGGTGACTACCGAAAGCATTACCCAACACTGCTACACAGGTAAGGATCGCTCAAAAATAACAATCAATTGCATTTTCCGCCTTGTTGAAGCAGCAATACTACTCTCAAATCATTCATCAGATAGAAATTCATCCAATTACCAACTAATGCATGTAGTACACAACAACAATGCGAGTGTTGATCTTTCATACAACTCTATTTTTCGAGAAGAAGATGATGAGGGCATCACTGGGATTTCTATAACAAAAGACCTCTTGGTCGCAGCTAAAAGCGCCATTGAATCAAATCTTGTCATGCTAGGCCCCTTAGTACTTCCCATATCTGAGAAAATTAATTTCTTGAAAAATTTATTGGTTAGAAGATATGATAATGGTAAAGTGACACGATATGTACCTAAGTTTAGTAAATGCATTGATCATTTTTTTTCCTACATGTAGGAGGGAAACCAGTGTTGGATGAGTTGCAGAAAATTTTAGGGTTTGGTGATTCTGTCATGGAAACACCTCGAATAAGTTTATATAGATTTGGCAATACTTCAGGTAGTTCAGTGTGGTATGAGATAGCCTATGCTGAAGCCAAAGGTAGGATCAAGAAAGGTGATCGTCTATGGCAAATTGCTTTTGGATCTGGCTTCAAGTGTAGTAGTTTGATTTGGTGTGCCATGAGGGCAATTGATTATGAGGAGATGAATCCATGGAGTGAAGAGATCGATCAATATCCTATCAACTTGGACAAAATTGGATCACTAGACCCGGATATGTTCTTTTATGAACAACCAAAGTGAGCATGCACTGTATCGGAATTTATAACCTTGAGATAAATCAATATTATTTCGTCTTTAATTATTTCAAAATATGTATCGATATATTTTACTATAGGAACTTATGTATTATTACATCACGGGAGTATAATTACGACTAAGAGTGCATTGGTAGACGAGCACCCAGTGAAGTAAAATAAGGATGGAGATTTATGTCTACTCCATTTACTATTAATCTTGCAACTTATGTATTTTATGTTGTTCCCTGTTGAGAAAAACTACAAAGTAAAAGTTTCTAGTCATAACTCTTTTTGATTTAAAAGTTAATTCTTTCTGAGCATTATAAAGGTAATTTGGTCATACGATCAGTAATTAGGTGGGCAAATTTTGTATCTTATGTCCATAAAATATATTTACCTCCCTATTAAATAAAGAAAAATGCAAAAAAACGATCCTTCATTTTGAAACGATTATCGATCAATATGTGACATAGTACATATGAAATTTAATGGCGAACTCCACTCACGTATGACTCACAAATGACAATGACAATTCAGAAGGAAACCAAAAGTGCACGACTTCATCACCAACCCCTCACTCTCTCAATTAATAAATTTCGACTAAATATAGTAAGTTAGTAACTTTTGGTTGCTTGTCTAGTTGTTTGCCCTCTTTGCCGCTAGACTACATTAAAGAGTGGTGCATGGGCCTGTTGGTAATGAGTAGTTGCAGGAAATAATCTATGTACATAAAAGATGATGATGAATTAATTGTACATCAGATTTGTTGGTATATGTTTATTTAGTTCGCATATATCAACATTGACTCTTCATCCATACGTTTACGAAAGAGTCTCCAATTCATTTATATTTGTCTCTTACACTCCAATTCATTTGTATCTGTCTCTTACACACCTATCTTATTAATGATATAAGAGACGTTTAGACCTATAGTTGGGCCAAGTATTTCCCCATACTTAAATGCATTGCCAACATTATTTCCTACCATTTCGAAGACCACAACCATGCGAAGACCAGAATTTTTGTCATGCAGTTTTAACTCAGCTCAAATTAAAATCATATCAATTCCATCAATCCATTGTCCCCCACTTCTCATTATGAATTAGGTCCATTTTGTACGAATAGCAATTTTGAAATGGTCACTGTTTGAATTTTTAACATGGTCAAGACTATGACGTATTCGAGGATGATAAATACTTCAACGTGAATACGCGGCATGACAGATCCTGTAACGCCCCGATCCCTCACGAGACCGGGACTCCTATTTATCATGCTATTCTCACCCAATTCCAAACCCCGGGCACAAAATTTTAGGGGAAAACAGACGGAGTCTCCCCTGTTTATAGGACTAAACTGGTACCTGCACAAGGACACCCATGATGCTAGATCCACAAACAGCAACTCTTATAACCAATCCTCCAAGATTTTTATGGGCCACCCGCGATCACAAGGCCATCCGAGCCTTGGAACAACAATTACATATAACACACAAGCAAGCAAAGAATTTCTAATTTTAACTATAGGTAGTTAGATACAACAATAGCCAAGTTCTACTTCCAAGTTTGTTAATCACACAAGCATGCAAAAGAATAAGTTTACTATGGATTATTACATGTCATTCCACTTTATATCCAACATACAAGATTACAAATTATTACATTCACCATTTATACTCAAGACCCCAAGGTCACAAAAAAGCAATCAACAACAACTCCACGCAAGCTTCTCATTTTAGACAACCTTATCACACAAGAAGTCATCGAAATTGCTTAACTAGCACTTCTTCCTCTTCTTCTATCAGCTGAGGATTCACCTCAGCTTCACCTGAAACATATTAAATGAGGAATGAGCAACAATGTTGCCCAGCGAGGGAGGTGATGCAACATGCCAACGTGCAACATGATATGCAACACAAGAAAACATATATAAGCCACGTAAACCAACAAGACAATAAGCCAAGCAATTAATCACTTTAAAAAGGATACAGTTCCACTTCCAAGTCTTCGATCACGAGCCACGAACCACGAGCATCACGAACATGCCGGAAAACCCCAAACACCAACAATTGGGATACTCCGGATGTATCCCGATCCTACGACCCTTTCTCCCGAGGTAGGTCCATGCCCAGCAGGTGAACCACGCCTCTGGGGTAGTGGAGTATGCCTCAGCGAGAAAGGGAATAGGCACCATGGTAGTCGAGGGAGCACGGCAAGCCCGATGCCACCCGTGTTTCTCGACACTACCATGTCTGAAAAGGTTGCGCAACCCGATATTCGATCACAATAATTCAAGCAATGATAATATAATTCAAGAATCATATAAATGAGGGACAACAAAGTAGGTTTCCATCGCACGTAGATTACAATAAATAAGCCATATAACAATATAAATAAAAGTCAAGTATATATTTAGTCTATTCATATCAAAGTACACGTAATTATAAGCAATCATATTAAACTATACAATTTATGAGCAGTAAAACAAATTAAGATGCACAAAAGAATGTAACTCCCTCACCTTTTTAAAAACAAGCCTGCGAGAATTTAGCCAATCTCTCCAATACTCTCCGAAAGCACCAATCTCTTTAATAACCACTCAAAACCACTACCTAACACAACAATACTATTCAACTTAAAGACAACTCATTCACATTAAAATAGTTAATTTGTGTGCAATAGTCACATTTTATATAATCATCAAACTATAGCTCGATTAGTATGATCTAAGAACACTAAACATGCATATTTCATGCTAAGGCTAAATGATGTGCTTACTTTAATCAAAAGTTAATTAACAAGCTTGAAGGCAACATTAACTTTCATAATTCCATTAACCATGCACTAGACTACTTTGAACTCCTAAACACGTTATTAGGACACTCCAAACCTCTTTGAATCCACTCAAATGTGCAACCCCTAGTTATTCATATAAGTATAACACTTTCATTATCCATTGCAATTCTATTATCATGATTAACTCTAATATACATATAGCCTAAATATACAACTTAACTCATAAGATAGCTTGAATCACACAGCCTTCAAGTTAAACACTTAATACACGCTATTACGCTTAAATACTAAGCATTATTCAATTACTAAACATGTTAAAAGAACTCTAATATGCATTATCCAAAGTGAAATCATGTACAAGATTATCTATTTTTTTTTCTAAGATCATTAAACATACACTAACTACTTTAAATTACAAGACATGTTAAAATGACACTCTTATTAACACTAAAACACCATAAGCAACAAATTCACATTCTTTAATCAAGTTACTATTCATTTTCTTCTTCAATTCACTTATACACACAAACTCATTTTTCACATGTAATTAAGCTAGAAAGTTCACTCTACCACCTCATTAGTTAGTATAGAAGTCATTAGAAGCATCAAAATATCATTAAGTTAAGATTATAAGCTATAAATTTCAATTACTTTACTACAACAATCAATAATCATCTAACTAGATGAACTAACTTTATAGTTTACTTGATTAACAATCAAATGTAGCAACTATAGCAATTCAAATAACTAATTATGCAATAAGACTAACTATTTGACAAGAAGTCCAACATATTTCTTTCTAAATGCTCACAAAACAAGCTCTAAACTTCACACAATATAATGAACCTCAAATCTAACTATACTACATCTCTAATGACACTTTATGGCACCATTTAAGCCCTTGAAATCTCACTTTAAAGTACAATTACCCCAAAAGTCCGAATTTACCTCTTTATGCATTACATTACAAGTACTCTAATCGGAGCTCAACTAAGCGAAGCGAATACATTTCTAGCATCTCCTCACTTACTAGACACTAGCCCTAATGCCCGAACGCACCCGAATTCACTTTCAACCCGAAACCCCTTTGTCAATCTTTGCTATTAAGCTCCAAACCGAAAGGCAAGGTTCAAGATTTTCAAACGAGTTATCCTATTCTTCAAACCACACCTTATGGCACCCCATGGACCCTCGAGTTCACCCGTTAAACCTCGTTTACCATTAAATCCCCGATTTTCTCTTTGTGCATTTATACTACAAGTACCAATTCCGGAACCTAAACAAGCGAAACGAAGGCACTCCTAAGGCTTCAATACTTAATAAAGACTAGTCGTAACCTCAAAACGTGCCCGGATTCGAGTTAACCCCAAAATAGCCAATTAAAGTAGCCTATTTTAATCAAAATTCTCAAATTTTTCACATGGCAAGTATAACGAATATTTTTCCCAAGCTCAAGGACCTAATTAGCAACTACTAGAAGCATTGAATCAAATTAAATTGCTCAAATTTTCGGAACCCTAGAAATTACACTATTCATCATCTTCCTCAAGTGACACTTTGCTAAAAACTCAACACCAAGATATAATATTGCATATGGATGTTCTCTAACATGTATACATACTATATAAAGCAAGAAACAAGCATGTTATAGCTCCATAATAGCAAAATCCGAAAATTAAAAAAAACTTGACATAAACTTTAAACCATGAAAATGATGCAACTCTCTCACCAAAAACGTGCAAGGAAGCTAGGATAGGGCTTGGAGAAGCTTGGAACCACTTGGAGAAGACTTGACAAAGCTTAGAAGATCAAATTGAGCAAAATTGGCAAGAAAATCACTATTCCCGTAATGGTTTTTTTTTTGGCTGATTTTGGCCTTTTTTTTGGCTTTTTTTGGTGTTTTTTGTGTTTTTGTTTTGTTTTGTTTGGTATATATATATATAGGATAATTATATGGGTTGATGGGTTAGATATTGAGTTTGGGTTGTGGGTTAAAATGAATTTGAGTTTAGGTGTATTATAATAAATCAAATAAAATTTCTTTAAACCCCAAAATAATACATAATTTTACTATTTATATAATATCAAGATATTTTTGTAAATCACTCGTCATATATGCAATGAATATAATTTTTGTGAACATAGGCTAATTATAAGTTAAGTAATAATAGAAAAATATGAAATTCGGGAAATAAGATAATAAAAATTTTAGTTCGGGCTCTTATTATATTATATAGGTAATAGACTAAGGAAATAATGAGTTAGGTTAGTAAATAGGGTCTAATTAAACATATTTAAGGGTCTAATAAAAGTCCAAAGTCTAGTTAATTCACTAGAAGCCCAAATAAAAATCCTACAAAAAGTTACTATTCTTTCGTAACACTATTCATTCAAAACGAAAACTATTTTCTAAATGCATACTCCCAACATTAAATATAGAAAATAATATTTTTCACATTCCTCCTACATGATATGTGACAGGAGAAAAATACAGTTTCAGAAAAATTAAACAGTAAATTTTCTTTATGAATAGTGTCTTATACTAAAAATTGAATAAATGTACATTTAATACTCAAATAAGACGCAATTTAAAATGAATATGAAGAGGTTTTCGGTCGTCATAGATCCTCACATAAGTATACAGGCCCAACATACTTTCTCTCTTTGACCAAAATTTACAAAAACATTCAGTTTGCTGCTTGCCATAAAATAACCTGTACAAGAAATTTTAATGACTAAATTGACAAAAAGTTTTAACACTAGGGCTCCGTTTGTTTACCGTAAACTAACTTGTTTGTAAAAAATATTTTTCATAAAAAATCTTTTCTGAAAAAATAAATTATTTTACAGTGATCCGTTTGTTTGTCGTAAAATAACTTGTTAGGAGAAAATATTTTTCTAAAAAATAGAATCTAGTGTTTGGATGTACCGTGAGTTCCGTAAAATATTTTCTTCTCCCAAAAGAAATAAAAATATTTTTCAGAATTTTGTACTAGCCGCAATTATTGACCGAAAAATATTTTACAATTGACCAATTTTTCGTTATTACCAAATACCATAAAATTAAGAAAACCAGCCTCAATTGTTGATCGAAAAATATTTTACAGTTAACTAATTTTCCGATATTATTCAATATAGTAAAATCCAAAAAATATTTTCCAGAAAAATATTTTACGGCAAACAAATGGAGCCTAGAAATCCATTTGTTTGCCGAAAAATATTTTCTAAATTTTTCAGTGTTTGATAACACCATAAAATTAGTCAATTGTAAAATATTTTCCAATCAACAATTGCGACTGCTTTTGCTTAATTTTCCGGTGTTTGATAATCTCGAAAAATTGGTCAACTGTAAAATATTTTATGGTCAACAATTGCGTCTAGTACAAAATTCTGGAAAATATTTTCATATCCTTTAGAAAAAAAATTATTTTACGAAACTCACTGTACCATAAAATATTTTTCAGGAAAATATTTTTTCCCAATAAGTTATTTTACAGCAAACAAACAAAGCCAAAAAAAATATTTTATTTTTCAAGAAAATATTTTTTATTGAAAACATTTTCCACAAGCAAATTATTTTACGACAAACAAACGAAGCCTAGAAATTAAATTAAAACTCTTTACAAACATTAAGACAAACACATCACTTTTAAAATAATATGAATAAATATGAACTAATGTAAACATTATAGATCAAGCGCATTAGTTTTAAAATAATGAAGAAATTTTTTTAAAAAAATATGATCATTTATGAAATATTCCTTTGTACAATTTAGGGTTAAATCCACTTTATACCCCTATCCTTTCAGCTTTGTAACACTTATTAACCCTGAAGTTTATTTGTAGCCACTTAATAACCTTTGACTTGGTCAGATTTAACATAAACATAACTTTGTTAAAGAAAAATGTTTAATGACTAAAATAACCTTCTAATACAACTTAAAAGACATATTTGCCCATTCACTTGAAGGGAAAATCTCACCTCCCTATGCAACTCCACTTACACGTATGTTCCAAAGTATTCTTCTATCTTTTCTTTTTTTCTCTCTCTCTTTCTTCTCTCTATCTTTGCCTCCAAATTCATTCAGTTTAGATTAATTTTTAAGATCAAATTTTTAATTAGACAAAGCAATCAACGATTTCTCCAATATAAAAAATTTGTGAGTTGATTTTTCTTCATTTCCTTTTTGTTTTAGTTTAAACCTTTCAGTTTTTTCAATTTATTTTCCATTGCATGTGTTCAATATGTGTTATCAATTTTTTTGTTGTCTAGCATGAATCAAATTTCCTGCCTGAAAATGAGCTTGAGTAATAGTTGTATATTGTATTGCTGAGCTTATTACTTTATTGTGGAGGATTACGCATATCAGTTTAGAAAAGTTGCAGCAAAACTAGACAAAGAAACCCTCCAAACTAAATATTTTGTGTGGAGGAACAACTTATAGTTTGTATGTATTACAAAAAAATTTCTAATTTTGGATTAATGATTGTTTTTATATTAGTTGATGGTTTAAATTGCAGTGGGTTTCAATTTCTTTCCATTTGTTGCTATGGATTTGATATTGAAATAGCAAACAAATGCACTTTAATTTTTATTATTAGTTTTGATCTAGTTTTGCAATATTTTTTTTGGCAAAACTATGTCTGGTTGCTTTGTTTTTTTGGTTAATCATGGGTAAGTACGAAGAGAGAGAAGTAATCCAGCATCAAGTTGCTTCCAAATCAATTCAGGGGTATTTTCGTATGAAAATTTGTAACAGTCAAATTAATAATTATACAAACAGAGTTTTTCTGACAGTATGTTAGCAAAAGGGTAATAAATGACTAAAAGTAAACTTCAGAGTTAATAAGTGTCACAAAGCTGAAATGATAGAAGTACAAAGTGAATTTAACCCTACAATTTATTCATAAATTGTACGAACACGTCAAAACATAGGCTTTGCCTCCAATCTCAACTTTGGGCCTACATCATACTTGGCCCACCAAACAGCGCGTTGTTGGATTGACATTTATGCCCAATTTGGTCCAGAGTTGTAACAGAAGGTACAAGCACAACAGTACTGCGTTATCGAAACGCATAAAAACGTGAGAATTGGACCCTATCTAAAACCATGTCTTTGTCTACGAGGTACCATAAGCTGCATTTTTCCATAGAGCTAGTTGCGGTGAATTAATTTTTTTTTTAAATGCATCATAATGATATTCGAACTTTAATTTCCTAATTACTAAATGAAATAACTCACAATTAAACTATTCGTAAATCTCAATCACGTTGAATTTCTTGAAGAGGTTTACTATCTTCGCTGATATTAAAATGCTTACAATACAATCGAAATTCTCAATGTTTTTACCCGCAAATTATTTAATCCCCATAACCCTGCTACTAATTTCAATCTCTAGACGCACTTATATTAAAATATTCTAGACCTATCTCTACTTTTCGTTTTTTCTTGCACAAGGAATACTAATTTTGTAATGGAAAAAATTTCACATTTAATTCCTATTATTTGCAAAAAATTTCAATTTAATCCCTATTATTTAAAATATCTCAATTTAATTTCTATTGTTTTCTTAAAAAAATCAATTTAATTTCTATTGTTTAAAGTTTCTCAATTTCGTCCTTATTATTTTTCAAAAGTTTCAATTTCATCCTTATTGTTTTCAAAAAATTCCAAATTAATCCCTATTATTTCTTTAAAAAATTCAATTTATTCCTTAAATAATATAAATGAATTTGAAACTTTAAAATAACAATAGGGACGAAATTAAAACCTTTTAAAAATAATAAAAATGAAATTAAAAAAATTTTAAAAACAATAAAGACTAAATTGAAATATTTTAAACAATAAAGACGAAATTAAAATTTTCAATGAAATAATAAAGATTAAATTAAAACCTTGTCAAAAATGATGTTCCTCCTTTATTGCAAGGAGATGCACCTTAGGATTCAGCCTACCTTGTCAAAAATGATGTTCCAACCAACCTCGTCGCCGCTAGAAAATAAAACATGGAAAAGACTGTATATAAAGAATTAAGACAGTTCTCAGTAATTTTAGCAGAAACTCATTTCAGACAGCTATCTATCAAGTTCGATAGATTTTGGGTTTTACCTTACAACACATATCTTTCGTAAGTGCCTTTATTTTGCACTCAATAAATAGTAATTTCCAGAAAGAATACTTAGTTCCACAAATAAGCCACTTTATTTAGCAAATGTCTTAACACCATTTCACATGCCACGCAACTACATATATAAGGAAAATTGAAGGCTACAAAGGCACGGAAATTTTACCATTTGCGACACGGAACATCAGGCCATAGTCAGAACGGACGCGTAGATTACTTCCAACAGCCTCCCAGAGTTGTTTCCGATGCGGCTTTGGCGTCCTCGTCATTCTCTCAATCCTTAGATTCTTACTTCCTTCACACACCAAAAAGGAGAAAGGCAATTCAAATTTAATAAAGCTAAATAGACGGAACAAATCAATGAATTGACACATTTATCTCCTACCTCTTGTTTCGAACAAATCCTTAAATGGTTTTAAATCATGGATAAGGCAGATATATACATACAGTAGCAAGCCTAAAAGTGATGGAATATACAAATCTCCAGATCAAGAGGTTGAGAAATGAGAATCACCATAACACCAGACATCATATATAGCAGAACTGAAAGAATTCATCACACCGAATACTATTACAATCAACTATGTTATTATATAGAGTATTATATGTCTCAGACAAAATATTCAACAGTTAATATGTTGTTATCACTACATTATTGAATGTAATAAGTAATCGATACCCTTACAGTAAAAAAATAGAAGGGACGATTAATCGATCAGAAGGTTGGACGAAGTCTTCTGATGTTAAAACCCACAAAAAAGGGGGGAAAGGGGTTAAAAGGGAGAGGCAAAAAGGCCAAAATTTCAGGGCTCGTCTTCCATAATACAAGCTAAGCCACTAGTTATCTTGACACTGCCATGAGAATTCTTTAGTTTGATCTCCGGTGGCTCCTGTTGCTCCACCACCAGAGTCTCCTCATTCTTGTCAGAACTGTTAGACAGAGAAAAAACATCTTCAACACTGTTATCAATCACAGCCGGAGAGCTTTTGTCACCGAAGATCAGCTCAGACTCTATGGCAGAACACTTGTTTTGAACCAAAGACTCTTCCTTTCCGAGTTTCGGGACAGTTTCAGCACAAGCACTGCTGCCAATGGAACTCAGAAGTTCTGAAGTTTGTTTGCCTGTTGGGGTTGTTCGAGTGTATGCAGAGAGCCATTTGGCTTTGACATACTCAGCTTTACGCCATGGTGGAAAGGCCATCCCTTTCTTCTTCAAACTTTGTTTTGCTGCCTCTGAAACTAGGCATATAATCCTCTGTAATCGATCTGCTTTACCCACAAATATAACAGGCAAGGTTTGAAGGATCGTTCTATACTTTTTAGTGGCCCTTGCAATCTCAAACTCGGATCTGAAATCAATGTCGATGATCAACCTCTCGCCTTCAACGATCACATCCACATATTCATATTCCCCTGTTTATTATTTTCAAATCCAAATCAGCAAAAATAACATTTTTAGTTAAACAGACATGTAGTATTGAACGTTTCCAAGAGAAAACTGAAAATCAAAAACAAAAAAGAAATTTTTAATTACATAATACAGGAAATATTAAATTATTTCAAGAACGCGTAAATTAAGTTTTTAGACGAGATGATGAAATTGCATGTTATTGGAGCCATTGACAAATTGTATAGCTAGTAAATTGGCTAATTTTGAATAATAAGGACAATTTTTTTTTGAAATAATAAAGATTAAATTAGCTTAGGAAAATAATATATGCTATTTGTATAGCTTGAAAATCCATGTAAACCCCATGAAGCCTTTGATGTTTTACTTGTTATGTCTTGCTTGTTGGCTTGTTCTTATTTTGATTTGTCCTATTTGGATAAGATAGTAGGTTGACTGGTGCGAGAACGACTGATCAATTATTTATCCAAATAAAATTGATAGCTAGTAATGTACTTAATGACTATCTTATGTTAGGCTATTTTTTTTTTTTAATCTATTTTCTTGCTTCATTGTAAATGGTCATATGACCCACCTTTATACACCTTCATTATTTAATGAAATATAAACTGTTTAACCAGCCAAAAAAAAAAAATTAGATGCTATTTGCGCCATTTTTTCCGGTGTTCATCTTGGTGGTTTTACCGCCTTTGTTTTGCCCACTATTTCCAAAACTAGACACCATTAGGTATATGTTTTCGGGTTGGGCCTAGGGTTTGTTATGGGCTAGGGTCCTTTATTTATTCCCAACGCAAGATTGGTTCTTTTTTGGGCTTGAACTTCTTTATGCAATTTATTTTTATGGTGTTGTTTTGTTAGGCCCATCAATTCTAATTGCTCCCTCCATTATTAATCTAGTGCTATTCTCGACCAAAAAAAAAAAACAAAACATATTGTTTCAATTTTGCAATTAATCAAAAGGCTCGTGACTAGGAGTCTCGGATATACCTATGTAGAAATATTAGATTATACACATTTGGTCTAAAACTGAGTAAAATCACCGAATAAAACAAAAGAGATTTTGAATCACACATTGCATAGTACACCCAGCATATAATGCTTCAAGGAAAACTATTACATTAATTCGGATTAATGTGTCAATCTCTCATATGATTGGTGAGATTTACACGTGTGAGTCCCACTAAAATATGAGAGACTGATATTAATTTGAAGTAATTGAAGAATTTCTCATGTTTCAAAACACACATTGCTAAGTCAAGCTGCAGTTACAAACACACAGGCTTCCCTCAAAGCCAGTGCTTCGGCTTGTGAAGGATCTTCAGCATGGCATTTCTTGGTTCCCCCTCTAAAATGATCCTACTCTGATGATGTCTGATGAGGAAGGTAATTCCAGTGGTTTCTTCTCAATAAAGGTGAGGAGCATCACTGCATCAGTATTCAGTATTGCATTTGAGATTGTGATGTGCTAGAAGGGACCAGGCCGAGTTTCACTCGCGTTTAGGGGGCTAATCTAGAATATTTGGTCTATCAGAAATATTATCAGGGTTAAATGAATCTTTATATAAAAAATGTTAAAACATTTTAATAATAATATAAATTTTAAAGTATTTTTGTGGTATTAATAAGAATTACAGTCTCCACAATATTAAATGTAGATCCAACCAGCCTATGCAATTGGAGGAAAAGTCTCCACAATATTAAATGTAGATCCAACCAGCCTATGCAATTGGAGGGAAAGTCTCTATGTGAAGTTAAAGCTAAAGCAGGCATTTGATGTTCTTGTGCATCGAAATTCTTTACGTTGCCTACCACGAACAAATGTTATAATCATGAATAAAATAATACTGTAAATGAATAATATTCGCACTTACACTGCAGTTTTACACTACCATGTATCATTTAAGTGATTGACTTCAAAACAAAGATTTAACTACCAATCAGCATTTGCTTTAATAGTACGATTCTCGTTGTGTGTGGAAGAAGTTCTGAAATCAATTATTGACAAGTGTGATATATTTTGTATGTAATGTAATACTTACTTAAATCTTCCTTTAAATAAAATAATAAAAAAATAAAGATTTAGGCTCCATTTGTTTGCGGTAAAATATTTTTCTGAAAAATATTTTCTGGATTTTACGATGTTTAGTAATATCAAAAAATTGGTCAACCGTAAAATGTTTTCTGGTCAACAATTGCAGCTGTTTTTTCTTAATTTTACTGTGTTTGGTAACACCGAAAAATTGGTCAACTATAAAATATTTTCCGGTCAACAATTGAGACTAATACAAAATTCTGAAAAATGTTTTCATTTCCTTCGGGAGAAGAAAATATTTTACGTAACTTACGATACATCCAAATATTAGAAAATATTTTTCAGTATTCTATTTTTCAGAAAAATATTTTTCTCCAATAAGTTATTTTATGACAAACAAATGAAACCCTATAAAATATTTTATTTTTCAAAAAAATATTTTTTACGAAAAATATTTTTCACAAATAAATTATTTTACGGCAAACAAACGGAGTCTTAACTTGCACAACCATTTTAGACTATTGATTTTAGGACTTATTAGATATATATGGTAAAGAGGTTGGATAATCTGATCGTTAACAACATTAGTTGAATTGCAAATCTGCACATATCTTTTAGATTCTAAATTTCTCTCAACTTAGAAGTATGAGAAATATGACTAAGACGCACAAATGAAGAATGAGACTATGATGAACAAATGAAGAATGAAGGGGTAAATGAGTTGTTTTCTTAGCCATCTTAGCTAGGATTAACACATGAAAAAATTTAAAAAATGATTAATCGTTCTCATTTATTGTGAGAAAGGAAAAATAGACACTACTTGCCCGTAAAATCCATACGTATGAAAGCCGAAAACATCAGATTATTGTCTTTTTGACCTAACCCCTTAACCTATAAAGCGGTCAGAAGCGTAGCTGTAAATGTCAGACCCCATGTATTAATATCCAATTGATTTCATCACAGTTAAGATATTATCTCTTACTAAAATAAGCATGCTGCGTGCTCATGTGTTTGTACTTGTAAGTTGTATATAAAAATAGAATCTCTACGAAATTGAAATAAATGTTCAAAACAACCACCCATGACTCAACCGACATGTTATTAAGCCATTAGTAAAAGTTCTGTACAGGTATAAAGCAAGCATTCATGGCAGACCTAACGTGTTTTCACCAAAATCGCATTAAGTTGCTGCGGTGATGGGCTGTGCGAGATAAGGTTCTGTTATCCATGTGGTTTGCCCGATCATTAAAATTTTGGGAATATATTCACTAAAATTTGAGCAATATTCAAGTAGAAGTCTAAATTGCAATGAATGTGTCACGTTTCATATTCTAAACTACAAATCGATAAGATGATTCAAAAATTAATTATTTTGAATTTCACAAATGCAGTTGCTAAGATTTGATCCCATATTGACCACATTCTTAAATAAGAACCTAACCAATTGGGCTGTATAGGTTTTTAGTGCAAGAGTGTAAAGTAAAATAAATGTTTTATCTCAGTGTAGGCACAGCCTGTGCCTACACTGAGAACAACGTAGCTCCGCCCTTGCATGGGGTGTAGTTGGGGACTGTTTGTGTTGTTTTTGCAATATGGTTGTGGAAGACAGGGGCGGAGCCAAGGTTTCTTGTCAGTGGGGGCTAAAATTTATAATTTTTGAACTATACGAGTATTTTTTTTAAAAGTGGAGTTAATTAATTTTTTAAACTAAAAATACATAGATATTTAATTTTTTTTCAAAAAATACATAGAAATTTTAAGGTTTTTATGGGTCAATGGGGGCTAAAATCCATAATTTTTAAACTATACGAGTACTTTTATTTTTTAGTGGGGGCTAATTAATTTTTTTTAAACTAAAAATACATAGATATCTAATTTTTTTTCAAAAAATATATAAAAATTTTAACATTTTTATGGGCCAGTAGGGGCTAAAATCTATAATTTTTGAACTATACAAGTACTTTTATTTTTCAGTGGGGGTTAATTAATTTTTTTTAACTAAAAATACATAGATATCTAATTTTTTTTAAAAAAATACATAAAAATTTTAATAATTTTTATAAGTTAGTGGGGACTGTAGCCCCTACTGACCAGCATGTGCCTCCGCCAATGGTGGAAGATAAAAGACCATTTAATCTTTGGATGCAGTATGAGTAGAAGAATTTGGACGCATGATTTAGAAATCTCTATGGTGGTTGAAGGGATTTCATCTTGGGAAATGTAGATTGTTGGTGTCTTAGATATTGTAAAGGGAAAGACCTCCAGGAGACTATCATTAGACTGCTATTTTGTTTATGTAGTTTGGAAGGAGAGGAATAGCAGGATATATTGGAATTCTTTCAATTCGGAGGAGTCCATTGTTGTTAGTTTATTCTAGTCGATTAGACTTAAACAAAAAAAAGAGTTATTAAAGTTGGTCTTAGAAAGAAAAAAAAAAGATTCTCATTATACAAAACAAAAAAAAGAAAAAAAATTCTCATGAGAGAAAGTGAACATTGCAGACCTTAGAAAGAAAGACTAGCGTTTAGTCATAATCAAAGACAATGACAGAAACAAGATAATGTTTCCTGCTACGTCAGTGTGGTTCCAGTAAGATCAGCATGGGCTGTCTTAATCTATTGAAGAGTTTAGTCGAAATTAAAAGTGGCAATTGGCAGTTGGGATGAACCATCGACTGGAAAACTCATTAGACAATGGACCCTAGTGCCTAGGACCTCTGTTCGATAACTACTCTAAGTAAAAATTCTTCCATCGGTGAATGTATGGAAGAATGACTCCTACTCTAAAATATTTGGAAGAGAAGTATAGAAGCGATTTCTTGACGTGATTATCTAAATCATTTCATTATACATTGTGTAAAGGGTGGAGTTAAAAACCTTATGATAGAGTATTCATAAATTCGGAGTTGGCTGACCCTAATCCAAAATTTAATATATGCAGTTCTTTTGAGAAAATGAATTGTTCTGTCACCATTGTTCAGATTATGTTTAGACAAGCTAGAGGCTAAACACGTTTTTTCTAAGTCGAAAGTGTACACAATTATATTTTCAATTATATGTGATTCTACGATTTACAATTTACAACTATTAAATTTTCTCATAATATTATAACAATAAATGCAATATATGAACCTTTTCTCTATTCTTCCCAAACATTCTAGATTAGTACTATTCCTATTTAATATTTTCCACCACCACCACTAGTGTGATACAATAAATGGAGTAATAAGTTGACACAGTGAGGTGATGCATGCGCAGTAGCTATACACCACACACTACTATAAATACGATATATACACACGCAGTGTACGCACAACCAGTTCAAATTCACTTCAAGAGAAAGAAGCAAATTAAGGCTTATATTTTCTCGTACTTATGGCCGCCAAGTACATTACTGTTATCAACTCAAATCTTAATTATCCTTCACAATGCATGGCCAGCAATGAGCTCACCATCTCTGCAGCAGTTTTGTGCGTAACCCTAATTGTTCTCTTCTCATATCATTTCATCAAAAGGCCTTCACGTAAAGTTTTCTTACTAGATTTTGCATGTCACAAACCCTTTTGCAATCTAATGTGCAGTAAAGAAATGGCTGTTAAACAAATTAGACTAATGGGAAATTACAGCGAAGAAGTGTTGAATGACATGAAAACTGGGATGGATAAAGCAGGGTTAGGCGATTCGACGTACGTACCAGAAGCATTACTGAGAGTACCTCCGAATCCATCAATGGAGGCAGCGAGGGAAGAGGCAGAAATGGTGATGTTTGGAGCCATTGAGGAGCTACTTGCAAAGACCAATGTGCAAGCCAAGGACATAGGGATTTTGATGGTGAATTGCTCTTTGTTTAACGTTGTGCCATCGTTGTCTAGCATGGTAGTGCATCGTTACAAGCTTAGAGAAGATATAGCGAGCTATAATCTTTCTGGGATGGGATGCAGTGCTGGACTCATTGCTGTTGGCCTAGCCCAAAACCTACTTCAGGTAATTTTGTTTAATTGTCGCTATTTTCGCCTTATCTAACTGACAAATTACGACCGGCCCTTTGATCTAGGGACATGCTCCCCGAGTTTAAAAGATTACAAAATCAATTTTTAAGATTAGGAAGTGATCATAGCTTTTGAGGCTCTCAGAATCCAGCGGTACAGAAGGCTTTGCATGCCTTGCCCCCTTTTCTTTTCTCTCTCCCAAATAAAAGAGATAAGTGGATTCTGAAAGTGCCCTCCCCAACTAGTAAAAGAGACATAGAAGAAACAAATTTAGGCTCTGAGCATGAAAAGATACTCATGGGATGGTCTTACAAACTACAAATGCACTTCATCAATAATCTTATTGAATTATCTGAAGGACTGCTTTTATTTGAAGATATATTTTTTTCCATATATATACACGTATGTAACGGCTACTATTTGGAAGAAAAATTCAAAACTTATGTATACAACAAATCACTGGATAGGTGATTGGTGCACCAGTCACGTACAACACTTGCATATTTGCACCTGAGTATCTAGATATAATTGGTGTATATACATATAGAACAATGTTATATATCATCCCATCACCCTTCTTTATATAATAAAATTTTACTATATACACGAAAAATTTGATAGTCAATATATGAATTCTTACCATACAAATGAAGAGTGATGGGGTGAAGCCATGAAAATGCGACATAAAACATTACTTATACAAAAATTTAGTATTTGATTCTATGAAATGATCACCTCATTTTAAAAGGTTAAACTGTTAGATAATGATTATTATAGTAATTAATTATTTTCGTCATGTTTCCCCCATGTAGGGGAGATCGTTTTTAAGCCTTGCCAGGGATGGATCTAAGATTTTAGTTCAGTGGAGGCTAACGCACGATTTAATATTTATATACGAATAATTTTTTTTAGTAGGATTAAATTGATTTTTCATACTAAAATTACCTTAAAAATGCACATATTTTCACTGGATAGGTGATCAGTGCAACAGTCACAAGACTTGCGTATTTGCACTGAGCATCTAGGTATATATAATTGCTGTATATACAAAAAATTCCCACTTTGATTGATCTATCGAATTAATTACGACGTAATTTAAATAGTAAAACTATTAGAGAAGGGTTTTACATTTATTAATTTATAGTGTTCGTCATGTACCTTCACTTAGCGGCGAGATCCGTTTGGAGTCTTGTACTTATTTTTAAATTGATAGTGATGAAACTTAAATCAAAAAATCGTTTTGTAACCAAGGCTATAATACAATATTAGATTATATATAATCTCATCTAAAAGTTTAAATGAGTAATATAAGATTTATTACATATATTTATTATTTTCATACAGATTCTCTGAGAATATGTTATTTGACAGGTGAAGCATGACTAGTATGCTCTAGTGGTGACTACCGAGAACATTACTCAAAATTGCTACACAGGGAACTTTGTTGGAATATAGAAGAGGCTATTTTATCGTAGAGAGAAATAATATGGAGACTCTAAACAAATATTTATTGCTCTAATATTTGGTATGACTACAATTGAAAGGACTAACCTCTATTTATAGATTCACAAAAAACCTATGTCAATTAGGATATGGTTCTAGGAAACCATTACCCACTAGGAAATACTATCTAGTCAAAAACAATTTAAATCTAACTAGAACTTATTTAATAGAGTCCTAATCCAAATCAAGTTTATCTTCTAACATCCCCCTTAAACTTGATTTGACTCTCGTAACTCCGAGCAAAGCTCTAAGCTTCATAAACATGTCACTCTTGAGTGGCTTTGTAAAAATGTCTGCAACTTGATCTTGAGACTTCACATACTCTATCTTCACTTCCTTCCTTGTGATGCATTCTCTGATGAAATGGTAACGTGTGTCAATGTGCTTGCTTCTTTCATGAAATACTGGATTCTTGGCTAAGGCAATTGCAGACTTGTTATCAACATAGATCTCTACTGGCTCTTCTTGAGGCATCTTAAGTTCTTTCATCAAATTCCTTAACCATAGAGCATGACAAACACATGAAGTAGCAGCTACATATTCAGCTTCACATGTAGAAAGTGTGACAATGGGTTGCTTTTTGGAACTCCAAGTGAATGTTGTATCTCCCATGAAGAAAATATATCCACTAGTACTCTTTCAATCATCAAAATCACCAGCCCAATTGCTGTCACTATACCCCACAAGTTTGAAATCCTCTGAGTGGGAGTATAAAAGTCCATAATCAACAGTTCCTTTGATGTAGCGAAGTATTCTTTTGACAGTCTTCAGATGTGTATTAGTAGGGGACTCCATAAAGCGACTCACAAGTCCTACACCAAAAAGAATATCTGGTCTTGTACAGGTCAAATATCTCAAGTTTCCAACCTAGCTCTTGAAAAATGTTGGATTTACATGTTCTTCTTCATCAACCTTTGATAATTGTACTCCACATTCAATAGGGGTGTTAACAGGTTGACAATTTTCTATCTTGAATTTCTTGAGAATTTCCCTTGCATAGCCTTCTTGAGAAACAAATATTCCTTCATCTGTTTGCTTCACTTGAATTCCAAGATAATAAGACATGAGTCCAATATTAGTCATCTCAAATTCTCTTGCCATTGTCCTCTTGAAATCTTCAAATAAATTTGGATTGTTGCCAGTAAAAATTAAGTCATCCACATACAAGCAAACAATCAACACATCGCCATTATCATGTTTGGTATAGAGAGTATGCTCGTGCGAACACATGGAGAAATTATTATGACGGAAATATTCATCAATTCTACTATACCAAGCTCTTGGAGCTTGTTTTAGGCCATAGAGAGTTTTCTTCAACTTTAAATTTTTATTTTCACACCCTTTCTCCACATAACCTAATGGTTGTTGAATATATACCTCTTCATCAAGAAAACCATTCAGGAATGCAGATTTAACATCCAATTGATAAATCTTCCATCTGTGTTGGGCTGCTAGAGATATGATAAATCTTATAGTTTCCAAGTGTGCAACAGGAGCAAATACCTCATCATAGTCAATGCCAGCTCGTTGACTATAGCCTTTTGCAACTAGTCTTGCCTTGTACCTTTCAACTTCACCTTTAGCATTCTTCTTTATCTTGTAAACCCACTTTACTCCAATGGCTTTGTGGCCTTTGGGTAAAGTTGCAAGCTCCCAAGTGTCATTCTTCTTTATTGCCTTGATTTCTTCATCCATGGCTTGTCTCCATCTTTCATTCTCATTAGCTTCCTCAAAGTTTATTGGTTCACAATCAGCAAGTAGACAAAAGAGAGTCAGTTCATCATTTAAATTTCGAGTTACCTCATAAATTTCATCCAAGCTTCTGAAACGGGGGGTCTTTTCATGCGAACTTGAACTTGTTGAAGTTATGTCTCCTTGAGATGAAGTTGGAGCTTGATATGGAGATGGAGTTTGAGTTGGAGTTGAAGATGGATTTGGAGATATAGAGTCTTCATTGACTTCTACTTCTTGCTCTTGTATGGGTAAGAATTTGTATTCTTTTTGCTCTTTGACATTCCAATCCCATTCAGCTTCTTCATTAAATAGGACATCTCTACTCACAATAATTCTCCCATTAGTAGGATTGTAGAGCTTGTATGCTTTGGAACTCTTTTCATACCCAATGAAAACTAGCTTTTGGCTTTTGTCATCAAGCTTGATTCGATTTTGATCAGGAACATGAGCATAAGCAATGCTTCCAAAAACCCTTAAGTGCTTGATTGTTGGCTTTCTTCCACTCCATGCTTCTAATGGTGTCTTGTTAGATAGACTCTTTGTGACACAACGATTCAACAGATAAACTGCACAATCAACTGCTTCAGCCCAAAATTCTTTAGGCATACTTCTAGATTTTAACATGCTTCGAACCATCTCAAGAACAACTCTATTTTTTCTCTCAGCAACTCCATTCTGTTGAGGTGATCAAAGGGCTGTCAAAGGGCGTCGAATGCCATTCTCTTCACAAAAATTGTTGAATTCTCTTGATGTGAATTCTCCACCTCTATCAGATCTCAAGGCTTTGATCTCCCAACTACTTTCTTTTTCAGCAAGAGCTTTAAATTTCTTGAACTTGTAAAAAGCTTCAGATTTTTCTTTTAAAAAATAAACCCAAGTCCTACGGCTATAATCATCAATAAAAAGGATAAAATATTTATTTTTACCATAGGAGCAAGGATTAATTGGCCCGCAAATATCAGTATGGACAAGTTCTAGTGGCCTCGTTGCTCTTGATGTAGCCTCGTTTGGAAAACTTTTTCTAGCTTGTTTTCCAAAAAGACATCCCTCACAAATCTGTTCCGGATGATTGATGAAAGGCAATCCATGCACCATATTCTTTCTTGACATTAAAGAAAGATTTTCAAAATTTATGTGCCCAAATCTCAAGTGCCATAACCAAGAAACTTCTTTTACACAAGCTTTAAGACATTTTGCAACATCGTTTTGAATATTTAATAAAAACAATCTATTTCTTGTCATGGGCACTTTTGTTATCAAAAAATTATTTTCATCTTTTATTACACAGTGTTTATCTTCCAATAAAATTGTGTAATTTTTCTCAAGAAGTTGTCCAAGACTCAAAATATTAGTTTTTAATTTTGGTACATAATAAACTTCAGAAATAAAACGATGCCTTCCATTTTTCAAACGGATTAAAATTTTACCTTTTCCTTACACTGAGACCATAGAGGCATCTCCAAATTTAACATTGCCCTTGACAGTTTCATCGAGTTCTGCGAATATGCTCCTTTGTCCAGTCATATGATTACTTGCACCTGTATCAAAATGCCATGAAGTATCTCCTCCATCTTGTTCGCCATTATGAGTCATCAACAAGGTAATCTCTTCTTCCCCTTCTTGTCTTTCAGCAAAATTCGCTTTTTCGTACACAACTTTAGGATTACTCCTACATTCATTAGCATAATGACCATATTTTTTACAATTGTAACATTAAACTTGCGATTTGTCATACCTTTGTCCTGAATAATTGCCTCTTCCATGCCCAGGTTTATGCGAATTTTGATTTTTCTCTTCTTGATTAATTCCTCCTCTTCCACCACGTCCTCGTCCTCGTCCTTGGTTTTGGACTCGGCCTTTACCACGTCCATATCCACGACCACGTCCTTTTTGGCTTCCATCATTGCCAAAATTTTCTTCTTTTTTCAAAGCAAGATTACTTTGAAGAATTTTTTCCAAGACTTCTTGGTTCTTCTTTTTGTGTCTTTCTTCATGAGCTTGTAACGAGCCCATGAGTTCATCAACGGACATGTCATCTAAATCTTTTGATTCCTCAATCGCTACAACAATATATTCATATTTTGGATGCAAAGAACGAAGGATCTTTTCTACAATACGAATATCTTTTAAATCTTTTCCATATTTTTTTAGTTGGTTAGAAACTACCAAAACTCTCGAAATATAATCTGAAATAGATTCACCATCATTCATATGGAGAGATTCAAACTCACATCTTAAAGTTTGTAGACGAACCTTTTTCACCTTGTCTACCCCTTTTTGTGATTTTTGGAGAGTTTCCCATGCTTGTTTGGCAGTAGTCGCGCATGAGATTTTCTCGAACATAGTTTCATCCAAACATAGATGGATGATAGAGAGAGCTTGTTGATCCTTCTTGCGATTTTTCACCAATGCGTCTTTTTGATTTTGACTCAAAACTTCATCTTCGTTGGGTTCTACGTAGCCTTTATCTACAATCTCCCAAGCATCTTGTGAGCCAAGGAGAGTCTTCACACGAATAGACCAATTATCATAATTGTCCTTAGTGAGGCGAGGAAATTGAAAAGGAAACATACTATTCCCTATCATCTTTACCTAGCTCTGGATACCACTTTGTTGGAATATAGAAAATGCTATTTTATCGTAGAGAGAAATAATATGGAGACTCTAAACAAAATCTTTATTGCTCTAATATTTGGTATGTATTTGGTATGACTACAATTGAAAGGACTGACCCCTATTTATAGATTCACAAAAAACCTATGTCAATTAGGATATGGTTCTAGGAAACCATTACCCACTAGGAAATACTATCTAGTCAAAAACAATTTAAATCTAACTAGAACTTATTTAATAGAGTCCTAATCCAAATCAAGTTTATCTTCTAACAGGGAAGGATTGGTCTAAAATAGCAAGCAATTGCGTGTTTCGTGTTGGTGGAGCAGCCAGACTACTCTCAAATCGTTTATCATATAGCAAATTATCAAAGTATGAGCTCATCCATACAGTCCATGTCAACAATGCAAGCTCTGACATTTCATACAACTGCATTTTCCAGGAAGAAGATGAAGATGGCCTTCCAGGGATTTCCATTACAAAAGACCTCTTGGTCGCGGCCAAAAACACCATCGAATTAAATCTGTCCGCGCTCAGTCCCCTAATCCTTCCCCTTCCTGAAAAGATCAATTTTGTAAAGAATTTGTTCATTAGACGATTCCGGGACGCTAGGGTGCCCCAGAACACGCCGAAATTCGGCAAATGCATCGACCGTTTTTTCCCGCACGTAGGAGGGAAACCGGTCTTGGATGCATTGCAGAAAAATCTGGGTTTCGATGATGCTACCATGGAAGCACCAAGAATGAGTCTATATAGATTTGGAAACACCTCAAGCAGCTCAATATGGTATGAATTGGCCTATGCTGAAGCCAAAGGTAGGATCAAGAATGGTGATCGCTTGTGGCAGATTGCATACGGATCTGGCTTCAAATGCAGCAGTGTGATTTGGCGGGCCATGAGGACAATTTATTATGAGGAAATGAACCCATGGAAGGGTGAGATAGATGAGTATCCTATAAACTTGGACAACATAGGAACATTGGACCCCAAATTGTACTATTTTGAACCATCAACTAATTAAGGATGAGCAAGAAGTGTTTTCTTTTTTTCATGTTTTTTTTTTGTTAGGTAATAATTAAGTAAATAAATATTTTCATTCCACCTCAAAAAACGATGAATGAACAAAAGTGTTTCTTATTATGTACTACTTGTACATACAGAGGGTTAAGAAATATATCTGCTTCCTTTCTCAAAAAATTCAACATATTCAATCTAAGCAGAGTGAATCAAATACAAATTGATGAATAGATCTTTTACACTGGTTTGATAAAATCATCCACAGGACCTACCAAAATTTTAATTTGTTGAATTCATTTTCGTTGATATATATGTTGTTGTGTTGTCATTCAATATATAAATATCTATAACTACTTCCTAACATAGTTACAAGGCTGGTGTATAAGGATTAATTTAATCCACTGATTATATTTGATGATACATAATATAAATTAGAAGGTATATTACGTGAAATTATATTAGAAGTGTATTGTAGAGGAGTCAAATTATCACAACAAATTTAATGCTGTGCCATGCCACCATTATTTTTTTTACTGCTCTGCTCTGCTTTCGTTACTGACATCATACATGGCGTACTTAATTCTCTTAGTTGGCACAATGAATTGGCTTTCAGCTGTAACACTAGTGCACCTCAAACCACCTATAAATTTGATCAAATATGTATCAAATGTGCCTGCAGCAAGCAATTCACACACATTCCACTTTTCTTCCCAAAATAGAAGCAGCAAATTGTTGTCTACATTAACTTATGGCATTGGCCGTCAACATATCAGGTGGTGTAGACTCCATTTTGAATGATTTCTCAGAATGCATAGCCACCAATAATAAGCTCGCGGCCACCTTATTTCCGCCATTGTTGTTTTGCTTAACCACACTGGTTTTGTTGTCATATCTTTACATCACAAAGCCTTCTCGTAAAGTGTACTTGATAGATTTCGCATGTTATAAGCCACCATCCACTCTCATGTGCAGTAAAAACGTGTTCTTGAACAAGTTAGGCTCGCAGGATGCTGCGAAGAAATGCTCGATGTTATGAAACACGGGATGTATAAAGGAGGGTTAGGCGATTTGACATACTTAGCAGAAGCATTATTGAGTGTACCTCCAAAACCATCAATGGAGGCAGCGAGGGAAGAGACAGAAATGGTGATGTTTGGAGCCATAGATGAGCTACTAGCAAAGACCAATGTGCAAGCCAAGGACATAGGGATCTTGATTGTGAATTGCTCTTTGTTTAACGTTGTGCCTTCGCTTTCTAGCGTGATAGTGCATCGTTTCAAGCTTAGCGAAAATATAGCGAGCTATAATCTTACTGGGATGGGATGCAGCGCTGGACTTGTTGCCATAGGCCTAGCCAGACAGCTTCTTCAGGTAATCTTGCTAATTTTACAATCTCAGCCTCTTACAGCTTTCTTATTTTTACCGTACATCTAGGAGATTTAAAGCATTTCTGTCACGCCCCGAATGTATATATAAGAAAAAATTACTTGAGCATCTAATTAATTAGTCCAAAATGGTCAATTTAAGTTATCACTTATACCCACTTATAAACCACATATATACACTATTTCCTACCGATGTGGGATGTCACAAATTCCTTATATTTAATGATTCTTATTTCAGGTTTACTCCAACAAATTTTCTACATTTAATGAATCTCTCATTTTAAAGAATTATTTTTCAATTTCACTTCAACAGCTTTTCTATATTAGTCATTTGACTATTGGGAGAGATAGGATATGGGATAGGGATCAGATTGTTTCTTCTCTCGTAGATGTGGAGATGCTGAAAATAAGTTTAAATATCCCCCATAATTTAAGAAATTACCTGGGAAATATGTTGCAATTGGTCAAATGGCACCATAGGAAAAAAGAAAGAAAAAAAAAAAGAAAGAGAGACAGAAATGTGACAAAATACACACATACACACACACACACACACACACACATATATATTATGGATATTAGCGTAAATGGTCCTTATTATTTTCGTAAAATTTCAAATTTATCTCTATTGTTAAAAATTAGTTAATTTAGTCTCTATTATTTTTCAAAAATTTTAAATTCGTTCCTATTTTTCAAATTACCCAATTTGGTCTCTATTGTTTCCCAAAAAAATTTCAATTTAGCCAATTTAAGAATTAGCTAAATTGAAATTTTTTTTGAGAACAATAGGGACTAAATTGATTTTTTTTTGGAAAATAATAAAGACTAAATTGGTTAATTTTGAACAATAGGGATGAATTTAAATATTTTTGAAAAATAATATGGACTAAATTAAATAATTTTGAACAATAGAACGAAATTAAAATTATAGAAAAAAAATAGGGATTGTTTGTGTAATTTTCCCTACACACACACACACACACACACACACACACACACACACACATATATATATATAATGGAAAATGGTAAATTATGCAATAGACTGCCTATTGTTTACATATTTTTTCAAGTTGGTCCTTAATGTTCTAAAAAAATCATATTAGTTCTTAATGTTTACAAAAGTGATTCAACTTAGGGACTACTATGATATTTTTTTTTGAAAATTAAGTACTAACTTAAAAAAATGTGTAAACAATAAGGACTATATGCATACTTTATCTGTTGAAAACATTATTGAAAAATCTTCTAGTCTCATTAAAGTCAAAATCCTAAACACATGATTTTGTCTTAAAAAAGGCATAGTCCGAGTTGTTAAGCACAAGAACTTCCAGATTGACTATTAGGAGAATAAACTTTTAGCTAATTTTGATGGTCTATATTTTTCAATATATTTGGCAGGTGCACCATGACCAGTATGTTCTAGTGGTGACTATCGAAAGCATTACCCAACACTGCTACACAGGTAAGGATCGCTCAAAAATAGTAATCAATTGCCTTTTCCGCCTTGGTGGAGCAGCAATATTACTCTCAAATCATTCATCAGATAGAAATTCATCCAAGTACCAACTAATGCATGCAGTCCACAACAACAATGCAAGTTCTAATCTTTCATACAACTCTATTTTCCGAGAAGAAGATGATGAGGGAATCACTGGGATTTCTATAACAAAAGACCTCTTGGTCGCAGCTAAAAGCACCATTGAATCAAATCTTGTCATGCTAGGCCCTTTAGTACTTCCCATATCTGAGAAAATTAATTTCTTGAAAAATTTATTGGTTAGAAGATATCACAATGGTAAAGTGACTCGATATGTACCTAAGTTCAGTAAATGCATTGATCATTTTTTCCTACATGTAGGAGGGAAACCAGTGTTGGATGAGTTGCAGAAAATTTTAAGGTTTGGTGATTCTGTCATGGAAGCACCTCGAATGAGTTTATATAGATTTGGTAATACTTCAGGTAGTTTAGTGTGGTATGAGATAGCCTATGCTGAAGCCAAAGGTAGGATCAAAAAAGGTGATCGTCTATGGCAAATTGCTTTTGGATCTGGCTTCAAATGTAGTAGTTTGATTTGGTGTGCCATGAGGGCAATTGATTATGAGGAGATGAATCCATGGAGTGAAGAGATCGATCAATATCCTATCAACTTGGACAAAATTGGATCACTGGACCCGGGTATGTTCTTTTTTGAACAACCAAAGTGAGTATGGACCACTGTTGCGTGTTGGGGTTTATAGTCTTGAGGTTGATCAATATTATTTTGTCTTTAATTATCTCAAAATGTGTAACGACATATTTCACAATAAGAATTTGTGTCGGAGTGTACATCACGAGAGTATAACAACTACGAGTGCATTGGTAAACAAGCACTCAGTGAAGCAAAATAAGGATGGAGATTAACGTCTACTCCATTTACTAATATCTTGCAACTTATGTATCTAATGTTGTTCCCTTTTGAGAAAAACTACAAGTAAAAGTTTCTAGTCTTGGTCCTAATAACCCCTTTTGATTTAAAAGTTAATTCTTTCTGAGCATTTTAAAGGTAATATTGGTCATACGATCTGTAATTAGGTGAGCCAATTTTGTAGCACGTCCATGAAATATATTTACATCTCTATTAAATAAAGGAAAATGCTAAAAAAAGGATCGCTCTTTCTGAAACGATTATCGATCGATATGTGAGAGAGTGAATATAGGCTTTACTCGCATGTAAACCCTACTTGCGCGTGACTCATAAATAAAATTTCAATGACATAATTCAAAATGAAATCAGAAGGGTAACGATTGATACATTGGAATGAATTTAAACATGAATGGAATGAGTTAAGGAATAAAATAAAACTGAAAATGGAATGAACTTGACAATGAGAATGACATGTTTGGTATGCTCTAGGAATGAAGATAGAAATGAATATATATTGATTCCAAACCCATAATTAGTAGTCAGTATACAAGAGTAGTAATGAAATAACTTGTATAATATGATAAAATTGCTCTTTTATTATTATAGTGGTAAAAATAAGAATAAAATTGAATATTATCATAAACAACATAAACATAATGAAAATAATAAATAATAATAATAATTATTATTATATTGTTATTTTTATTTTTTTTGTTTTTGTTATTATTATTATTGTTATTATTATTATTGTTGTTGTTGTTGTTGTTGTTGTTATTATTAATTATAAAAGAAACTATATATAAAATAGGAATGGCAACTGGTAACCGCTATAAACGAAACCGAAGGATATCAGCTCAATAAAAATCCGGTAACAAAAATCGATGGGTAAAGCGATAAGTTTTGGTGTTTATAAGTAGTAACTGATAGGTAACTGATAGGTTTTGATTTTAGACGTTAAAAAAAAAATCGAAATTCGAAACTCAATTATTAATTTATTATATAATATATAATGTATATATATCTACATATATAATATAATGTTTATAATTGATGAAAATATTAAAATAATTTTTATTGAAATATGTATGAGAGAGTTGTGCTGCCGCTACTCTTTTTTAACTATTAGATTTTGTTAAAATGCTTCAGTGTCGTCAACACCATGGGCTGACTTAGATCATTTATAATCGAGTCATATTCTATTCATATTATGACAAGCAGTTTACATACTCAAAATTGAACAAATCCTAAATATTATGTCTATCAGTAAATTGAGAGAATTTACTTATTTTCTTCTTATTTACTAATTAGAAATGCTAAGTGAAAAGATTAAAATTAAAAGTTTGTATTTTAAAATTTTAAAAAAGATTTATTGTATATTTAAATTTTTTTACATTTAAATTAATATTTGTTTTCATATTTTTGGACTCTTTTTCTATTTATATATATATTTTTTTAAATTATCTGTTTTGGTTTCAGTTATCATTGGTTTTTTTTATACTTATTGGTTTCGATTTTAGATAATGATTTTTAAAACTATCGGTTTTCTGTTTTGGGTTTAGGTTATGCTAAATGGTTTCGGTTTCGATTTTTTTAAAAATCGCAGTTAACCAAATCGCTGATATTCCTTGTATAAAAGTTATATTTTTAAGGGGGTATGTTAGTCATTTGCAAAATAAATTTATTCCCAAGCACATGACAATGGGCTAATCTCATGTGTTTGTTCTCGATTGGCCAATCTCATGTATGGGAGAATGAAATTCTCAAGTTTATTCCTTCATACAAAGCATGAGAATCAGAATGAGTTAAGAATGAAATGACATTCAATTCTTAAGAATGAAATGACATTCAATTCTCAACTCATTTCAATGTACCAATTGCTGCCTAAGTGTACAACCTGATCACCAACCTCTAGCTCTCTCTCAATTAATAAATTTCTTCAACTAAATATAGTAACTTTTGCTTGCTTGTCTAGTTGTGTTTGCCTCTTTGGTGCTATATTACATTAAAGAGTGATGCATAGACCTGGCTTCAATAACCAACTGGAAAAAGCTTTAAAACATTACCATTTGTCATTTGGTCTAGTGGTATGATTCCCGTTTTAGATACGAGAGATCTAGAGATTCATCCTCTTATGTAACATCTTAAATGATGTAAAATGCTTTAAGATTTCCTTGAATAACAATAATAATAAGCTTTAGAACGTCTGAAATATTTTAATGTGTTGGTGAACTTGTACAATAATAATTGAAAATGAAACAATAATTAAAGTACAAACACTTTTGTTGGAGACAACTCGATCGGACTGAGGCGCAGGAATCTCGCTATCTTTAAAGAGATTCAAGCCCCCTTGTGGTGGAAAGAACCGATGTAACAGTCTTGATATGGCTTGTCCCATCCAGGATACAATAGCCCGACTTGTTGTCGTACTGCTCAAATCAACTCTGCACTAGAAGATTGAGCACAAGCTCCTCTCAATAACACCTTTCTCTTTTGGCTGGGAATCCTTCTAACTTACTCTCTCAATATGATAGTAAAATATTTTTTTGTTTGTTTTTTGTATGTTTGAAGTAAGAATGATGCCTATTTATAGGCTCCTAAGAAACCACCATAATAAATTGCATACAAGTGAAAAGTCATGAATTTAAAACTTTTTTAAATACAAAAAACTCTTCAAGTTCTAAAATTAATATATTCATGAATACAAAATTAATATATAATATCTTCATATTCCAAAATTAAAACATACATAAATACTCATAATACATTGAATATAAAAGATAATTAATTTAATATTAAAATATCACAACATTCCCCCACTTATTTTAATATTAAATTAATGTTATAAGAGAGATATTCCAGCCAAAATGGATCATTATGCTTAATAAAGGTGTGCTACCTTTACTTAGCGAAATAATGACATCTACTCCAGAGTCAGTAGTGGTCTCCGACTTGAACTATGACTGCTTGAGGGAAATAAAGAGTCACTGCTCACACATAATGCTCCAGGTGTAAGAAAATGAGCTTAAAGACTTAGCACGTTACGGCCATGTGCTTTCCTGGTTTTCATAAGTGTTTATATGAGAATTAGCCAAAAACTCATATGAAGCGGCCACAACTTTAACACTTATATAGGTGAAATCTGTCAAGGGTGCTCCTGTAATACTGACACCCCATTCAAAAAAGCCACATATTTCATTAAGAGTTTGAACTCAACCTCTAAAAGAATTACAGGATGAATACACTCACATCATAGGGAGGGATAATATTTAGTGTATTCCTTTCGTCCACCTTGCGATTCGTTTTTCCCTTTGAAGCCAATTTTCAGGATCTCTGATCATTAGGGTGGGTATCCTCACACGTGGTTCATGATAAAATTGGCTTCAATCCCATCCCCCTCAATGTATTCCAGATCCTTTCTCTCGATAAGGCCTTAGTTAGTGGATCTGCAAGATTGTCAGTAGATTTGACATAATCTACATTAATAGATTCATTACTCAAATATGATCTCACAGTACTGTGTTTTCTCCTTATGGATCTGGACTTCCCATTATAAAAATGATTTTTAACTCTACTAATCGTAGCGGTGCTATCACAATGTATTAAAATTGGTGGGATTGGTTGTTCCCACAATGGAATCTCATGCAACAAATCTCTTAACCAGTTTGCTTCCTCACTTGCAGAAGCTAAAGCAACAAGCTCTGCCTCCATAGTTGAGTTAGCAATAAGTGTTTGCTTCTTAGATTTCCAGCAAACAACACCACCACCCATTGTAAAAATAAAACCAGTAGTAGAATAAGAGTCACCTGATAATGTGTTCCAGTCTACATCACTGAAACCTTTGAGTACAGCAGGATATTTTCCATAAAACAAACCATAGTTTTTTGTTCCAGACAAGTATTTCATGACTCGCTGGATGGCATGCCAATGTTCTTTTCCAGGTTTGCTCGTAAACCTGCTAAGTATTCCTACTGCATAAGTTGTATCAGGTCTAGTACAGTCGGTCGCATAACGCAAGCTACCAATTATACTTGCATACTCTTTTTGATTAATTATCTCATTATCATTTTCAACAGGAAAAAGATGCACATTATGATCAAAAGGTGTAGACACATGTTTACATTCAAGAAAATTAAATTTTCTCAAGATTTTCTCAATATAGTACGACTGATCAAGAAAAATACCATCAGGCTTTTTGGTAATTTTTATCCCCAAAATAAAATTAGCCTCACTAAGATCTTTCATATCAAAATGACTACAAAGAATAATCTTAGTTTCATTTATGGCATGAATATCTGTGCCAAAAATAAGTAAATCATCCACATAGAGGCTAATAATCACATGTGAATTTTTTCAAGATTTATGATATATGCACTTGTCACTTTCATTAGGTTTATAACCATTCTCAATCATGCAGGAATCAAACTTCTTATGCCATTGCTTAGGTGCTTGCCTTAAGCCATATAGGGATTTAGTAAGCTTACACACTTTGCTTTCTTGGCCTGGTTCCACGAACCCTTCAAGTTGATCCATATATATTTCATCATCTAGGTCCCCATTCAAAAAGGCTGTTTTTACATCCATTTGATGAATTTTTAAATTAAAAATAGCTCCAATTGCAATTAGCAATCTAATGGATGTAACTCTGGTAACAGGAGAAAAAGTATCAAAAAAGTCAAGATCAGCCTTCTGTTTAAATCCTTTTGCAACAAGTCTACCTTTAAATTTATTTACTAATCCATCAGGTTTAAGTTTTTTCCTGAGTACCCACTTGCAGCCTATGGTTTTACAACCTGGTGGTAATTCAACTAATTTCTAAGTTTTATTAGAAATTAGTGAATCCATCTCATCATTTACAGCTTCTTTCCAAAAAATGGCGTCAAGAGATGAAAAAGTTTCTTTTAAAGTAAGTGGGCGTTCTTCTGAATTGAAAACATAAAAATATGGACCAAAATCTTTTTCAATACGTGCCCTTTTACTCCTTCTTGGTTCAGAGAAAACATTTTCATTATCTTGAAAAGAAGTAGAAGGAGATATAGAAGACATATTTTCAGAAATTTTTTTGCCCCCACTATTTTGAAGTTTAAAAGCATACTTTTCTTCATGAAAAATAGCATCACCTGACTCAACAATTGTTTGATTTTCAAGATCAAAAAATCTGTAAGCTGTACTATTCACCGCATAGCCAAGAAAAGCACAAGTGATAGCTTTAGCACCTAATTTTGGTCTCTTTGGATTTGTTAGCCTCACAAAAGCTAAACAACCCCAAACTCTCAAATATCCCAAATTAGGCTTATATCTTTTACACAGTTCAAAAGGTGTAGTTTTTGTCCTTTTATGTGGCACCCTATTTAAAACATGGCAAGCTGTCAGAGTAGCCTCACCTCAAAGATTTTTGGGAGCACCTGACTCCACAATCATGGCATTCACTAAATTAATAATAGTTCTATCTTTTCTCTCAGCTACACCATTAGACTCAGGTGAGTAAGGTGGTGTAGTTTCATGGATTATTCCCAAAGACTGAAGAAAAGAACTGAATTCAGAAGAAATATATTCTCGACCTTGATCACTTCTCAATCTTTTGATTTTTCTACCGAATTGATTTTCAACTTCGTGAAGGAAATTTTTAAACTTTTCAAAAGCATCACTTTTATTTTTCAAAAGATAAACATAAGTGTATTTTAAAAAATCATCAATGAAAGTGATAAAATATCTATTTCATCCAAGAGTTAAAATTACTTTAAATTTACAAAGATCTTAATGAATTAAATCTAGCCATTTGATATGTCTAACAACATTTTCATGAGGCTTTCTAGTGATTTTTGTTTTGCTGCAAGATTCACATTTTACAAAGTCTTTATTCAGTCTTGGAATTAATCCTAAACTACTCATGATTCCCACATATCTACTATTAATGTGACATAAACGTGCATGCCAAAAATTCACAGAAGAGAGCATATAAACAGAACAAGATGCTTTATTATCATTATCAACATTCAAACGAAACATTCCATCACATGCATATCCTTTGCCCACAAAAATACCTTTCTTGGTAATTAGATATTAATTAGATTCTAAAGTTTGCTTGAAGCCTGCCTTGTTGAGCAAGAAACTAGACATAAGGTTTTTTCTCATGGAAGGGGTAAAGAGTACATCTTTCAGTGTTAAAACACGTCCAGATGTAAACTTGAGCTCAACATCACCACTCCCTAACCCCTTAGTTTTGCTTGAATCACCAAGCATAACCGTTTTTTCTTCTTCAAAAGGAGTGTATTTCTTGAACCAATTTTTATCATAGCAGATATGCCTATTGGCACCAGAGTCCGCCCACAAACCTTCTACATATTGAACCATGTTTATGTCTGTTATCATAGCCACTAACGGCTCTTCGGTCACATTAGCTTGAGGAATAGCTTCACGTTTCTGGTATCTACAATTCCGAGCAATATGCCCAACTTTGCCACAAACAAAGCAGGCGGTGCCCTGATTCTTAGAAGATTGTCCATGGTTCATAAATTTATGTTTCGAATTACCCTTATGTTTATTTTTCATTTGATTCTTATTTGGCTTCAAATGAGTATTCTTAGAATTCTGACCTTTGGGCACACTATTAGAATTTGCAGAAATTAAATTTACCTTTGTGGAATGTTCATTGTTGTCCAAGATCATTGTATCATATCCTCTTGCCTCTTCGTCCACACGAATGCGAGTGATCAAAACCTCCAAAGAAGTTTTTTTCTGCTTGTGGCACATAGACTTTTGAAATTCCTTCCAAGAAGGTAGAAGTTTATCAATGATACCAGCCATAACTAGATTGTCTTCAATCCTGATGCCTTCAGATCTAACATCAGCTACTATCATCTGGAAGTCTTGAGTTTGTTGCACCACAGATTGTCCATCTTTCATTTGAAATCTGAAAAGACAGCTAGCAGCATACTTCTTAGATCCAGCTTCTTTAGTATCATATTTCTTTTGCAAAGCCTCCCAGATGCTCTTTGCAGAGTCATAGTTAGTTTCATAGTAATCATATAAACTGTCAGTAAAGCAATTTAAAAGATAGTACCGACAGTTGTACTCATCATTGACATATATATCCACCAAGTCTTGATGTTGTGCAAGTTCTTCCTCAGTCATGTTATTGGTGGATACATTTGTTGGGTCATCTCGTGAGTACATATCTTACCTTCAAGAGACTTAGGTAGAATGAAACTTTGCTTTTCCACCGTTTAAAATTAGTTCCACCAAAACGGAATGGCTTATTGAGGTCTCCAACATTAGTTTTTTCCACCATTGGTTCCATTTGATTCTCCTTAAAATTGTTGGTGAACTTGTACAATAATAATTGAAAATGAAACAATAATTAAAGTACAAACACTTTTGTTGAAGACAACTCGATCGGACTGATGCGCGGGAATCTTGCTATCTTTAAGGAGATTCAAGCCCCTTGCGGTGGAAAGAACCGATGCAGCAGTCTTGATATGGCTTGTCCCCTCCAAGATACAACAGCCCGACTTTTTGTCGTACTGCTCGAATCAACTTTGCACTAGAAGATTGAGCACAAGCTCCTCTCAATAACACATTTCTCTTTTGGCTGGCCTCTAACTTACTATCTCAATATGATAGTAAAATATTTTTTTGTTTGTTTTTTGTATATTTGAAGTAAGAATGATGCCTATTTATAGGCTCCTAAGAAACCACCATAATAAATTGCATACAAATGAAAAATCATAAATTTAAAACTTTTTTAAATACAAAAAACTCTTCAAGTTCTAAAATTAATATATTCATAAATACAAAATTAATGTATAATCTCTTCATATTCCAAAATTAAAACATACATAAATACTCATAATACATTGAATATAAAAGATAATTAATTTAATATTAAAATATCACAACATAATGTCCCAAACACAAAAATGTGAACCCTGCCCTATGTGTGTTTTTACGCACCCAACTGTAACGGTGGTGTGCACAAATATTTTTAAAACTGCCCCTAACATTCTTTATTGATATTGAGTAGTTGCAAGGAATAATCTATGTACGTAAAAGAGGATGATAAAATTGTACATCAGATTTGCTGGTATATGTTTATTTAGTTCACATATACGAATGTTTAAAATCACATTTCCAAGCTTCTGATTGCTTATATCAAATTTCCTATGGCCTATTGATAAATAAAAATAAAAAAATAAAAAGAGAGAGAAAGAGAATTTCCTATTGCCAGAACCAACTTTGACTATTCACCCACAAGTTTAATGTAGAGTCTCCAATCCATTAATATTAATCTCTCACACATTAATGAATTTTATATACAGATCTTATTAATAATAGTTTAGACTTTAAATCAGTAGTAGAGCCAAGAATTTCCCTAAGGAAAATGCTTTGCCAACACTATTCCCTACCATGCCAAGACCAGAATTTCATATCAATTCCATCAATCACTTGTCCCACACTTCCATTATGTGAAAATTTTTCAAACCATTTTCAAACCATCTAAGCTAACTATCAACCCTAAATATATAGGGTGGGCCCCACATGATATGAGACGCATTTATATGTGAGTGGTCTGATAGTCAGTCAAAGTGAGTTAAAGAATTTCTTCTCATTATGAAGTATGTCTATTTTGTACGAGTACCGATTTTGAAAGGGATGTTATTAAAAACGGTTGTGGCCTTACATTTCAGTCTGGCACTTGAACATTAGACGTTTTAAAATTTTTCCATTTTGAAATGGTCGTTGTTTGAATTTTTAACATGGTTGAGATGATGACCTAACCGAGGATGAGAAACACTTCAATCTGAATGCGCCGCGTGACCAACACTCATATAATTTTTTTTTTTTTTTTTAGTTTATTTAAAAGAGACCTAAGTCATACAATATATATTAAACAATATCACCTACATAAATTAATCTCACACCTTCTCGCAATTACAACAAAAAATATATCACTAGACTAAAAGCCTGGTGAAGCTCACATAATTGGACAGGCGCAACATACCCTCTCTCTGTGACCCAAAAAAAAACCCCCTCTCTCTTAGTTTTTTTTTTTCTTTTCTTTCGGTCTGTTCTCTCTAAGTTTTTCTTTTTTTTTTTTGTCGGGGGTTCTCTCTTAACTAGATATTCATATATTTGGATTGAAACTTTTTCAGCATAAGATTTGAAAATGTCAAAAAGGGTTGTGACAAACATTTTAGGTAGAAGATGATTAAATCGAGCATTTCACTATGTAGAAAATAACTTTGCAGAAAAACTAGATACATATTATTCTTCATATGTTGATCGGACATTTTGTATCCTTATGAAGAGTAAACTTTACAAATAATTTTTAATGTTTACACTGTTAATTTCGTCTTCATTATATTAATTGTGGATATGTGGCATAAATCAGAAGTATATATATTGCGTGAAATTATTGTCCCTATTATTTAAGAACTAAATTAATTTTTTTTTTAAAATAATAGGAACGAATTTAAAACTTTTTGAAAACAATAGGGACAAAATTAAATTTTTTTGGGAAACTTAAAGACAAAATTGAAAAAATTTAAATAATAGGGACGAAATTAAAACTTTAAAAAAAATATTAAAGACTAAATTGAGACATTTTAAATAATAAAGATTAAATTAAATTTTTTTTGTAAACAATAAAAACTAAATGTGATATTTTCCCAGAAAATGCCAAGGAACAATAATGTTCCTTCTTCTGCTGACTTCCCACGCTAAAGAGAAAGAAAATTGACCACTCGAATTTGGGCTTCACATAACTTGTCTTCTATATGAGGCTGCGGAATAATACCATTCAGATTATTGAACACCTCATCAATTCTTTGATCATTAGCACTCCACACCCAATTGCAACCAGATATAAACTTAGAAACTTTATCATTCCAACTCCAACGATGATCATTGTCAACAGCAATATTGAAATGGTTAGCAAGGCAACCGTAGGGATGCCAAAGATCATGCCAGAAGAACAGAGTTTTACCATTGCCAACCTTTACACCAATAAACTGTCTGGTCACTTCTTTCAATTTCATCAATATGTGAGAGAACAGACTTAATCAACACAAGGCGACCCGAGAACGAAAGCCATTTGTTGGCCCCCAACCTGATCTGTCGAGTAGAATCCGATCAATTTGCGAAGGGAAGAAAGGGATCAGAGGTATCTAATTGAGTAAACTATGGCCAAATATTGGTTATGTTAAGACCGTAACAACAGGAAGTATGGTGCAGTAGTATCCGAAAGTTAAACATTATGCAGGAGAATTGCCAATTTTAGGCGGAGTTTAAGAATGACAGGATACGAGAAAAAGTGGGGTGGTCTCGATTGAGAATACATATTAGGAGATAATTCATTAAGACAAATTCGAAAGTATAGAAGTAGTGCACCACAAGAGGCACAAAGGAATACTTAAAGATAAGTTGATTCAAGACACTAAAATGAAATATCGCATACATAAAGTTAATGGAGTATATAGTCTTGATAGGAATAAGAAATCATATATTGGATTTTAGATATGGAATTTTTCAAAGGTGAGAATCTAACCACTTACCTTAGATATAAACCCACCAATCCAAAGCTTCAATATCAAACTATACCATTTCAAAATAAACTTTCAACCCTAAAAGCAGCAAAACACGCCTTAATTACTTGTACGGTTACAATTAATATTGTCTTCACCATACCAAAAAAATCCAAACCACCAAAGCTTTCTCGTTCGTTGTCGATTACTAATGTTGTGGAGGAGGAATAAAAATTCTGACTTTATCTCCATTCTCCAAATTAAAGAAAAGCCAAAAGAAGAGCTAGCTAGGAGTCCTTACCTTTTTAAAAGTCTGCATATCATAACTCATTGCAGAATTTAAGCCTAAAAGTTTGGTAACTGCTCAAAACTATCCCACTTAATGGGGTATAATTGTCAAAATAATTGTCCTGATTGTGGGTTAGTGCTCCTAAAATCTCGGGCATTACAGATATCGTAAAACCAATGTAGTTGATTTTATTTAATGGATGAGGTTTGGTTTAGTTTAGTGTAATTTTAATTTGATTTGACAAAAAAAAATGGTTTTAGTTGTCTAAAGGCCGGCCGTTATATTCTCATGCCATGCAAAATCTGTCTTATGATGTGATTCTCTTAAATTAATTGAACCTAGCTAGCATAACCAACTAAGTTTTTTTGTTATTTAATTTATTAATGTTAAGATGGCAAAGAATTTGCAATTTTGGGTTGGATCCAAAATCAATAACATTTTGGCTAGGATTGATGATCCAATTAAGGGTTTTGTTAAATGATTCTGTTGAAGTGCATAAAATTTTTGGTAAGAAAAATAAAAGATATTGCATACATACCCTATTTTCACAATAGAGGTCAAGCATAGACAGAAAATCTACTAGGGACTCAGTCGAGATTATAATTCTCATTGACTCTATAAAATTTTAAATGTATAAATGTTTTTAATCTAAAAAATTAATTAACCTCATTAAAAAAAATATTATTTATATAATGCTCGAATTAATTATATTTTATAACCTTCACTCAAAAAAACTCTATAACTCCCACATCAAGTCCCTGTGCATTTTGATATGCAAGGAATTTTTAATTAGAAGTTGAAAAAGTTGAGTCATTAGTCAAATATTGTGTTATATTTAAGCAATTAATATTGTCATTTAGCCAAACAAGTGAGTGTCTCTTTCACCCGATGATGCAGACGATGATCATACCCTACTCTTGCCATACAAGTCAAGCACACATTTATCTTTTAATAAAGTAAAACTACAGTTCTGGTTGATCCTTTTTTATTAGGATAAAAATTGTGAGAAAATGAGCCAGTTATTTGCGTACTTTAAAAAATTGCGCTATATATTGTAATCATAATATTAATTTATCGAGGTTAATTAATTGATTTATTGTAAATACTCCCAACAATTATTGGATTATATTGAACCAATATGTACTTAATTTATTTACTTTTTCACTTCCATACGTCTTGGTATAATTATTTATACAATCAGCAAGTAATTATATACACACTTTATATGTTAAATCTAATTATTTGAAACAATTATTGAGTTGTTATACAATCAATAAATAGTTTTTATATATATTATACTCATATATACTAGTTGCTCCATAATAGCAAAGATTTATGTGTTTATTTGTTCCACGAATCAATTACTCCACTATAAGATAGAAAGGAGACTAAAAAAGTTGGCAAATCGCAAATAGTGCATATCATATGTGGTTGCAAAATTATTATATCGCTCTAATACATATATTATTATCTTTCTTTATTTTTGTCATTATTAAACAAGATATATATCTAACGTCACATCTAGAATATTAACATAATTTCTCAACATGATTTTTCCCATGCATCTATTATAGCATTTATTTAGATATTATATCATCATATAATAATTGTGTTATGATATTAGATTTGAAATTGTAGTCACTTTTAATAGTTTATTGCAATTATTATTTGTAACATTCCTCCGATATTTTTTTTAATTTTATCTATAATATGTTGTTATAGATAAATTTTATTAAAATAGACTAATGACATTACAAAGTTAGAAGGTCGAGACCAAGATATCAAAAGCGGCAAACGTAAAAGACCATTTGTATTACATTATACTCAAAGATTATTATACTTAATTTTGCCAATTAACCGACCTTTTTTTTATTGTTATTCTCTTTTATTTTTGTTTGTACTTAATTTTCCCAATTAACCAACCTATTTTTTTTCCTTTTCTCCCCTAATCGAACCAACACATTTTTGGTCTTTCTTTTATTTCTGTTTGGTGCTTCTCAAACCCAGTATTACCTGATAGGTTGGCCCTAATTGAACCAACACCTTTTTTGTTGTTATTCTCTTTTATTTTTGTTTGTTCTTAGTTTTCCCAATTAGACAACCTTTTTTTTTTCCTTTTCTTTTCTCCCCTAATCGAACCAACACATTTTTAATCTTTCTTTTATTTCTGTTTAATACTATTTTTTTTCTTTAAGTCAGGTAAGCGTGTTCATGGGTCGGCTAATCAAACCAATACCTTTTGTTATTATGTTTTTATTGTTGTTTGTACTTATTTTCTCCAATAAGACAAGTTAAGTGGGCTTATGTTATGCCTAGCCCGAAGAAAAGTGGGCTTATGTTATCATTTCTTTCTTTTTGCCTTTTCCGGTCAGAAAATAAATTGAAATCAATTTTTTTGGTCAAGGTAGAATTTCATCAAAATCAGGGAAATTACAGAAATAACCCTTAACCAAATCCCTAAGGCGTTGACATCAGCCTTTAGCCAATAAGGAGCAGATTCATTATTTTTTTTAATAACATATAATTTTGACAATTATTCAAAATAAAAAACTTTTTCAGTTGAAGGTTAATTAGTTTTATGTACCAGAAAAACTTTTTTAGTTGGGGGTTAATTAATTTTAGATGATCACTAACTATATATTTCGTAATGCATTGGTGTGAATTTTAAAAGTTTGAATTTTTAGAAAGAGATTTTTTATTATATTTATTTATTTTATTCAATACAATTCCTTACATGTAGGTTAAATAATTTTTCTCTTTTTTAAAAATAAAAATTTACCCATAAAGGTCATTTTATAAACGGGTCAGCAATAAATTTTGAATATGATATATAAGTAACCACGGTGTTTGTTGTATTTACTGTGGCGTGCACAAGGTCACTAGTCAAAGCAGAATATTCCCGTATTGGCAGATCACGTTGTACTGCCCTGCTTGCATGATTGTGTGTGTTCGGGGGTGGGGAGGGAAATGTGCGTTAGAAAAGTCATTAATAAAGCACATTTTTAATTGGGGACCACAGGCCACAACAATAATATTAACTCCTGCAACTATGAAAGTATAGGAAATGATTTTTATTAGATCATTAAAAGGAATTTGTATAAAATGAAAAACATCATCTAATATAATGTCAGTATTCAAAAATAACACATACGACAATATTAAACTGCTCTAATGGGAGATTGTCTATTTAATTTGCAGGTAAAATGTCTAATATATATAATATTCTTTGTAAACCAATCGTCATTTTGTTTGTTAGCTTACAAACATGATAAATATTAAAATTCTATGCCGAAGAAGTAAGAGATTTAGCATCCTTTAAGGTACTCGAGAGTCACAAAAAAGAAAGGGAAAAAAGTGCTCGAGAGTACAGGTTAATGTGGTAAATGGTTAGACATGAAATTTGAGATTTCCGAATTGGATCATACTTTCTAAATTATTTTAATGTGTTTCTTATAATTACAATTAATCATGTTTACTTCCCTAGTTTTCCACTAGGTTTATGTTGTAAACTTGGGATTGGACATGTCTTTTGCCTCCATGCAAAATATTATCAGGGTAGTTGCTTAGTGGGAGCTCACGTTTTTCACACCTGACCTTCATGTGTGATCATTAAATTTAAAATTCGATACTAGGACGTAATGAATTATACTTGGACATAATTTTATTTTTACTTGTGCGTAATACTGTTCTTAACTCTCATAAGTGATCTCATGGGTTGTGTTGAGTTTTGAACGTGATGCTGTATTAACTAACCACAGGGTTTGTTAAAGGACGTTACATAATTAAATGGCACGTAGCGCCGAAAATTCCACAGGGTGGTGATTGGTGAAGATCATGCATGTCGTACAACCATATGAAATAATAATTATATAAGTCTATCATTATTAAACAAGATATATGAAGTCACATCTAGAATATTAACATAATTTTTCCTTGCATCTTTTATAGCATTTATTTAGATATTATATCATAATATAATAATATGTTGCCGATTGAAATAAATTGTGTTATGATATTACATTTGAAATTAGTCATTTTTAATAGTTTATTGCAATTATAATTATTTGTAACAGTACTCCTCCAATATTTTGTTTTTTAATTTTATCTATAATACAATTTAAGCGATTAATCATAACAAAAACACAGGAGAAATAAAACATTAAGATCCAAATTCCATGAGTGTCACTCTTTTTTTTTTTAATTCATTTTGTTGTGGCAAACAGCTCAACTATCATTGAAATAAGAGTTTACATTATGATTGTAATATTCTATATCAGTGGGAGATAGTATTTGTGAACATTAACAGTGCTTATAATTCTTCAATGTTCAAATTTAATATTTTTAATTATAAAATATCATTATCCGATCATTCTTACTAATTCTTCAATGCAATAGCAGTGTCATTTCTTTGAAGGATTTTGACCCTTCCTTAACTCTCTTTATGAACATTGACGGTGGTCCTCGGCATTGCAATGAAGATTGTGAATAGTGGACTGTGAAAGGGTTATGTAGGCTCGTCAATGTCAACAAAACTTTGGCATAACCTTATAAACGCACAACTAACGCATGCTCAAAACAGGCTTCAAGAGTATGATTGTATGGCCCAATGGTAGTGGAGGTGACATTCCTATGAAGTCACGAGTTTAATACTCTCTACTACTCTAGAATTTCACTCTTGACTGATAACGTAGCGCTGCAATAGGGGGTTTACTGGCTGGTGATCAGGCTTCATCGGACAATCTGATAATCGAGTTCTACCAACTGGGTTCCCACCATATCCAAAACACATGCTCAAAACAAAAAGGAAAAAAAAAAAAGAAAAAAAAGGAAGGAAAGGAAAAGAAAATAAGAGAAAATTTTGATAGTTAAACCCTAACTCTAAAAGTTACATATTTGGTGTGTGCGTGCATTGCGAATCCTATTATCATCAATATATAGATGAATTTTATTAAAATAGACTAATGATGTTACAAAGTTAGAAGGTCGAGACCAAGATATCAAAAGCGACGAACGTACGTAAAAGATTATTCGTATTACATTATACTAAAAGATTATTATACTAATGCATTTGATAGAAGTTATCATCGGTTACATTTGACCAAAAATAAGAATATTACTAAGTGGTTAGAAAAAGATGAACCTAGTAAAGTGTTGCTGATCTCGAACCAGCTTGGGAATACAATGTAAAATTAACTATTTTTTATATTCTATTTGTACTTATTTCTTCCAATAAGTCAAATTAAGCAGGCTTATTTTATTTATTTTCTTTTGTGGCTCATGTTATTTTTCTCTTCCATTTCCGTTTGTACTAATTTTTTCCAGTTAGTCAATTTAGGTAGTTTATTAGTGGCACAGGTGAACTGATGTTATTCTCTTTTTCTTTATCCTTTTCAATGGAGGCAAAAGTCTTACATTTTCAGTATTATAATGGATGATTCATTCATTTTATTTTTCAAAAATTATCCAATGCAAATGTAAAATTAACAAGTCAGCCAATATAACTATTTAGCTTTGTAAACATGTTCTAGAAATCTATCCCTCTTGATTTATCAAAATCGTTTTGCATTCTTCGACCAAGCAGATGTCACGTCCATGTTATTCTCTTCTTTTTGTATCCTTTCTTACTAATCTTATTCAATAAGTCAAGTCGACCAGCCTATAAAATGGAACAAGTTAGGTATTGATATGATATCTCTCTTCAAACACAATGGCCAACAAACCTGTCAAGTTGTGTGTGGTAATAATCTTTCTCATGCAATATTGCATCATATCATCTAGCAAGCAGGCACAAGTTAACTGAGTTAGGGCTGTGAAGTAGTGTGTGATAACTGGTATCTTTACATGGTGTGTTCTTTAGAAGTCATTAATTCTTATTGCAAGTTCGATCATTAATTTTACAATTTAGTGGGATTAGTTAAACAAAGTTTGAGAGTCCGACCACCACTTTCTAAAAATATAATAATAATAATAATAATCTCACTATAAATGCATCGCGATAAATTTTGAATCCGATACTATAAGTAACCACGAGGTTTGTTGTTTTACTGTGGCGTTTCGAAAGATCAGAATATTCTCGTACTGGCAGATCACGTCGTACTGCCTGCATGCATATGCATGATTGTAAATCACACAGAATGAGTCATGCCCAGTTGGTTTCGGGAGGGGGGAGGAAGAGGGGGGGGGGGGGGGAGGGGGGATGACGTGGAAGTGCGCGTTAGGAAAGAGGTGGAGTGGGATAGTATGAAGGATGCGATAAATTTTGAATCCGATACTATAAGTAACCACGAAGTTTGTTGTATTCCGTGTGGCGTTTTGAAAGATCAGAATATTCTCGTACTGGCAGATCACGTCGTACTGCCTGCATGCATATGCATGATTGTAAATCACACAGAATGAGTCATGCCCAGTTGGTTTCGGGGTGGGAGGGGGGGGGGGGGAAGGGGGCGCGGTGACGTGGAAGTGCGCGTTGGGAAATAGATGGGGTGGGATAGTACGAAGGATTAAAATTTTCATAATGTTATAATATTACGTATAAGAAAATTCAAGAATTTTAGATCCTTGATTGTTTAATTACTTTCGAGCATTAATAAAGCACATTTTCAATTGGGGACCACAGGCCACAACAACAATATTAATATAAAGTATAGGAAATGATTTTTATTAGGTCAGTAAAAGGAATTTGTATAAAATCAAAAACATCGTCTAATGTCGGTATTTTCAAAAATAACACATACGACATTAAACTGCTCTAATTGAGGATTGTCTATCCAATTAATATGGAGATAAAATGTCTAATCTAATATTTTTTATAAACCAATCGTCATTTTGTTTGTTAGCTTACAAATATGATAGATGTTAAAATTCTATGGTCAAGATGTAAGGGATTTAGCATCCTTTAAGGTATTCAAGAGTCACAAAATAGAAAGGAAAGAAAAAAAAAAAAAGGTGCTCGAGAATCCAGGTTAACGTGATAAATGGTTAGACATGAAATTTGGGATTTCCGAATTGGCAATCATACTTTTAAATTATTTTAATGTACTTTTGTAATTATTTGTAATTTTTTAATTAAATTTGAAACCCAATGTAAAGAATTATATGTGGAAATAATTTTACTCTTGTCTGTGTGTAAAGCTGTCCCTTACTCTCGTAAGTGATCTCATGGGTTGCGTTGGGTTTTAAACGCGATATTATATTAGTTAACAATGGGGTTTGTTAAAGGACGTTACATAATTAGATGGCACGTACCCATGTGCATAGAGCCAAAAGAAAATTCCACAGGGTGGGATTGGGGATAATACATCATACAACCATACGCAATAATGATTGTACAAGTCTGTTACGATCACACCCTTTGGCAAGCACCCTACGCCTATATATTGAGCACCTATAACCAACATTTGATAACCCTTAATGATCGTCTCTCAGAGCAACCCACAGCTCCGAAATGTTTTTCCTATTTTCCTCCTCCCAAAAACCTTTTACTCCACCGCTCAGATTTGAGCAAAGCTTATGCCCAACGACTACCGCAAACCGCTTCAACTTTAGGCAAAGCTTTGGCCTCAAGCAATGGCAAGCTTGAAGGTTGACCAAAGTTCCTGGCCACCCACCTCCGCAACCAGTTTGAACTTTCAGCCAAAACCTTGACCACCGACCACCGCAAACTGCCTCAACTTTCAGCCAAAGCTTTGGCCACAAGCAATGGCAAACTTGAAGGTTGACCAGAGTTCGTGGCCACCTACCTCCGCAACCAATTTCAACTTTCGGCCAAATCCTTCGCCACCCACAGCGGAAAAGAAGTCTAGTATTAACTGTCAGGCTTCAACTGATAACAATGATGGGGAGTCAAAAAAAAAAGCAAATATCTGGCTTTACAGTTACTGTAAAGATTGTTAAGAACTTGAAAAAAAAATAAACTTTGGATGGATCAATCTTTACAGTAACTGCAAAGTCAGACATTTTCCTTTTTTTTTTACTCCCCATCATTGTTATCAGTTGAGGCCAGGCAATTAATGCTAGACTTCTTTGCCGTCGTGGGTGGCCAATGATTTGGCCGAAAGTTGAAACTAGTTGCGGAGGTGGGTGGCCATAAACTCTGGTCAACCTTCAAGCTTGGCATTGCTTGTGGCCAAAGCTTTGGCTGAAAGTTGGGGTAGTTTGCGGTGGTCGGTGGCCAAGGCTTTGGCTGAAAATTCAAACTGGTTACAAAGGGAGGTGGCCAGGAACTTTGGTCAACTTTCAAGCTTGCCATTGCGTGAGGCCAAAGCTTTGCCTGAAAGTTGAGATAGAGAGTGGGTCCACATATCTTATTTCACAACCGTATTGTGTGATTTTTGCACAAGAGAACTCGATGCTGAGATTACTTCCAACGGCTTCCCAGAGTTATTTCCGATGCAGCTTTGGCGTCCTCGTCATTCTCTCAATCCTTAGATTCTTACTTCCTTCACACACCAAAAAAGGAGAAAGGCAATTCAATAACATGGACATTTTAATCAACATAAATACTTATCAATTTTCTTTTGTTGCAAAACCAACACTTGAACCCACAACCACCAATGTTTTGCATGAAAATGTAACTGCCTTAAATTACTCTATTATGTTTGGTTGAGTTCCAAAGTAGCTTTTTAATAGTGATGGCAGTCACTAAAATCCACAGGAAGTTATAGAATAATTACACTAGTATGACCTACTTCAGTCAGGGATATTGTTAGAAAGAGTAATGAATAGAGCTGGAGACAACATAATAATGGGGAAAAGTTAAAAAGAAGCAACAACAATTGGAATTGTTCAGTACCAAGATATATGGAAATATTTAAAGAGTGTTTTCATTTCTTAATAGTTAGATATTACACTGAAATATGTAAAGAAATGTAATGTAGAAAATCTAGTTTCATAAGACTATATTTTACAGCTCGAATAATGTTTCATATTATAAATAAAGTGGACAGCAAATATTAGTAGTCTTTTTCATATTTAGTGGTTTCTTAGCTGTCACTTGGCATTGTTTAAAAGATGAAGTTCCATTTATCTTGTTTCTGATGCAGCTTAAGATGTCAAGACCTGGACCGGACATACAAATATATTCCCCTAGTATATGTCTCTCTTTAATGACACATCAATCATGGCTTTCAATCCTTATATAAGACTAGTAAAGTTCTGAAAATTTCTTTTAGATATTTGACATTATCTACACCATTAAGTTGCTTCAACTTGTAAAAGAAACATCAATGAAGAACCTTGACAAGAGTACAACTCATATTCAGGCACATGAACAATAAGAAAATAAAGAGAGAAAGAAAGGTGCAGGCATGGTAACAAACTGTCTCAGGCAGGTTATATATAAGCACAGAGCTCATGACTGTTGCCAGGGCAAAAATTCTGCATAATGACGAAACAGAGGAAGGAAAAGATACATCAGTGTTGCCGAAAATCCAAGTTTGAGCAGATTATAAACCATTCTCAAGATTACTGGTCATCATATACATTTGACTTTCCAACACTTTCAAATCCCTCAGTATCAAGGTAAAGCACAAAAGTTCTAACTCCATCAATGTCCAACTCTAGCGGAGTTCCCCACACCCATATCCCCGTAAAAAAAGTTATTATAACTTTAAGAAATCCTTGCCATATATATGCGGCAATTAAAGAAATTGCCCCAGCAGAATTTTACATCTACCTTATGTCTTGGTATCGCGCATGTGCCCAACACCAAAACCTGCAAAAAGATACAATCAGATATGGAGCCATAAAAAAATCAAAGAGCAAAGAAGCAATACAAATGCAAGTTAATTAACAATTGCAGAGAGGCACCTTCATAACAAGAAAGAGAAAGAAGCTGATTAAGCAAAAAAGACTTTCCAGAATGATAAGGACCAATCACCTGGTAAGACAACCACAAGCACATTATATATTGGCCAAAAATGGGAGTGACAAATTATGGCTATATTAAAAGAGAGTGACTGGAACTAAAGACAACAGCTGCAATCGGAGTCTTGATTCTCTTAATTGTTTCCAATCCTTCTCTGGAAAGGCGAAGTTTTCTATGACTAGGATCAGGTTCAACAATAGGAAAGCTGTAAATAGGAAAACGCCGTCTCAAAATTATTAAAAATATAGCAGGAATATAAATCGAGAGAAATTCAGGCAGCATCATAATCATAAGATGTTGCACAGAGAACAAACACCTACACTGAACTTCTAATATAATGCGTGAAAGATTGAGTTGACATATACTAGAAAAGAGTACTACAAGTACTTTGAGAAGGTATAATACCATGACCCAAAGAAGGGAACAGTACCCATATCAAGCAAAATTCCTCATAATTTTAAGCAATTTTGCATAAAGAAGTAAATTTTGAGAAGTTTCTTAAGTTCACAAAGTAACTAAAAAGAAATAAGATTTTTAGACATATATGTATACATAGAACATTGAGCCTAATCCATTGGTTCAAAATATTTTGGCCCGTGTTGACAAATACTTTAAAAAACCAATGAGGTACAAGATAATACAATCTCCTCCAGTCAAATATGTGATATCCTCGGTGCGCCAAACACAATAGGACCACAGTCTAGGACCACCAGATAGAGTGGTAGCCTACTCCAATACCTTCTATAATGACCCGAACCAACTACTTACCTATCAATACATTGAGCCTAATTCACTAGCCCAAAATGCTTAAACCCATGTTAATAATAGTTAAGAACCCAAGTGCTTATAAATCAAACGAACCTTTACAGAACCAACGTTGAAGGGATATTGTAGCATGGCCTACCAAAGCTTCAATACTCACTGATGATCAAATGAGAAGGTTCCTCCAGAACAGATGAATTCTTATCAGATCCAAGTCATGATAAGATTTTAAAATTAGTGTGAATATAGTAGAATACTCGTGACCGAGACATCCAAGATAAGCATAGATATTAATCCTTTTGACAAGATTCTGCAACCAACCTGCTTGAACTTTTCTCTATCACTCTTCATTCTGCAAGAGTTGAAAAATCATCTTCTCCCATTCTATATCTAAACCATACAATGTCTCTCAGATCACTTCAACCTAGTAAAACTTTTCATTCAAAATCCATAAAAGTTCCACCTTTAGGTGCCTATATCTCAATTTTCCTAATACTGCCTCACATCACACCAGAATTATCATTATTCATCATGTCCTACGTAAGAAACTTCAATACACTCCGGAGTGTTATTATGAATTTCTCTAGTGTATTGACCTAGAAGATGGATTTGAGACATCATTATGTCACCGATATGGTGTTGCCCTCTATAGGAGGAGATGACTGTCAACGCGAATGAGTGGCGTCGTTAAACCCATGTAAGTTTGTTAATTAGACCTAGAAGAGTGATAACTAAATAGCATACTAGATGTCCAATCATAAACTCTATTTTAAACACTAATGAAGAATGCTTTTCATATCTCTACAACTGTAGCATCAATATCTAAGTTCAAAGCCACTTCTAACAAAATCCAATTCAGTAAAAGTTTCAGAATTAAAAAAATCAAATCTTTAACATGGAAAAATTAAAAATAAAAAGGCCAAAGGTGACTGAGTTAAGCAACATACATGTACCAAGATTCAATTTTTATGAACAGATTCATCATATTCAACAATAAAGATTAAGAACCACATAAGAAAAACTAAAAGCAAAAACACATATGATTCTTCTAAGCCTACATTTCATGTAATTTAGAGAAAATAAAAAAGAAGAAGAAAAAAGCTTACGCTTGATGGAAATCGTCAATTGAGAATGGCCCAGATGCGAAAATGCAGAGAAAAATGCAATAAACGACGACTTTAGTCAAAATCTGCATCTTTTGATCTACTCAAAAGCCGTTACCTTTCAAATGCGATGCAGTTAAAAGCAAAAGAAAGCATATGAGAATTTAAAGGGGCTAAAGAAAATAAAAAGAGATTGAAAGGACCTGTTCTTGAAAAATATAAAGTTTATATAATAGTTTGTGCTGTAGCATTACTATAGATTTGAAGACAAAAAAAGGGGGTAAAATTGAAAGAGACAAAAAAAAAAAAAAAAGAATGAAGAGTGAGATCTCAAAAACGGGTGGGGCCCACTTTGTCTTAAAAAACTAATGAGATTTCTTGATGTTTGAGATTTAGGAAATATTGAAGGCGGTGCAAAGTAGATGATTCTTGCCCTCTTCGAAAGATGTAATTTTGACTAAGTTTACATATGCTTTGCTTTTCTAAACAAAATATCTCTCATATTATCGATCAAGCACCAAAGGTTTGGTCCGTGGTACGGTTATCGTTGTAAATTTAAGAGATTATAAAATTAATTTTTATAGTTGGTATTTAATATATATTATATGTTTTAAATTTTTTTAAAATTAAAAAAATTATTAAATCAAATTTAAATATGATATTTAATTTTTTTTATTCGAGTTTTGGATAACTTTGTTATTTTAGTATATGCATTGAAGATAACGAAATTACTCAACTTCAGTGTGTGATAATTGTGATTAAATCGGATGTAAAATTGATTTTTGTAGTAAACAGACTAGAAATAAAAATGATTTGAAACAAATGAAGAATTCAAGCGAAACAGAAACAATTTTAGTATTCTACTTGTGTTTACTCGTTTATGGCTGTATAAAATAATAGTGCTGCATTTTTTATGTCAAAAAGTCAAGGTTTATGTTAATTTTCTATAAGTTAATAATACTTTTTTTTAATTTTTACTATTACTCTAACGCAAATTGAAAGTAACAAAAGTAACTTACGTGTTGTGAAAATATTTTATCAAACTAAACCAAATCAAACTAAGTATTGTCTGATTAGGTAGGTCAGTTATATGAATTAAATGATGTCATTCGTTTATGTTGAGAGCTAACTCTTCTATAAACTCTATACACGTAAAGTCCTATTTGAGTATCTCCGTCCAAATCAATTAAAGTCTTCCTCTACCCCCTCTTTCTATGTGTTATCTTTAAACTTTCACATTGTCTCATCGGCACTTCTACAGGTCGTCTCCTAACATATCCAGACCATCTCAGTCGGTTATCCCTCATTTTATCCTCGACTGAGACCATTCTTACTCTTTCACGAATTGTCTCATTCCTAATCATGTTGTTCCTGATTTTTTCACACATTCATCTTAACATTGTCATCTTGACCACTAATTGTGAAAATATTTTACCAATTAAATAATTTTTAAACTTTTGTATGAATCAAAGGGACGTTGAAAAATTTTAAGTGGTGTTTTTCTTGTCTTCCAAAGGTCTCTCTAATTTCCTACTTACAAGAGATAGTAACTCCTTTGTCCCACTTAGGTCCAAGATTGGCTATCAAGAGTGTTTATGAATTATCAATTGAAATTTCAACGCAATATTTAGAAATTTTAATTTAACTTTGAATGATGACTTATATATATATATTGAAAATAACCAAGCTACTGAACTTCAAATCATGATAATTGCAATCAAATTGCATACAATATTTTTTTTATTTAATAAAGAGACTAAATTTAATAATGATTTTAAACTAATTAAGAATTCTAGAGAAATTTAAATAATTTTAGAACCTACCTGTATCCATGCATTTATAACCATAATATTGGTATATTTTTATTGTCAAAGGGTCATGGTTTACACCAACTTTTTATAAGTTAAAATCACTATTTTTCTTTGTTAGTACTCTAACAAAATTGGAAGCTACATCATAAAATCATAAACTTTTGAATAGATAAACCTGTTGTGAAAATACTTTCAGTTTAGTCACAATTTTTTTTTTAAAATATTGAGAACTAATTTAAATTTTATATAAAAATAATAGGTACTAAATTAAAAAAATTTGAAAAAAAATAGAGACTGAATTGGCTAATTTTGAATAATAAAGATGAATATATTTATTTTTTAAAATAATAAAAATTAAATTAACTAATTTTGAACAAAGTTAAAATATTAAGAAAATAATATATGCTATTTGTAAAGCTTGAAGATCTGCGTAAACCCCATGAAGCCCTTGACGTTTTACTTGTTATGTCTTGCTTGTTGGCTTGTTCTTATTTTATTTTATTTATTTTTTGGACTTGTTGGCTTCTTCTTATTTTGACTTGTCCTATTTGAATAAGATAGTAGGTTCATCGGTACGAGATCGGCCGATCGACTATCTATTCAAATGAAATTGATAGTTAGTAATGTACTTAATGACTATCTATGTTAGGTTAGTTCTCTTTTTTTGATCTCTTTTCTTGCTTCATTGTAAATGGTCATATGACCCACCTTTAGACATTTTTATTATTTAATGAAATATAAACTACTTAACCAGCCAAAAAATAAATAAAAAATTAGATGCTATTTGCGCCATTTTTCCCGGTGTTCATCTTGGTGGTTTTACCGCCTTTGTTTTGCCCGGTATTTCCAAAACTGGACACCATTAGGTATATGTTTTCAGGTTGGGCCTAGGGTTTGTTATGGGCTAGGGAGGTTATTTATTCCCAACACAAGATTGGTTCTTTTTTGGGCTTGAACATCTTTATGTAATTTATTTACATGGTGTTGTTTTGTTAGGCCCATCAATTCTAATGCTCCCTCCATTATTCTAGTGCTATTCTCGACCAAAAAAAAAAAAGACAAAACATATTGTTTCAATATTTCAATTAATCAAAAGGCTCGTGGCTAGGAGTCTCGGATATACCTATGTAGAAATATTAGATTACTAGTTGTGCCATGCCCGTGCACGGGCCCAACTCAATGTTTATTAACAGAAATATTACAAATGAAGTGATTATATAAACTTATAATTGTAATTGATTTATTGCAACATAGACTTCTTAATATAAAATAGGTATTAGATTAAATCTTAAGATTTGTGAATATAGAGTATAGTAAAAAAAAAATATAGAGTAGTGTTAGATTGAATTTACAATTCATTTGTATAAAGTAGTCATTTACAAAAGCCTAGCCAAGGTAATATATTAAAAATAAAATCAATTCTGCGCAACATTGGAGCTTGAAGAATCTATTTTGTTGCTTCTTTTCTGAGAGATGTTTTCTTCATCATACAGCCATTCAATGTTGTATTTTGTTTATTACTTACAGCTGCTTGTCTTGATAGTATCTCATCAAGTTCAAGTGAGAAAATTATTTTTCCATTTTCTCCAAAGACTGTAGCAGTGATGGATCCAGTGTTGTCAATGATGTCGACTTCAAATTTGAATCTAAGGAAGATATTAATGTGAAAGAGAGAAATATTAAAACTTGAAAATGAAGAAGAAATATATAATATCTTTAAGAAAACTTAAAAATAATATTTATCTTTACCTCGAGACAACAATTGTGTCTTTTGTGCAATGGATGCATTGAAAAGCTTCTTTGTGTTCTACTCTTGTTCTTTTGCCACAATTCACAAAACTTTTGTTCATCAACCATGATCATCAATCTTCATTTAGTCCTAATACATCTATTCTGGAGTATTAGAAATAAGATATAAGCATTAAGATATTAACTATAATTTATGATGTAGTGAAGAGTGTTATTTGCATAATGAGAATCATACTAAAGATTTGAGCTGTGTACAAAGACGCTTTTATAGATGTGAAAACTGGACATTTCACAGAACAGAAGGAAGATAACCTTAAAAATTTTCAGTGTAAGTAACACTACAGATTATACACCAATGAATTTTGTAACAGTATACATATATATATTCTACATTTTGGCAGCAAACATCTCCACGTAAATATTTGATGATAAATTGTATTACACATGAAACAGAGCAACAAAAAACAAAAGTAAACTTACTGAGCCTGAATACAAGTACAAAAAAGATTTGCTAAAGGTTTAACTTTAGTATTATGGCTATAGCTAAGTGAAGAACAACTGATCAAGAGTACTACAAGGATGAAACAGAGAATGGTTTGATTAGTAAAGCAAGGCAAGGCAAAGCATTTCTGCATGCACTATGACATGGGTAGAAAGATAGTAAGCCAAGATTAAGCAAAAAAAATTATAGTTTCTAATGTAACATATAAGCAATTCAAATTAGTTACTAATCACTTTAAATGCATTTTGTAAACAATTCAAGTAAGTAATTCAACTACTATTTAGATAAAGATTTGTGTCAAGACCACATGTTCCATCATCTGTGTTGATTTGACTAAGTGTGGTCGTATAGAGAGTTTATCTTAATTCCTCCACTGAAAAATAAATAGCTTTTGTTGCTCACTTATTTGTTTTCCATTCACTTTCAAGGTGGATTCATCCAGAAGCTTGATTGTTACTTTGAAGACTCTATGAGTGGAATCATATTTGAACATGTGAGCCTGAAGGAGCAAAGAACATGACAGTTATTTTTCAGAACAATAGAGTAATTTGCTCATACCAGAATTTTAAGAAGCCATGAGAATGACCCAAGCTTCATAAAAATCACACTGACTTGAGGATAGTGAAAATAAATCTAGAAGGTAGTAGCTACAACACATATGCACATAATCATTCAAGGCAGTGAAAATGAAAAGTGACAGTCCTTGATTTACATCTTACCATGTACTTAGCATCGTTGAATGGATCATTAACAACTACCACACCAGTCTCATCATGAGAAGTTATTCTCAAAACTAACCTACTAATGCTTCCAAAATAAGGAAATGCACTATTTCTCATCAATCGATATTGACTAAGATCCCCATGTTAGGTCAAAACATACTTATCATTAGAAATCATGAACCAGTAAGAGACAGTACAAAAGTAAGAAACTTATTTAGAACTTCAAATTTTCACATATGAATCAGACATATTATCCAAGTAATATGCCACAAAAAAACCTAGATAGTAAACCTTCCAATACATGTTTAAAGATCGTGTTGATTCCAAGCCTTAAAGCCCAAGTAGAAGAAGCTTCTGAATTTTTCTATGCTCCAAATAATTTGAACAGTAGCATAATTGCTTGGTTTATCTCTTTGCTTGTGAGGCTGGCCATGTGGTCCATGTAAAGACAAGGAGGAGCACACGAACCTTGTTGTTGCACGGTGTAGCAAAAATATTTTATTAATAGTTCAAAACACTTGCGTCACTAATATAGTATTACTCAAATCCCACGATGATAAGTACCATGTGATTTCAAGCAAAAAAGAAAGAAGTTCCACCACATACAGTGAAATCAGTTGTACATATAAAACCTTTGTATAAAATCTAGGCTCCCGGTAATAGGTTGGATGTTCTTAGAAAACAAAGAAGAATGATAGCAGCAGCAGCAGCAGCAGAACAAGACAATATAAGTATATAACAATTAATTCCTTAAATTTAAAGAAGGGAAAAATTTAGCTAAAAAAGCAACATAAAGCACTTCTTTATGTGAGATACATCAACAGCCTATTTGAAAATATCATATCTATTGATAATGTGGTAACAATTTCATAAATAGTTATGGTGAAATCCTCTTGAAAGAAGCATGAGTAACAATTTCATAAGCATGAATTTTGAAAAAAAAAATTTATTAAAGTATAGGCTACATACCTTTTCTATTACACTTTCAATGAAGTCAAGCGCAATAACCTGGCCAACCTTTTTAGCTAATTCAGCAGTAAACCGACCAATGCCACCCTGTAGCTCCATAATTGATTTCCCTTCATATGATAGGAGTAGAGAAGTACCTGGAGAAACCATTGGTAACATGAGTTTTCAAGTATTGATACATTAACATAAAATGTTATTTAACGAAAGCTCTTTAACACAGCACAATAAGACAAGAATAACTTTAGTGTGTAATTGACGTAGATGGTTAATAGATTTTGGTTTGTATTACATGAAACACATCTAAATGCTAATTATTGTTGAAAAAATATATTTATGAATATGAAAAGGTTTAATTGAGTTAGACAAAAGTAAAGGTGCCATCTTGGAAGCATAATGATAAAAAAAAAACCAAAAAAGTGGGGGATGGACATTATACAGCGAAACCAATGAGAAATCAACAACCCAGGGAATTACTTTTTAGTTAAACATAATCAAAAGCCAATAATAAATCTAAAAAAACATGTATAAGTCTTAGAATTAGCTCTTGAACATGTATAATAGAATCTTTCGAGTGAAAAACAACACAAGCATCTCTAATAAAAGTAAAGACATAAATCAAGTCAAAATATATACAGATGAAAAGGACTCAGAAAAACACACTTAAGCCAAAACAGCAAGAAGAAAGAACTGACTATGATGCAAAAGTAAAAAGCCAAAAATTCTTCTTAATTTGAAGCAAGTGCCAAGACTTCGTTGTAAACCACATTTTTTGTTTCATCATCAATCATACTATCAATTGTAAGTGGTCTTATCAAAATTTTAACATCATCCTTCTTTTTCACTCTCGATAATGCTACATAAAGTTGGCCATGAGAAAAAACAGGCTCTCAAAGATATATACCAACAAAATCCAATGTTTGACCTTGTGCTTTATTTATTGTCATGGCAAAACAAAGTCTAATAGGAAATTGTGTTCTTTTAAATGCAACTGGGTACTTTTCATCTTGTTGTAGTTCTAAAGGTATTCAAGGTATAAATACATGTTTTCCTCGCATTTCACCAGAAGCTATGAATGCACTGATTATATTGTTTTGAAAACTATGACAAATTAATCTTGTACCGTTGCAAAGACCCTCATGAGGATTTATGTTTCTCAAAAGAATGATAGGACAATTCTTTTTAAGCACTAAACGATGAGGAGGAAGACCTGTTGGTGTCAAACTATGGATGAAATCTTGGTATTGTAATTGTTCATTGACATTTCTAGTTTCATCAAAACTCAAGTATATTGTTTCATTACCTGAAAATTGCTTAATTAAAGTATCATTGATTTCATCAATCATCGCGTCGTTTTACGCTAAAAAATAGTAAGGTTAACTGATTGAAAATATTGCTTACCTTGAATTACCTCTAGCTGTGGCGAGTAAATGGTCGATCCACGGAGATTGGGTTATCAAGTTAAGTTAAGTCCTTAATTTAAAATTGTTTGATTATCTCCCGTCACGGATAAGTTTGATTAAGTCCAAAAGTCCAAAAGTCCAAAAGTACGAATATATGGAAGTACGGAAAATTAAGTCCAAGAGATGTCCACAAAATGTCCAAAGATACGGTAGTAACAAGGTCCAAAAGTGAATTAATCAAAAGTACTAAATTAAATAATCACAATACTCAACACTAAAAATCCAAAGGATTAATGATTCAGGGTGGTTATAACTCGGTATACGCAAGTACAAAGTTATTGATTTAGATTAAAAGTTAAGTCCTTCAGAAATAGGGCTACAAGCTCCCACTACTGAAATGAGCCTTTAATTACGTAAGTGATAAGATTAATTAATTAACAAGATTGGATGTGTTGGTACAACCTAACGCTTTCCAATCTCTCAATTAATCTTTCACTTATGTAACCTGGAAGTGTCGGTACAACCAGACTAGAATCCATCCGAGGTAGTCTCGTATTGTCACTGGTTTACAAAACCGGGCGTATATGTACTTTCAATTAAATATAACATAACTACAAGTATATGTATAATTAATCAAAGAATACTTAGAAATAGAAATACGAGACTTTAATAAATCTGAATTACAACATATGTACAAGAGTAACCTCACACGTACCACCTCGAATCTCGGATTTAGTGTGCCATAATAAACTATAAAGTGCAAGAAATCATAACGAAAACCAAAATAAAAGAATACTTATCGTGTTGAACGGATTTCGGTAGACCGGTATGATGATGGTTCACTAGACCCTCCCTTTGGGATTAAAACTTTGCACACAACTAAGAATAATAACTAAAGCACTCAAACACAAGAGCAAAATCTAAGCTAAGAAGAGAAAATGGTACAAGAAAAATGAAATGAGGAATGAAGTATTTATAGAGAAATTTTAGCACTATTCACAGGTACTATTCAAACCATGATGTCATCAATGTGTCAGCGTGATGTCATTTGCCTAGGTCATCATTGTGTCAGCATGAAGTCATTCGCCTAGGTTATCATTATGTCAGCGTGATGTCATTCGCCTAAGTCATCATTGTGTCATCGTGATGTTAGCGAAGATACTATTTACACGTTGACTTTACTATTCATGTGTTGACTTTGAAATTTACTATTCATCCGTTGACTTTGACCAAAAGTTGGCTTTGACTTTTACTATTTACCAAATGACTTTGACTTTGACCAAAAAGTTGACCAAGGCTACTTCAAGGTTTTTCAGCATCCTGAATCCGTTTTTGCACTCCGTTTGGCCAAATTCAATCTCGATTTGCTCGTGCCAAGGTCGTTCTACCTTCCTCCTTCAGTATTGCGCCGAAAATTCACTTCAAAAGTTGGCTTTTGTGGCCATTTTTGCTATTTCTTCTTCAGAACCTATATTGCATTAAATTTGTGTAAAATATACAATTAAGCTTTAAATAATAATGCAAAATACATGATTTAATGGGTTAAAGTTACTAAAAATACGGATTTATCAACCTCCTCAAACCCATTCTTTGCTTGTTCTCAAGTAAAGGCATCAATTACTTCATATATTCATAAATATTAAATCTAAGCAGTCAATGTATTCATACAGTTAAATTTTATAAAATTACAAGATTAACAGTGAATTTGTCTTCCAAACAATTCCACCCCAAGAAATCGTTTTGTATCTAGAAGAAATGAAACCAACTTAATTACAAAAAAATCTTTGAGCCTTTTTAAGCACTTGTAACTCAATTAAGAGGTAAGAAAATTAATCACGCAAAATTTGTAAAATCGAAAATATTTTCTATGGATGGATAGTCATGAAATGTTAAAACTCAACTACTTTCCAAATTGCGTAGTACTCCTTTAGATTTTTTTATATTTTTTTAATTTTTATTTGTGTATATATATATATATATATTTTATGAATAGATGACTCGAATGGTAGATGTTGGTTGATTCAAAGACGTTCTTGAAGTATTGTCTTTCTTCGGTTGAATTGTGTTTGGTGAAAGAAGGCTTGTCTGGCAAGATTTGTATTGATAGCTTTTTCATAACAAAAATGTTCAAAAATAGTTAGAAGAAAGCATTTGTTATGGATTTCTTTTCTGCATCTTTTTTGTTGAATCAACATTTTTGATATTTGAATGATATTAAACGAGTCATTTACACATTTTTTTTTCAAAGGAGTATACTGATCTAGAAAAATAAGTCAAATTTTAATAAAACACAACATCTCACATTGAAAACATCTCAATCTACTCTTTTTTTTATAATTAATCAAAAACTTCTAATTAAATCATGTGATGCTGTTGAGATGTAATAATAGTTAACAAGGTTTCAAAAAAAATCTAGATACAAACTCAACTCTTAGTGGCTAATCATTTTTCCATTCCAAATTCACAGTTAATTCAAATATTTTATCACAATCTAACCATATTTTAACAATTAACCACTCAATTTTAATTATTATGAATAAGTGAAGTAATTTTTTTTTTTTTTGGTATCAGGTTGGTATCAACTTTTTTTTTTCCTCCTCAAACCCAAACCTTACATTGTCCTCAATGAAAGAAAACTATGTAATGCAAAGTAAAAAGAAAGACACAACCTGATAAACAATCTAAGCAATGTTACTCAAAAACTTTCTGAAAGAAGAATTGTCAAACAAAATCTAAAAAATGAACATTAGCCGTGAGTTTAAATAAAAACTAAAATATAAAAAACACGATGAAATAACTATAATAACATAAAAAACACGCCACTAAATTACGATGGTGATGGCGGCTGAGGACCTGAGCCTGAACCTCTCATTGAAGCAAGTTCAGCTCGTAATGCATCAAACTCTTCCCTCTGTGACTGCTTAAATTTAGCAAATTCAGCTTTTAGTTCACCTATATCTCCCAATCCTGCAGCAAGGTTAGTATTCATAGCTTGCAGTTCTCTGTACAATTTTTCCATTAATGATTCTTCAGATTGATCATCCTGTTGTTGGGAAGAAGTGGCGCCTTCAACAAATTGAGTGGAAGGTCGTGGAACATTTAATGCTAAGGGCATTTTTTTAACAACACGCTCCAAATGTTTAAAACTCATCGAGAACTTTGATTCACCATATGAAGTAATAGGAAGATTCATGAATGGCTCATCAGGTGCAAAAGAAAAATCAGATCGTTGAAGCAAAGAAATTATCAGTCGAGGAAAACGAAGTGTAGATGTAGCATCAAACCTCCTCATGTGGTCTATAAGACTCATCATGTTGTCCCCAATAACAGCCCCAACATCAAAAAGTGTACCTTGATAAATCCAATATAAAACTTATAAAATAACTCCCGTTTTTTCATGATCATGACCATAAGGGCAAAGGTTCTTTTTAACAATGATAGCTGTTAACCATATGTCCCTTGGAAGGGAAGATCTCCTTACACCCACACCGTGTGGCAGAACCGGACCCTCACACAAATTTGTAGCAATGTCTAAATCAGTAGATGTAGCAGGGAAATCCATATTTTCCTCATAAAAATAATAATGCCCACACAGTATAGTCATGATATAAGCAGTAGTAAATTGAAATTCAAAACCATCAATTGATGCAGTAAATTTTTCATTATCATACGAAAGATGCTCATAAAAACGGCGAATGAGACGAGGAAAAACAGGAACATCATCAAAAGGTGGGTGCAGAAAACAATCAAAAAAATACCCCTCAAAAAATTCAAAAGAACGTTGCCTACCTTCGGAGGCCTCAACGCATCTGAAAAATTAGTTTCGGCCTCAATTTGAGCATTGTCAAGTCTTGCAGTCAATAATAATTTCTGCCTTTTGGGAGCCATAATCTTAATAATAAACAAAAAAGACTAAATCAGAAAAGTCACAAAACAAAATTATTTATATATATATATGTATATATATTTATATATATATTGTTTTTTTTAAAATTTACATAAATACTATTTATTCAAACAACACTAAATAACAACTGCAAAATCATCCTTAATACACAACATTATAAATCATCCGGTTAAATTCTATAACATGTAAATAATTTATAAATCTTACATGTAGGGCAACAAAAATAATAGACATAAATGAATCTACATAAATCTGATTTTTTTTTAATTTGTGGATTTTTTTTTTCAAAATTAAATGTAAAGGAATTCTAACATAAAATTTAAAATTAAAATCTAACCACATTCTATATACATTCTATATAGATACACATATACATACATATATACATTCATATATACATACATAAATCTGGAAAAAAAAAATCATACCAAAACGAAGATTAAGAGCTATAGAACAACAATAAACTGAAAGTAAGCAATAAGAATAATCCGAAAGCTTTCAAATATGCGTATATACATACATAAATAAATATGTAAAAATAGATCTAATACTTCAAATAAACAGAAAATAAATGCGAAAATAAGAAAGAAAGCATAAAAACTAACCTCTTAATATAGATCTGGAGAAAACTTAGGGTGGGGAAGGGTTTTGTTGAGGTTTGTGAGTGATTTCCGTGGGTGGAGGGGTGTGTTTTTAGGGTTTAATAGTTGCTGCAGTTAGGGCTTTCGTTATAGGCTTCAACTGTGATTGGGCGCTCGAGCGCCCTGAAGGGCGCGTTCGAGTGAGCGCCCTACTGAGTTCTTTCAGTGAATTTTTTTATTTTTTATTTTTTTTAATAGCAATAAATACATATATAGCAGGCTAACATATATATATACATATATACATAAATTTATACACATTATTTAACATAAATATCTTAACATAAAAATACATATTAAAAAAAAAAAAAAAAATATATATATATATATATATATATATATATATATATATATATATATTATGAATACAAAAACCACAAACAAACTACACTATGTTATTAATCATAAAAACATTACATAAAAGAAATGAAAATACAACAACAGAAGAATATCCCCTAAAATTGTAAATACATGATTAACTTTAATCATTCCTAATATACCTACGATCCCACTTGACTAGGAGATAAATAAAAAAAATGTAAAGGATGAAAATGCTTGCAAAATAGTACACAACCATGGCAAATTGATTAGGCGTGAGAGTTCCGAACATCATTGTGTTGAATGCAGCTAAATAGAGAAATGAAAGAAAAAATTTTGAGAGAGAGAGAGGAGGAGGCAATGGAGAGAAAGGAAAATGAGGAGAATAAGAAAGAAATAGGGCTTTAAACCCGTCGGTTAGGTCGTACCACGCTCGAGCGCCCTTTAAGTGCGTTCGAGCGTGATTCTTCCCGTTTCTGCCTTAAATATTTTTACAAATTCACAAAGTAGGAAGATATAATCTTCCTCAAACCTATTTTCTACAAGAGTTCTTTTTTTTTATAAAATAAAATAAAATTGGTACATGAGAAAAATAAATACATGAATTTTAAACCATTTAAATATCCTAAAACAAGTGTAAGAATATACAAATGAACACCGACCAATAGTCATCCATCAAGATTCAAACCTTAAATATGCTTCCAAAAGGAACAGTTAGATCCATATTTAATTTAAGAAAATTTGAGTTTAGACTAAATTTAGAGTTTATCAACTTAACGAAGAGTTGTCCGCCAATTTGGAAGGCAATACTTGAAGCCTGGGAAAAACAAAAATAGGATCCCAACCCTATTTCAGTTTCATACCTATGCAGCAAAGTAAACCACATCCGAATACCAAGTGAATGACATTAAAATCTGGAAAGTAAATCTACCCGCCATAGCGTAAGAACTGGCCGAAGCAGAGGTGATGAATCACGTATCACTTACCCCTTAGAATGGTATAAGTTATCTTTCTCTCAAATACCATGAGAACCACTATTTTCATAACGGTGGAAAAAGACTTCCTAAAGTTGAAGTTAACGCCAATTTAAAGCTAATTGGTAACCAAACGACAACATCTAGGACAAACCTTGGAATGTTACCACCACAAGATCCTAGATTACCCAGAGATCACTTGGGTTCATGTGAGGTACACACCCTAGTACAAACAACACCATGTTTTATCCTCAGACAGTCACTACCGAATGTTGCCACTATGTACCCATCCTCCCACCCATTTAGGATGAGTGCGTCATATAAATTGTCAGAGTTTTTCCTTCTAACTGGGAATGGGCACTGGAACCATTTAATGTCAGGCAGCAAGACATACACACACAGTTAAGTGTCGTAGTTTAACGCCTTCGGGCAAATTTTTTTTTAAATAATAATATATTAAAATCAAGGGACTAGCTCTTCTAGAGGTTTCTGAGTTCACGCCATCTAGTACTTTCCTTCGGCACTCACATGGGGCCACAACCAGTTCCACAGGGTCAAGAGCAAGACAGTGGGGTTTTACGTTACAGACAATACCGTCTAATGAATGCTCTCACTCCTAACTACCTTATCAAGTAATGCCCAAATAGACCCTAAACTACATTAAGCTGGTAAAGTGGCAAGTACTGTTAGACAGAGTTGCACTAGTCAGACAACCACACACAGAAAATGTACAGTGACCACTAGTATCATGACAATTATACCTTTATGAGTGTTTCTCAGGGTTAAGACTCAAACTACTTTAAGCTGGAGAAAGACTCATTTGGTACTAATAAAAATAACAAAAAGAATAAAAATAAAATTAAAAATCCTAGGTTGCCTCCTAGGAGCGCTAAGGTTAACGTCTTCAACCAGACAGAATTACTTTGAAACTGTTACTCTGCAGGGATTGGATTCTTAAGTTCAATTGACTCTTCACCCCAATTCTTTAACTGGATCGCTGGTTTTAGCCTTTGTCCATTTACAAACATAGTTTTTCCATTTGTTTTATCTTTTATCTTCACAACCCCAGATGGAAAAACTTGTTCAACCTTAAATGGTCCATCCTACCTAGACCTCAATTTTCCTGGAAACAATCGTAACTTAGAATTAAATAACCACATATCTTCTCCAGGAATAAATGACTTACGAATAATCATTTTATCATGCATTCTCTTCATTTTCTCACTATAAATCTTGGCATTCTCGTATGCCTCTAAACGCATTTCTTCAAGTTCATTTAGATGGAATAACTTGTTTTTACCAGCTTTCTGCAAGTCAAAATTCACAGTTCTAATTGCCCAATAAGCCTTATGTTGTAACTCAACAGGTAAATGACATGTTTTTCCATAAACTAAACGAAAATGTGACATTCCTATGGGAGTTTTATATGCAGTTCTATATGCCAAAGTGCATCATTCAGTCGAGTGGACCAATCCTTCCTATCAGGTCTAATTGTCTTCTCAAGGATTGATTTAATTTCCCTATTAGAAACCTCAACCTGTCCACTAGTTTGTGGGTGATATGGAGTTGCAACCTTATGAATGACTGAGTATTTTTTCAATAATTTTTCAAAAGTTCGGTGAATGAAATGACTTCCACCATCACTAATGATGGCTCGTAGAATTCCAAACCGACATAAAATGTTTTCTTTTATGAATTTCATCACAATAGTGTGATCATTAGTCCTTGTTGCAATTGCTTCAATCCATTTAGACACATAATCAACACCAACCAAAATGTATTGAAAACCAAAGGAGATGGGGAAAGGACCCATGAAATCAATACCCTAAACATCAAAAAGTTCACAAACCACGATGGGATTTAAAGGCATCATATCCCTTTTTCCCATGTTACTTGTCTTTTGGCATCTTTTACATGCCTTGCAAAACTCATGAGTGTCCTTGATTAATGTGGGCCAATAAAACCCACTTTGCAGAACTTTGATAGTTGTTCGTCGTCCTCCAAAGTATCCCCCACATTCCTGCGAATGACAAAATGACACGATGCTTAGCTGTTCAGACTCGGGTACACATCTACGAATAATTTGATCAGAATAAATACGGAACAAATGAGGATCCTCCCAGAAATAATGCTTTGCAATTGAGAAAAATTGATCTCTCTCAGCCTTGTTCCACTCCTTAGGTATTTTACCAACTGCAAGATAATCCACAATATGAGCATACCAAGGAAGTTTAGGAGTAGAAATTAACAGTAACTGTTCATCAGGAAATGTATCTCTCAAGGGTAACTCATTTTCTGTTTCTTGAGTTACAATTCTTGACAAATAATCAGCAACAACATTTTCTCGACCTTTTTTATCCTTGATTGTTAAATCAAATTCTTGAATTAATAACAACCATCGAATAAGCCTAGGTTTAGCATCTTTCTTTTCCAATAGGTATCTTAATGCCGAGTGGTCAGAATAAATAATTATTTTTGACCCTAACACATAAGACCGAAATTTTTCTAATGCAAAAAATAAAACAAACAATTCTTTCTCTATGGTGGTATAGTTTTTCTGGGCATCATCTAAAGTTCGGCTGGCGTAATAGATCACACAAGGAACTCGATCCTTGCGTTGACCTAATACAACTCCTATGGCATAATCCGAAGCATCACACATAATTTCAAAATGAAGAGAGTAATCTGGTGGTTGAATCACTGGAGCAGTGAAAAGTGCATTTTTCAGTGTTTCAAAAGCAGTAACACATTTTTCATCAAATTAGAATGAAATATTTTGTGTCAACAAATTTGATAAAGGTCTAGCAATTTACTAAAATCCTTTATAAATAGTCGGTAGAAACCAGCATGTCCGAGGAATGATCTCACCTGTTTAACAATTCTTGGAGGAGACAAATCAGAAATAATATCAACCTTAGCTTTATCAACCCGAACTCCTTCCTTGGATATAATGTGTCCGAGAACAATTCCCTCTTGAACCATGAAATGACTTTTCTCCCAACTAAGTATGAGATTAGATTCCTGACATCTTTTCAGCACCAAAGAAAGATTATTCAAACAAGTGTCAAATGAAGAGCCAAAGATAGAAAAATCATCCATAAAGACTTCAACAAATTCATCCATCATATCAGTGAAAATAGACATCATGCAGCGTTGAAAAGTGGCTGGTGCATTACAAAGGCCAAAAGGCCTTCTTCTATAAGCAAACGTGCCAAAAGGACATGTAAAAGTTGTCTTTTCCTGATCTTCAAGGTCCACAGGGATCTGATTGTATCCCGAGTACCCGTCAAGAAAACAGTAATAACCTTGTCCTGCTAACCTGTCCAAAATTTGATCAATGAATGGTAAAAAAAAAAGATCATTTCTTGTTGCAGCATTGAGTTTCCTATAATCAATACACACACGTCATCCAATTGTGGTGCGGGTATATACCAATTCACCTTTATCATTTGTCACCACAGTGATTTCTGATTTCTTAGGTACAACCTGTATAGGACTAACCCATTTACTATCCGAAATAGGATAAATGATACCTATATCTAACAACTTCACTATTTCCTTCTTTACAACTTCCCTCATGTTCGGGTTCAGCTTACGTTGCATCTCTCTAGATATCTTGGCTCCATCTTTCAAATTAATCTTATGCATGCAAAAAGAGGGATCTATTCCTTTAAGGTCTGCAACAGTCCAACTTAACGCTTCTTTATTCTTAGACAACACATCTACAAGTTTAGCTTCCTGTTCCAAAGAAAGGTCAGAAGCAATAATAGCTGGAAGTGTTTGATCTGCCCCTAGAAAAACATACTTAAGATGACTAGGAAGTTGCTTCAGTTCCAACTTAGGAGGAGATTGTATAGAAGGAAGCATGAGTTCTTTAGAAAGAGTCAAGGATGGTTCTATTGCACAAACTTGAAATTTTTCATCAAATCTTAAATTGCTTTCTAAAAATTCATCAGATTCCTTCTCAAACCTACTCAATACCACTTCATCATCATTCAAAGTATTCTCCAAAAAATCTTTTTGCATAAGACTAAGAAAAGACTCTTCAATTAATGGATCAATCTTATCAAGAATAAAACATTCAAGACCATCATCTCCATCTGCAAACCTAGCAGCATTAGCAACATTCAGCTTTACGTTAATATCTCCAAATGTAAACTCCAATTCTCCAGTTGCACAGTGAATTTTTGCATTAGCTGTTGCTAAAAATGGTCTCCCTGATATAACTGGAGTTTGGAACTTTTGAATTTCTCTTGGTTCTATATCTAGCACAACAAAATCCACAGGAAAATAAAATTCATCAACCTTTATCAACACATCTTCAATCATGCCCCTAGGAATTCTAAGCGATCTATCAGCCAGTTGAAGGGTGACAGGAGTAGGTTTCAATTCTCCAATATCTAACTGCTCAAAAAGATTAAAGGGGAGAAGATTCACACTAGCTCCTAAATCAAGAAGGGCACGATCTACACAATGATTACCAATATAGCAAGGAATGGTAAATGCACCTGGATCTTTCAATTTTAATGGAACATGAGAAGTAAGAATGCTGTTTACCTTTTCAGTCAATCTTATTTTGTTTGATATCAAAGTTGAATTCCTTCTTTTCTGAGTGCATAAATCCTTAAGAAACTTTGTATAAGCAGGAATTTGCCTGATAATTTCTAACAGAGGTAAATTGATTTTAACTTTCTTAAAGGTTTCAAGCATTTCTTCCCTTTTTGAATCTTTATTAGGTGGATTACCTAATGCCTGTGGAAAGGGTGCCTTGGGACTCAGTGTCAATGGAATATTTTTATGTTAAATGAAAGTTTCAGGTTCACTTGCAGTTTCTTTTGATGAATCAACAGTAACTTGAGACTTAGCTTTTTGCTTTACAAGTCTTGTATTTTCGTAAGCTTCGACACTTACCTTGTTATCAACTTTCTTACCACTTCGCAATGTAGTGACAGCTTGAAGATCCTCCACTATTTGACTTGTAGATGTTACATGGGCCTTATCTTTTGGGTTTCCATCTGGTTGGGTAAGGAGTGTTCCTTCTTCCCTTTTTTGAATTGTGTTAGCTAATTGTCCAATTTGCCTTTCCAAGTTGGCAATTGCCTTTGTATGTGTACTTACCAGTTGCATAATTGGTTCCCAATTGTGAAGCTTTTTCAAAACGTGTTCTTCAAAAGTAGTTCCATAAGAATTGGAACCTGAATTGGAGCTCGTAGGTACCTGTCCTTGTGGAACTGAATGAAATCCTGAAGGATAGCTTCTTGGTCTTTGTTGTTGAACATCTTCCCGATTCTGATCCTACCAAAAATTTGGATGATCTCGTGTACCTGGATTATAAGTGTTAGAGAACGGATCATAATTACGGGGATATCTATAAGCAGTACAAGCTTGTTCTAAAATTGAATTAGGATTTGATGCAAGAACACCTTCACCTGAATCAACTACATGCAATGATTCTTTTCTTTTGACCATTTTTTCCAATGCAAAAGTTAGATTTTCAATCTTTGATGTCAAAGAATTATAATCATTTGATCCTACACTTTCTCTCTTTTCTCTAGATGAAGTTGCACGCTTTTGTGAATTGTTGCTCAGTTTTATGAACAATTCTGTGGCTTCTTCTGGGGATTTTTCAAGAAATGAACCATTACAAGCTAAATCGAGCAAATTTTGATTATGCTCATTTAACCCTTGATAGAAATTCTGAACTAATTGCCAATCTGGAATACTGTGGTATGGACATTCATAAGTTAAGGTTTCAAATCTGTCCCAACTCTCATGAAGTGCCTCTCCAGGTAACTGAGAAAAATTATTTAATTGATTCCTACATTTATTGGTTTTTGAAGAAGAGTAAAATCTTTCAAGAAATTCTCTTTGCAATTGATCCCAAGAAGTAATAGAACCAGATCGTAATCTGTAAAGCCAATTTTGTGTTTGACCCATTAAAGAGTAAGGAAACAATCTCAATTTAACAACCTCTTCTGAGGTAGTTCTAGTATTGATCGATCTGCATGTATGAACAAAAGTATTAATGTGATCATACAGGTTTTCATTAGAAAGACCATGGAACAAGGGAAGCATTGAAATCATGTGAGACTTTATTTTAAAACCATCATCAGTTTCAGGTAAGGCGATAGATCGTGGAGGAACATAATCTTGTGGTGTAGAAAAATATTTTATGCTCCTCCTCACATTTCCTACTTCTCTACCTTCAACTTGATCCTGATTTTGGTTTTGATTCAGATGTTGATCAGCTATGATTAGAAAAGTTCGTGCTTTGATTCTGGATTTAAAGGTTTTCTCAATTTCTGAATCCAAGACAAAGATGGGTGGCTTTAAAGATCTCCGGCCATACATACAAAACTAAAACTCAAAAATAAAATAATAATAATAAAATAATAATAATAATAATAATAAAGTCTATACAAAATATCTAAATTGACTTAAATAAAAATAAAAAACTAAAATCTAAAATATATACATATAAACACTTATATACATAAATCAAAGACTTACCTTATTTGATGAACACCGATCCCCGGCAACGGCGCCAAATTTTGATCGCGTCGTTTTACGCTAAAAAATAGTAAGGTTAACTGATTGAAAATATTGCTTACCTTGAATTACATCTAGCTGTGACGAGTAGATGGTCGATCTACGGAGATTGGGTTATCAAGTTAAGTTAAGTCCTTAATTTAGAATTGTTTGACTATCTCCTGTCACGGATAAGTTTGATTAAGTCCAAAAGTCCAAAAGTCCAAAAGTCCAAAAGTACGAATATATGGAAGTACAGAAAATTAAGTCCAAGAGATGTCCACAAAATGTCCAAAGATACGGTAGTAACAAGGTCCAAAAGTGAATTAATCAAAAGTACTAAATTAAAGAATCACAACACTCAACACTAAAAATCCAAAGGGTTAATGATTCAGGGTGGTTATAGCTCGGTATATGTAAGTACAAAGTTATTGATTCAGATTAAAAGTTAAGTCCTTCAGAAATAGGGCTACAAGCTCCCACTACTGAAATGAGCCTTTAATTACGTAAGTGATAAGATTAATTAATTAACAAGACTGGATGTGTTGGTACAACCTAACGATTTTCAATCTCTCAATTAATCTTCCACTTATGTAACCTGGAGGTGTCGGTACAACCAGACTAGAATCCATCCGAGGTATTTTCGTATTGCCATTGGTTTACAAAACTGGGCGTATATGTACTTTCAATTAAATATAACATAACTACAAGTATACGTATAATTAATCAAAGAATACTTAGAAATAGAAATACGAGACTTTAATAAATCTGAATCACAACATATGTCCAAGAGTAACCTCACACGTACCACCCCGAATCTTGGGTCTACTGTGCCATAATAAACTGTAAAGTGCAAGAAATCATAACGAAAACCAAAATAAAAGAATACTTATTGTGTTGAACGGATTTCGGTAGACCGGTATGATTTCGGTATGATGATGGCTCACTAGACCCTCCATTTGGGATTAAAACTTTGCACACAACTAAGAATAATAACTAAAGCACTCAAACACAAGAGCAAAATTTAAGCTAAGAAGAGAAAATGGTACAAGAAAAATAAAATGAGAAATTGAGTATTTATAGAGAAATTTTGGCAGTATTCACAGGTACTATTCAAACTATGATGTCATCAATGTGTCAGCGTGAAGTCATTTTCCTACGTCATCATTGTGTCAGCATGATGTCATTCGCCTAGGTCATCATTGTGTCAGCGAGATGTCATTCGCCTAGGTCATCATTGTCTCAGCGTGATATCATCGGATATACTATTCACACGTTGACTTTACTATTCATGCGTTGACTTTGACTTTGACTATTTATCTGTTGACTTTGACTTTGACTTTGACAAAAAAAGTTGACTTTGACTTTGATCAAAAGTTGACTTTGACTTATACTATTCACCCATTGACTTTGACTTTGACCAAAAAGTTAACCAAGGCTACTTCAAGGTTTTTCAGCGTTCTGAATCCGTTTTCGCACTCCATTTGGCCAAATTCAATCTCGATTTGCTCGTGTTAAGGTCGTTCTACCTTCCTCCTTCAGTATTGCGTCGAAAATTCACTTCAAAAGTTGGCTTTTGTGGCCATTTTTGCTATTTCTTCTTCAGAACCTTTATTGCATTAAATTTGTGTAAAATATACAATTTAGCTTTAAATAATAATGCAATATACATGATTTAATGGGTTAAAGTTACTAAAAATACGGATTTATCAATCAACTATATCATTTTTGGTTGTTAATATTGCCCTATTAATCACTTCAAAAGGATTATTGGCAAAAGAATCAAAAGTAGGAAAAACACAATGAAACAAAACATCTAGAGAATCGTCATCATTTTGAAATGGTACAATAAAAGATCTAGGAATTTTTACCAATTTTAGATCCTGAAAACTTTTTGGGGCCCTGACATTTTGTAAAAGTAATCTTAAGTAATATCTTTCTCCTTGAGTTGGATGAACTGATACTAAACTACCAATTACATCTTTTTTTTGTCTTCTAGCCTAAATTCTTTGGCTATTTATCCAAATAAAGTATTCTGAAAACTCAACATACAATAAATTTAACGTTTTTGTTTCTTCATCAGTTCTGTTCATATAAAAGAATTTTGTCAACATTGTTTTGGAATAGAATTTGTTATTAATGATTTTTTGTAAATTAGCATTTTCTGTAAATGACACAGGTTGCCAATTTTCAATGTGAATAGGCAAACTAATTACTGATGGATGCATCTCATTTAAAAGAAATCTAAAAATCCTCCACGCAGCTTCTGGTGGAGAAATCCATCTTGCCGATTGAAACTCTTTTATTTCATCAATCTTATTCAAAGAATCATCATAACAAATATATAAGTTAACCCTATCATGACCTTTGTATATGTATTTGTATATGTATTTCATGGCTTTAATTGTTGAACAAATTTCAACATTTATGTGACAATCATACTTAGCAAGAAGAAATGGATTATAAGACACAACCCATCTATTGTCCAAAATTTCACCTCTAACTTTTACAATTTTACCATCGTTTCTTCTTCTATAAATTGGGTATGTGTTGTTCCCTTTTTTGGTTTCATCACAAAAATCTTTTGGATATTTATTTTTGCACATTCCATTCTTTTTTATACAAGAATTTCCAGGATTTTTTTCACCACAAGGTCCATGCATCATATGTTTAACCACAAGACTATGCAAGAAAGGAAATTTTTCAACATCAGGCAACTCAACACTAACTATTTTATCAAAAGATTCGACAGTATAAAGTTTTGAACTTTTCTTTAAAATTATCAAAAAATGAGCATGTGGCAACCCACGCTTTTGAAATTCTATCACATAGGTGATAGCAGCAACTTTTCCAAAAAAAATTCTTTTTAAAATATCATTTTTTAATTCTTCTAGTTTGGCACGAAAGATACGAGAGACGAGATCTGGGCGATTTTGAGCCTGCTCGTTTGGCAATAAATTTTCATTGATTTCTATCCAAGAAGGATTACAAGTCATTGTCAAAAAAATATCAGGTTTACCAAATCGCTGTACCAGTGACATTGCATCCATATATCTTTTTCTCATATCTCGTGGTCCACCAATAAAACTTACTGGCAATAAGATTTTTGTTCCAACTCTAGACCCTTGTAAATTACCACTAGAAACAGCATCCATAATACCTTTGTAGTAATCAAATCTAAGTTTGTCCCGGTTGTTTCTGACAAAATCAAGCCTTTGTGTTTCAATCTTAATGTACATATCAACTATAAATTGTTGAAATAACCTTCTAGTGTGAATCACTAATGTCTTGTCATTGTGTCTAATTTGAAACTTATAAGCATAATAGTCTCGACAAGAAACATAAGACCTTTTTCTTTTTCTAGAATTTGAGACTAAATAATAGTTGTAAGAAAGAAAAAAAGAACAGAAAAACAAAGGAAAAGAACGTTAGAATTTGTATATATTGATGTTTATTAAAAAATTTAACTTTGTGTGAAAAAAATTGTTTACCTTGATCTTCTATATTAAGTAAATGTTCTGTTGATTTCATATAAGCAGGCTTTACAATAGATTTTCCAGGACAAACTCTTGAAGAATTGACTCTATGAATCGTTCTTGGTATTTTCTCTATCCCTTTATGCCAACCTGTGTCACCCCTAAGAAACATCAAAGGATACTGAAGTGGATCATAACAACCAAAATAATATTCCACTTGTTGTTTTTCTCCTGATTTACTATACACCTTAATATTCATTCCTTCACTATAGTCAATGTTATTTTCTTCAATCCAAATTGCAGCTACTTGAGATGCAGTTGGGGCATTGTAAACTCGTTGATCCAATCCTGTATCTGATCTAATAAAGATTCTATAGTCATCAAGATTTTGCATAGATTTCAAATTCTTAAAAAATTTGGAATATGGATTCACATCTAAAATTTTGATGATGTACTTAACAATTTCTTCATCCAATTTATCTGATGTTCCCAATCTTTTTTGGATCTCGTCTTCGGTATCAAAGAAGTAAAGCTACAAATTTGATGGTATTGAAGTGCCTGAATCAATTGGAGACATATAATGATAGAGTTGGCCGTTAACTCTAAAAGTATATACTTTTTTATTAGACTTTGCTAATTCTTTGTCAAATTTTGCTCCAAGAGATGTAAAACAAAAAGCATTATTATATGATCTTACGAATTTTCTGAATTATTTAGCCTTCTCAAAATTTTCAAGAAAAAAATCAGACAACTCTCTTGGCATATCATTTCCTACCAATGTAATTTGTCCATTGAGACAACAAAAACCATTTGGTTCAAATTCAAATCTTTTTGCATCACAGAAATTGCAATTTGGAACATTTTTCAAAACATAAGGTTCACTTGGTAATTGACCTAACAAATTAGAATTCGTAGCAAGCCTTTTGTTGGGAGAACCTAATACAAAGAAAGAATTGATTAAGTAAAATATAGATTAAATAGTTCCCAGAAAGAAAAGAAAAAAATGAAAGAGTAGTAAAAGGATAAAAGTAACTTGAAATAGCGAAGCTATCTTGCTTAGATAAATTACTAATATTAGTTTGTTGTGAAGTTGACCCTAAATTCAAAAGTTTAAGATTAAAAGTTAGGAAAACACTATAATATAAAATCGTGAGTATATCATAGTAAAAAGTAATTCTCACCTTTTTCAAAGATAACAAAACTTAACACTTGGGTTTTGTCTTTTGCGTGAGAAGTTTGAGTAAAACTATTTACTCCTGAAGATGATTAAAAATTATATCAATGAACTTACTTCGTCAGCACTTGATGACGATGATGATCAAAGTAAATCTTAATACCAGCTCGTGGATTATCTTGAGATTGCTCCCTTATAACTATTCCTTTTTTATTTGCGGGGCGAGACTGGAAAAAAATAAGTGTATGTTTAATACTATTGCTGTTCATCTTATAATAAAAGTTGATATATAAATCTATAATAGAACTTACCGATTGAATTTTAAATGCACTATTTGATTTAGAACCTAAAAGTAAATAAAAATGAAAAGACTCTTTTAGTAAATAAGAATAATAATAGTCGACTTCCTAATATTGGAGGAAACAATAGGCAAAAAGAAATATATATACCATTTTTCAAAGATAAGGAAGGGTGCTTTTGATCTTGTGCTTGTTTTCTTTTTCCACTCCGTTGCAAATCAAGTCGTGTTTTTTCTTTATAGATAGCGAAACATATCTTTCTCGCTTTCTTTTATTAATCTTATCTTTTTCCGCACGTGATAATTCAAAATAACGTTTCCTCTTTAGTTGTGAGGAAGTTAAATTTCTCTGATCGGTGTTCATTGTGATTATCCTTTCAACAAACATAGAAAAACATGAATTATGAAGAGATCAAAATAACATCTAGCATATTTAAAAACAACATCAAATTAAACAGTATAACAAATTTATATTAATATTGATGTACAGAAAAAGACGCATGGCAAGATAAAACTTTGCTAGCTATATAAGGGATTCACCAATAACAAACAAATAATGAGAAGATATATAAAGCAAAACAAGAAGCAAAATTAAAGAACACTAAGGAATTTATTTTTACTAAAATAAATAATCAGAAGATGAAGCTTTTGTATCAAAATACTTACCTTGTTTCTCTTATGATCAAGACACTCTAAAGCTGAATGTAGTTTAGATACTTGAACAAAGTCTTTGGCCACGTCTGTAGCAAGACATCGTTGTATTTACATATATACAACCAGACACAAACACACTAAAAAAAGGAGAAAAAAAAAGAGAACAAATCAACAATCAATTATCACATCATAAAAAGACTAATTACAACCTAAATTTACCAAGTAGGTAAAGCAATAAAAGAATCTGTTGCTAACAAATTTACCTTATAACTATTGTAGACAGAACCAGCAGCAAGACCAGGATCGTTGTATTTACATATATATAACAAGCCAAAACCTGCCATTTCATGCTTATTATTACCAACACAATTACATGCATATAAGACCATTGATAAACTTTCTTTTTCAAAAGCAATTACCAACAAATGATAAACTTTCAGATATTCAACTTCAAAACCCAAAGCAACAATCTAAAATAGCCAAAAAAATTAAATAGTTAAATCAAGAAAATGACCAAATACCAATAAAACTACAACCTTTACACACAGAAACACATATATTAGTATATCAGCTTTTTACCAGAAATCAAGCGAGCAAAGCAAAACATAGCAAAATTGATATTTCTTCTCCATACAGCTCGAGAGCAAAGCAAATCTAGCTAAGAAAGAAGAAAATGTGAAAAAAATTCTTAGTCAATAAAAATCTAGGGTTTATATTTTTGTTCTTTGGGTTCAGTTCTTGAAAAAAGGCATTTGCCGATGTAGGGTTAGAAACTATTTAACCAACAATTCACTTCTTCTATAGAATATCATCACCTATATATATATATATATATATGTATTTCGTAGACAACATAGAGTACACTAATATAATACAAGGATTGCAAAAGCTTCAACACAAATAAAGAAAACGCATAAGCATTAAAAAGAAAGTAACCTTCTTGCAATTGAAATCAAACACTGCTTTGCACGAGACTACAAGAAAACACACAATCATATACCTAAACCCACATGAACAAACAAGAATTAGGCTGACACTCTGAATAAACTCAACTGAACCAAACTAAACCATGCATATACAAAGCTTACCTGATAAAGCGTGGAGAGAAAAAACATAGAAGAGAAATGTGGGTTTGCTGGGTTTGTGAGTGAAAAAATTTCTTTTGTATGATGAAGATGATTCCAGTACTTGGATTTAATTAATGGTTCAGATTTGCTTTTCGATTATTATGCAAGATTCTGATCGTTGGATAGAGTAGTGGGGTGTCAGATTCTACTACTTTGATTTATGGTTCAGATTTAGTCGTTGGATTGTCATGGAAATATCTTAGCCATTGATTGAGGAAGCATGACATCAGATTCCACTAACATAAGTTAAGGGCATTATGGTCATCGATTAAAAAGATACAAAAATAATTGCACATGGTACAATTCCTTTAATGCATTGACGACCTACAAATATGCACATCTGGACAATTATACCCCTGCATATTCTTTTATGTATTAATAGATATATATATATATATATAACTGAGTAAAATCACCGAATAAAACAAAAGAAAGAGGTTTTGAATCACACATTGCATAGTACACCCAGCATAGTACATTAATGTTTCAAGGAAAACTATTACATTAATTCGGATTAATGGGTCAATCTCTCATATAATTGGTGAGACTTACATGTGTGGCTCCTACTAAAATGTGAGATATTGACATCACTTTGAATTAATTGAAGAATTTCTCATGTTTCAAAGCACACATTACTAAGTGAAGCTGCAGCCACAAACACACAGGCTTGCCTTAAAGCCAGTGCTTCGGCTTGTGAATGATCTTCAGCATGGCATTTCTTGGTTCCCTTCTAAAATGATCCTACTCTGATGATCTCTGATCAGGAAGGTAATTCCAGTGGTTTCCTCTCAATAAAGGTAAGGAGCATCACTGCATGTATTCAGTATTGCATTTGAGATTGTGATGTGCCAGAGGGGACCAGGCCGAGTTTCACTCGCGTTTAGGGGGCTAATCTAGAATATTTGGTCCATAAAAACTAAGTGATTTTAAAATTTAAAATTAGAAATATGATCGGGGTTAAATGAAACTTTAAATAAAAAATGTTAAAATATTTTAGTAGTGATATATATTTTAAAGTATTTTCGTAGTATTAATAAGAACTACAGTCTTCACAATATTAAATGTAGATCCAACCAGCCTATGCAATAAGAAGGTGTCTATGTGAAGTTAAAGCTAAAGCAGGCATTTGATGTTCTTGTGCATCGAAATTCTTTATGTTTCCTACCACGAACAAATGTTATAATCACGAATAAAATAATACTGTAAATGAATAATATTCGCACTTGCACTGCAGTTTTACACCACTATGTATCATTTAAGTGATTGACTTCAAAACAAAGATTTAACTACCACTCAGCATTTGCTCTAATAGTACGATTCTCGTTGTGTCGAAGAAGTTCCGAAATCGATTATTGACAAGTGTGACATATTTTGTATGTAATGTAATACTTACTTAAGTATTCCTTTAAATAAAATAATAAAAAATGAAGATTTAGGCTCCATTTGTTTGCCGTAAAATATTTTTCTGAAAAATATTTTCCGGATTTTATGATGTTTGATAACACTGGAAAATTGGTCAATCGTAAAATATTTTTCGGTCAACAATTGCGGCTGTTTTTTTTCTTAATTTTACGGTGTTTGGTAACAACGGAAAATTGGTCAACTGTAAAATATTTTTCGGTCAACAATTGAGGCTAATACAAAATTCTGAAAAATGTTTTCATTTCGTTTGGGAGAAGAAAATATTTTACGGAACTTACGGTACATCCAAACACAAAAAAATATTTTTCAGTATTCTATTTTCCAGAAAAATATTTTCTCCCAACAAGTTATTTTACGACAAATAAACGGAGCCCTGTAAAATATTTTATTTTCCAGAAAAATATTTTTTACAGAAAATATTTTCTACAAGCAATTTATTTTACGGCAAACAAACGGAGTCTTAACTTGCACAACCATTTTAGACTATTGATTTTAGGACTTATTAGATATATATGGTAAAGAGTTTGGATAATCTGATCATTAACAACATTAGTTGAATTGCAAATCTGCACATATCTTTTAGATTCTAAATTTCTCTCAACTCAGAAGTATGAGAAATATGACTAAGACGCACAAATGAAGAATGAGACTATGATGAACAAATGAAGAATGAAGGGGTAAATGAGTTGTTTTCTTAGCCATCTTAGCGAGGATTAACATATGAAAAAATTTGAAAAATGATTAATCATTCTCATTTATTGTGAGAAAGGAAATATAGACACTACTTGCCCATAAAATCCATGTGTATGAAAGCCGAAAATATGTGAAGATCCAATATATCAGGAGAACTGACGAACCAACCTTGTGATTGAGTCTCTAAATGTAAACTTAGGAATAGTCTGTCTTTAGATTGAGTTGCAAATGTCCTTTCTCACTTATTATATTTGCTGAACTTGGATCTTTATCCTCCTAATGTAAGAAGAATTCTTGTTTTGTTATTTTTTAATATTATTCCATTTGACCAAAAAAAAAAAAGCCGAAAACATCAGATTATTGTTTTTTTTACCTAACCCCTTAACCTATAAAGCGGTCAGAAGCATAGCTGTACATGTCAGACCCCATGTATTAATATCCAATTGATTTCAAGATATTATCTCTTACTAAAATAAGCATGCTGCGTGCTCATGTGTTTGTACTTGTATCTAAAAATAGAATCTCTACGAAATTGAAATAAATGTTCAAAACAACCACCCATGACTCAACCAACATGTTATTAGGCCTTTAGTAAAAGTTCTGTATAGGTATAATTCAAGCATTCATGGCAGACCTAACGTATCTTCACCAAAATCGCATTAAGTTGCTGCGGTGATGGGCTGTGCGAGATAAGGTTCTGTTATCCATGTGGTTTGCCCGATCATTAAAATTTTGGGAATATATTCACTAAAATTTGAGCAATATTCAAGTACAAGTCTAAATCGCAATGAATGTGTTACGTTTCATGTTCTAAACTCCAAGTCGACAAGATGAGACTTGTCTTATACTCAAAAAATAATTATTTTGAATTTCAAATTCATGAGCTTAAAAAGTAATTTTTGAATTATTACGCAAAACTTGTAAAACCTACTTATAAAAGGACCAAGGTTTTACGTGGGAAAATAGTTTTATAATTTCAGAGACTTCCAATAAGCTCGAATCTATTAATACAATGATACGGTGTAACTAGCTAGTCATATTTGAATCTTAATAAAGCTCTGTACATACTTTTCTTATATTTAGTACACTTTCTTCTCAATGGGAGAAAAGTGAGCCTTGAATACTAGCTTATCATGCGGTGAATGTACCAAATAGTTTCGGAAGATCGATTTAGACGATTAGGTTGTGTGTACAATATAACTAATGAATATCACATGGTGCATGAATACCCAAGTATAGTTTTCTTAGTTGGTTGGCAATCCTCAACAGATTGCCTACTAGAGATAGATTACTAGCATGGGGTGTAGTTGGGGTCTGTTTGTGTTGTTTTTGCAATATGGTTGTGGAAGATAAAGACCATTTAATCTTTGAATGCGGTATGAGTAGAAGAATTTGGACGCGTGGTTTAGAAATATCTATGGTGGATGAAGGCATCTCATCTTGGGAAATATACATAGTTGATGTCTAAGATATTGTAAAGGGAAAGACATTCAGGAGACTATCGTTAGGCTGCTATTTTGTGGTGTTGTTTATGTAGTTTGGAAGGAGAGGAATAGCAGGATATATTGGAATTCTTTCAATTCAGATGAGTCCATTGTTGCTAGTTTATTCTAGTCTATTAGACTTAAACTTTATACATGTAAAAAGTTTAAGATAATACCAAAAATAGAATGCTTAGTAGGAAGTGGAATATTGAGAATATCCTTAGTTGATTGTGTTGATTGTTGATTATATATGTAAATTTTTTTTGTTGACTTTAATGGATACTTTGTTGTCCTAGCAAAAAAAAAAATTTATTCTAGAGAAACAAAAATAGGGAGTCCCTAAACTAAGAGATTGATTAAAAGTTCTTAGGAGTTGTTGAAGTGAAACTAAATAAGGGATCCCTAAAGATAACATGGCTAACTCCAAATTTCTAAATGTAGAAAAAAAATAAAAAGAGTTATTAAAGTTGGTCTTAGAAAAAAAAAATTCTCATTATACAAAAAAAGAAAAAGAAAAAAAATTCTCGTGAGAGAAAGTGAACATTGCAGACCTTAGAATAGAAAGACTAGCAAACCTAAATAGGTGTGTCTGTTTAGTCATAATCAAAGACAATAACAGAAACAAGATAATGTTTCCTGCAACATCAGTGTGGTTCCACTAAGATCAGCATGGGCTGTCTTAATCTATCACTATTGAAGAGTTTAGTCGAAATTAAAAGTGGCAACTGGTAGTTGGGATATATAAAACATCGACTGGAAAACTCATTAGACAATGGACCCTATAGTGCCTAGGACCTCTGTTCGATAACTACTCTAAGTAAAAATTCTTCCATCCACTCGGGTGGATATATGGAAGAATAACTCCTACTCTAAGATATTTGGAAGAGAAGAATAGAAGCGATTTTTTAACGTGATTATCTAAATCATTTCATTATACATTGTGTACAGGATGGAGTTAAAGACCTCATTGTGTACAGGGTGGAGTTAAAGACCTTCTGATAGAATTCATTAATTCAGAATTGGTTGACCCTAATCCAAAATCTAATATATGCAGTTCTTTTGACAAAATTAATTGTTTTGTCACCATCGTTCAAATTGTGTTTAGACAAGCTAGATACTAAATATGTTTTTTTTTTTTTAAGTGAAAGGTGTCCACAATCACATTTTCAATTATATGTGATTCTGTGATTTACAACTTACAACTATTAAATTTTTTCATAATATTATAACATTATACGAGATCTCTAAAATGCCCTATATGAACTCTATTCTTCCCAAACATTCTAGATTAGTATTCCTATTTAATATTTTCCACCACCACCACAGTGATACAATAAATGGAGTAATAAGTTGACACCGTAAGGTGATGCATGCGCAGTAGCTATACACCACACACAACTATAAATACGAAATATACACACGCAGTGTACGCACAACCAGTTCAAATTCACTTCAAGAGAAAGAAGCAAATTAAGGCTTATATTTTCTCGTACTTATGGCCGCCAAGTACATTACTGTTATCAACTCAAATCTTGATTATCCTTCACAATGCATGGCCAGCAATGAGCTCACCATCTCTGCAGCAGTTTTGTGCGTAACCCTAATTGTTCTCTTCTCATATCTTTTCATCAAAAGGCCTTCACGTAAAGTTTTCTTACTAGATTTTGCATGTCACAAACCCTTTTGCAATCTAATGTGCAGTAAAGAAATGGCTGTTAAACAAATTAGACTAATGGGAAATTACAGCGAAGAAGTGTTGAATGACATGAAAACTGGGATGGATAAAGCGGGGTTAGGCGATTCGACGTACGTACCAGAAGCATTACTGAGAGTACCTCCGAATCCATCAATGGAGGCAGCGAGGGAAGAGGCAGAAATGGTGATGTTTGGAGCCATTGATGAGCTACTTGCAAAGACCAATGTGCAAGCCAAGGACATAGGGATTTTGATAGTGAATTGCTCTTTGTTTAACGTTGTGCCTTCTCTTTCTAGCATGATAGTCCATCGTTACAAGCTTAGAGAAAATATAGCGAGCTATAATCTTACTGGGATGGGATGCAGTGCTGGACTCGTTGCCATAGGCCTAGCCAGACAGCTTCTTCAGGTAATCTTGCTAATTTTACAATCCCAGCCTCTTCAGCTTTCCTATTTTTACCGTACATCTAGGAGATTTAAAGTATTTCTGTCACGCCCTGAATGTATATATAAGAAAAAATTACTTGAGCGTCTAATTAATTCGTCCAAAATGGTCAATTTAAGTTATCACTTATATCTACTTATAAACCACATATATAACTATTTTCCACCGATGTGGGATGTCACAAAGTCCTTATATTTAATGATTTTTATTTTAAGTTTACTCCAACAAATTTTCTATGTTTAATCAATCTCTCATTTTAAAGAATTATTTTTCAGTTTCACTTCAACAGTTTTCCTATATTAGTCATTTGACCATTGGGAGAGATAGGATATGGGATAGGGATTAGATTGTTTCTTCTCTCCTAGATGTGGAGATGCTGAAAATAAGTTTAAATATCCCCCATAATTTAAGAAATTACCTAGGAAATATGTTGGAATTGGTAAAATGGTACCGTAGGAAAAAAAAAGAAAAAAAAAAGAAAGAGAGACGGAAATGTGGCAGAATACACACACACACACACACACACACACACACACACACACATATATATATATATATATATATATATATATATATATATATATATATATATATATATATATATATATATTACGGATATTAGCATAAATGGTCCTTATTATTTTCGTAAAATTTCAAATTTATCTCTATTGTTAAAAATTAGTCAATTTAGTCTCTATTATTTCTCAAAAATTTTAAATTCATCCCTATTTTTCAAATTAGCCAATTTAGTTTCTATTGTTTTCCAAAAAAATTTCAATTTAGCCAGTTTAAGAATTAGCTAAATTGAATTTTTTTTTTTTTTTTGAGAACAATAGGGACTAAATTGATTTATGTTTTAAAAAATAATAGAGAATAAATTGGTTAATTTTGAATAATAAGAATGAATTTAAATTTTTTTGAAAAACAATATGGACTAAATTGAATAATTTTGAATAATAGAACGAAATTAAAATTATGGAAAAATAATAGGGATTGTTTGTGTAATTTTCCCTACACACACATACATACACACATATATATAGATAATCGAAAATGGTAAATTATGCAATAGACTGCCTATTGTTTACACATTTTTTCAAGTTGGTCCTTAATGTTCTAAAAAAATCATATTAGTTCCTAATGTTTACAAAAGTGATTCAACTTAGGGACTACAATGATATTTTTTTTAAAAAAATTAAGTACTAACTTAAAAAAAATGTGTAAACAATAAGGACTATATGCATACTTTATCCGTTGAAAACATTATCGAAAAATCTTCTGGTCTCATTAAAGTCAAAATCCTAAACACATGATTTTGTCTTAAAAAAGGCATAGTCCGAGTTGTTAAGCACAAGAACTTCCAGATTGACTATTAGGAGAACAAACTTTTAGCTGATTTTGATGGTCTATATTTTTCAATACATATTTGGCAGGTGCACCATGACCAGTATGCTCTAGTGGTGACTACCGAAAGCATTACTCAACACTGCTACACAGGTAAGGATCGCTCAAAAATAGCAATCAATTGCCTTTTCCGCCTTGGTGGAGCAGCAATATTATTCTCAAATCATTCATCAGATAGAAATTCATCCAAGTACCAACTAATGCATGCAGTCCACAACAACAATGCGAGTGTTGATCTTTCATACAACTTTATTTTCCGAGAAGAAGATGATGAGGGCATCACTGGGATTTCTATAACAAAAGACCTCTTGGTCGCAGCTAAAAGCGCCATTGAATCAAATGTTGTCATGCTAGGCCCCTTAGTACTTCCCATATCTGAGAAAATTAATTTCTTGAAAAATTTATTGGTTAGAAGATATCACAATGGTAAAGTGACTCGATATGTACCTAAGTTCAGTAAATGCATTGATCATTTTTTCCTACATGTAGGAGGGAAACCAGTGTTGGATGAGTTGTAGAAAATTTTAGGGTTTGGTGATTCTGTCATGGAAGCACCTCGAATGAGTTTATATAGATTTGGTAATACTTCAGGTAGTTCAGTGTGGTATGAGATAGCCTATGCTGAAGCCAAAGGTAGGATCAAGAAAGGTGATCGTCTATGGAAAATTGCTTTTGGATCTGGCTTCAAATGTAGTAGTTTGATTTGGTGTGCCATGAGGGCAATTGATTATGAGGAGATGAATCCATGGAGTGAAGAGATCGATCAATATTCTATCAACTTGGACAAAATTGGATCACTGGACTCGGGTATATTCTTTTTTGAACAACCAAAGTGAGCATGGACCACTGTTGCGTGTCGGAGTTTATAGTCTTGAGGTTAATCAATATTATTTTGTCTTTAATTATCTCGAAATGTGTAACGATATATTTCACAATAAGAATTTGTGTCGGAGTGTATCACTACATCACGGGAGTATAACAACTAAGAGTGCATTGGTAGACAAGCACTCAGTGAAGCAAAATAAGGATGGAGATTAATGTCTACTCCATTTGCTAATATCTAGCAACTTATGTATCTAATGTTGTTTCCTTTTGAGAAAAACTACAAGTAAAAGTTTCTAGTCTTGGTCCTAATAACCCCTTTTGATTTAAAAGTTAATTCTTTCTGAGCATTTTAAAGGTAATATTGCTCATACGATCTGTAATTAGGTGAGCCAATTTTGTAGCACGTCCAAGAAATATATTTACATCTCTATTAAATAAAGGAAAATGCTAAAAACGGATCACTCTTTCTGAAACGATTATCGATCCATATGTGAGAGAGTGAATATAGGCTTTACTCGCATGTAAACCCTACTTGTAACGCCCCGAACCCAACCCTACGCTATAGGTCAAGCCCGGATCCGTCACTCGGACATAGTCTCCTCTGTATCATGGACTAAAATGTTACCTGCAACTAACCACACAAAGTATTTGATTTGTCAACAACAACAACTACAACTATCCTTCAAGATATATATATAGTTAAGTCATGATCACAAGGCCATCCAAGCCTTAGAGCAAAGAAATCTACTTAAACACACAAGCATGCGAGGCAAGTTGACTTTAACTAAAAGTAGTTAGATACAACTATAATTAAGTTCTACTTGTAAGATAGTAAACACCCAAGCATGCAATAGAAGATGTAATCTAAAATCCATTATTACAATCCATCGGCTTTCTCTATCATACAAGATTTCAATTACCAACAAATATACAAGACCCCAAGGCCTCAAAACACAACATTTAACATGAACTCCAAGCAAACTGCATATATGATCCACCTTATCACACAAAGTCATGGAAGCTGCTCAATTTGCACTTCCTCCTCTTCAACTACTGCTACTAGTTGGGGGTCTACCTTACCTTCTCCTGAAACATGTCAAATGAGGAGTGAGCAACAATGTTGCCCAGCGAGGGAGGATGATGCAATATACTGGGGCGTGCAATATAATATGCAAACACAAGAAATCATATATATATATAACATAAACCAACAAGGTTAAATAGCCAAGTAATTAACCACATTAAAAAGGATACGGTTCCACTTCAAGTCTTCAATCACGAGCCACGAGCCACGAACTTCACGCAAGTACTGGCAAACCCATACACCAACAAGTTGGGATACTCCGGATGTATCCCGATCCTACAACCCTTTCTCCTGATGTAGGTCTATATGCCCAGCCGGTGAACCACGCCTCTAGGGTAGTGGAGTATGCTCAGCGAGAAAGGGAATAGGCACCATGGTAGTCGAGGGAGCACGACAAGCCCGACGCCACCATGTCCGAAAAGGTTGCGCAACCCAAGACAAGTCCACAAGAATTCAAGATATCAAATAACACATAAGAGGGTTGACAAAGTAGGCCGGCCTCACATATAAGTACAATGTAAGCTCATATAAGCACGAAATAGCTTTAAGGTCTCAAAAGAAGCAATCAACATCAATTTTCCCACAAGCGACTCAAATAGCTCAATTATAGTTTAAATATTCAATACAATACATGATAACTCAACAACAAGTTCCAAATGCATCAAAAATGGCCAAAAACTACTTTTCCCCTTTCTTTAACCAAGCTTTCCTTCTCCTATGCACGCCTCAAGGTTTCCAAACTAATCCTAATTAAGCCAAAAGACACCTATTAAGATCATAAAAACCCATTTTAAAAGTTAAAGCTCGGGAAGGCCCCGAGCGGGTTTTAACTATAACTATACTAACCGAGCCTCAATTTCGCGTAACGAAAGCACCAAAAGTGCTTCCTTATCCCCAAGGATACCCAAACCATAACCCAAACGTGCCCGGATTGCACAACGAGAAAAGTCTTCTTTTTAAAGTGAACTAATTTCATAATTTAGCTCGGTTTTGGGTGATTCAACTTCACGTGGGCCTTTGTCTAGTTCCATTAACATCTAAAGTACCTAAAGGAAGCCTCAATTCAATCCATTTAGCACGTTTTAGCAAAACCCTAATTTTGAGCACTATTCATCATCTTCTTCATTCAATCTCAACATTTAACCATAAAATTTGATAACAAGCTTCAAAAGTTAACTCTATAGGTCCTAATAAATACATAATAAGCATTCATAACAAGTTTTATAGCTATAATTGACAAATCAAGAAATTCAATATATAAGCTTAAACTTTGAAAGCAATAACAATGCATCTCCCTCACATTCAAGAGGCTAGAAGGCTTGTTGGAGACCCTAGGATGCTCAACCAAACTCCAAAACTCAAGATAGATGGCCAAAATACAAGATTTGATGAAGCAATTTTTCTCTTTTTCCTCCTTGAAGTGGTAGGCCAAGAGAGGGGACACAAAGGGAATTTTTGCAATTGTTTTATGAGTTGTTTTTTGTTAAATGGTGATAGCTTAATATATGGATATATGGGTGCAATAAGTTGTGGTTAAATACTACCTAAAACTTGATCAATTGAGCTTAATTACTAATCAAATACTAACTAAGTCAAAACTAAAGTTGTTACGTACATAACACTATTCAAATGGTGCGAAAACTATTTTCCAAACGCATGTTTCCAAGCTGGAAAGTCCAAAATAACAAGGTCTCGATTCCTTTTATATGTCATATGAGTTAGGAAAAATATTAAATCGAACTTTTAAAACGGTCGAAAATCTTATGAATAGTAACCTCAAATTAAAGCAATTAAGCAAGAAAGGTAATGCACGTAAGAATGCTCAAGTAGGTATGCAACAGTTATAAAGAAATTGTGATAAAAATCTCGTCAAAACTAAAGTTGTTACGTACATAACACTATTCAAATGGTGCGAAAACTATTTTCCAAACGCATGTTTCCAAGCTGGAAAGTCCAAAATAACAAGGTCTCGATTCCTTTTATATGTCATATGACTTAGGAAAAATATTAAATCAAACTTTTAAAACGATCGAAAATCTTATGAATAGTAACCTCAAATTAAAGCAATTAAGCAAGAAAGGTGATGCACGTAAGAATGCTCAAGTAGGTATGCAACAGTTATAAAGAAATTGTGATAAAAATCTCGGGCGTTATACCCTCTCCCCCTTAAACTAATTGCGACCTCGCAATTCTTACATGATTCGGAAAATAGCTCTAGATACTTTTCTCTGATCTGATCCTCTCGCTCCCAAGTGGCATTCTCAACTCCGTGATGATCCCAAAGAACTTTTACCATAGGAATACTTTTGGTTCGAAGTTCCTGAATCTTTCGGTCAACCACTCGAAGAAGTTTCTCAACATATACTAAAGACTCATCAATCTCCAACGGTTCTGGCTCAATAATGTGCAACGGATCAAGATTATACTTCCTCAACAGTGACACATAGAAAACATCATGAATCCTGCCCAAAATCGGAGGTAATGCCAATCTATAAGCCAAATCACCAACATTCTCAATGATTTCAAATGGCCCCACGTATTTAGGACTGAGTTTACCTCATTTTTCGTGACAAATCAAACCTTTGCGCGGAGAGACTTTCAAGAGTACACGATTACCCTTTGAAAATACCAAGTCCCGTCGGTGTCTATCAGCATAATTCTTCTGTCGACTCTGTGTTGTAAGCATCTTTTTCTTTATAAGCTTCACATTATCCACCATCTTGATCATCTCAGGTAGAATAGTTGGACCAATAGTTTTCATTTTACCTACCTCATCCCATTATAATGGAGACCTACATTTCCCCCCGTAAAGTGCCTCGTAGGGTGCCATACCAATAGTAGCCTGATAACTATTATTATAAGCGAACTCTATTAGAGGTAGTTACTTCTCCCAACTCTTGCCGAAATCCAGAACGCAAGCTCGTAACATGTCTTCCCGTATCCTGATAGTCCTCTCTGATTGACCATCCGTCTGTGGGTGATATGCAGTGCTAAAACTCAGATTAGTCCCCAAGGCTTTCTGTAGTTTCTGCCAGAACTGTGATGTAAATCTGGGATCCCTGTCCGATACTATCTTAGATGGAACTCCATGCAATCTCACAATATTTTCAACATATAGCTCAGCTAATTTATCAAGAGAATCTGTCTTCTTCGCAGCAATAAAATGAGAAGTCTTCGTCAATCTGTCAACCACAACCTAGAAAGAATCATTACCTCGCGGTGATCTTGGCAAATCCGATACAAGGTCCATGGTAACCTGGTCCCATTTTCATACCGGAATCTCTAATGGTTGCAACAATCCTGCAGGCCTCTGATGTTTAGCCTTAACTTTCTGACAAGTCAAACACTTAGCTACATAATCAGCTATCTTCATTTTCATATTGTTCCACCAGAAACTCTACTTTAAATCCTTGTACATCTTAGTGCTACCGGGATAAATCGTGTATTTAGAAGCATGAGCCTCAACAAGAATCTCATCTTTTACAGTTGAATTACTAGGAATGCAAATTCTATTCCTGTACCTAAGTAATCCATCATCATGCAACTTGAAGTCGGACTATTCCCCTTTTGACTTCTCTAGAAGCTTTAATAACTGAGGATCTGACTGTTGCGCTTCTCTGATCCTAGATAGCAATAGAGATTAGATTTGTAGGCTAGCAAATTGAATACCTAATCTAGAAGCCTTCGGTTTCCACAAACACAGTTCTTCCACAATTTCCTAGTCCTTGATTATCAAACTAGCTACAATGGCTTTTCGACTCAATGCATCTGCCACAGTGTTAGCTTTTCTCGGCAAATAGCTAATGATACAATTATAATCATTTAACAACTCTAGCCAACGCCTTTGCCTCATATTCAGATCTTTTTAAGAAAATAGATATTTTAAACTTTTATGATCAGTAAATATCTCAAATTTATTACCCCACAAATAATGACGCCATTTTTTCAAAGCAAAGACAACAGCAGCAAGCTCAAGATCATGTGTAGGATAATTGAGTTCATATGGTTTCAATTTCCTAGAGGCATAAGCTATCACCTTACCATTTTGTATAAGAACACAACCCAAGCCTTCTTTCGAAGCATCACTGTAAATTACCAAGTTTTCAGTCCCCTCAGGCAATGCAAGGATAGGTGCAGTGGTAAGTCTCTTATTTAATTCCTAAAAACTGGTTTCACATCTATCATCTCAATTAAACACAGTTTTCTTCTGGGTTGATGAAGTCAATGGCCCTGCAATCTTTGAAAAATCCTTAACAAATCGCCTATAATAGCTCGCCAATCCCAAGAAACTACGGACTTCTGTGACAGTCTCAGGTCTTGTCCACGACATAACCACCTCAATTTTCGCAGGATCAACAGATATTCCCTCCTGTGAAATGATATGGCCTAAAAAGGCTTTCAACCAAAATTTCGCATTTATTAAATTTAGCAAACAATTTATGTTCTTGCAATGTTCGCAGCACAATCCTCAAGTGTTCTTCATGTTCTGCCTCATATTTAGAATACACCAATATATCGTCTATGAAAATCACAACAAACTGATCCAAATATGGCCTAAACACTCTCTGCATCAAATCCATAAAGGCGGTTGGGGCATTTGTCAACCCAAATGGCAGTACAACAAATTCATAGTGGCCATACCTGGTTCTAAAAGCAGTTTTGGGTACATCCTCTTTCTGGATTCTCAACTGGCAATAACTCTGTCTCAAATCAAATTTAGAGAATACAACAGCACCCTGCAGCTGATCAAACAATTCCTCAATCAAAGGTAAAGGATATTTATTTTTCACCGTCACCTGATTAAGACCCCGATAATCAATGCACAAACGCAGAGTCCCGTCTTTCTTCTTCACAAATAACACAGGAGCACCCCAAGGTGACGAACTAAGCTGAATAAAACCCTTCACAAGTAGGCCCTGTAGCTGAATTTTCAATTCCTGCAACTCAGGGGGAGCCATTCTATATGGGGTTCTAGAAATAGGATTAGTCCCCAACAACAAGTCAATTACAAACTCAATCTCCCGATCAGGTGGTAAACCAGACAACTCCTCAGGGAATACCCCCGGAAACTCTTTTATAACAGGTACTTCATTCAATTTTCATTTATCTCCGGGCTGATTAATTAAATAAGCTAAATATGCATCATAACCTTTACTCAACATTTTAGTAGCTTTAATGGAAGATATGATACGAGTCCCAGTAGATTTTCGACTCCCAATGACTTTAATAACAGGTTGGTCATGTACTTCTAAAGTTAAAACTTTCCTTCTACAGTCCAAACATGCATAATATTGTCCCAACCAATCCATCCCCAAGATAACTTCAAAGTCCCGAAATGGCATAATAATCAAGTCAATAGGATACATGTGACCCTCAATGCAAATGTTACAATCTTTATACACAGACTCCGTAACAAATTTAGTACCTATAGGATTACCTACTTCAATCACATACGATAGTTTATCAACTTTTAATGTAGCAGATTGTGCACATGCAGGAGTAATGAATAAATGTGTAGCCCCGGTGTCAATCAAAACTACTACCGGCTAACTATTAATAAGAAAAGTACCTTCTACCACCACCGTCGTCTCTGGAAGCTCCTCTTGATCGAGTATAAATACCCGCACATGGCCTTGCGGTACAGTAGCTGCTCCTGAAGCTCTAGTCTAAGCACTCTGGCCTGAAGTCTGTCCTTGACTCTGTTTAAACCTGGGGCAATCTCTAACTCTATGCTGATCACTGCCACAACCCACGCAGCGGCCCAATTTCTTCCAACACTCTACTTCTGTGTGGCCTTTGCGGTTCCAATGAGTACACTGTAGGTTCTTCTTAGCAGCAGCAGCACCTCCTGTAGGGGCCCTATAAATGGAGGTAGCAGAACTACCCTGCTGAGATCTAGCAGTCACTGGTCGGGTCTGAGACTGTCCCTGTGGCTGACTCTGAGCTGGTCTCAGCTGTGACTGTGCCTGAACTGGTCCTGGGTAGCTCTGGGTCTGCCTAGGCTGCTGAGTCTGAACAAGCTGCTGATACTGCCTCTGGTAGCCCTGACTCTGGGACTGATACTGACGTTTACTTGACTGACTAGACTGAGCTAATACATCTGCCTTGTGTATCTCGTACCTTGATGCGGCCCTGACTACTGTAGCATAGCTCAGATAATCTTGCGAAGACAGATTAAGCATAATATCACTCCTTAACCCTATGATAAATCTCTGAATCTTCATGTCCTCCGACTGAACTAAAGCTGACACATATCGAGAAAGTCTAGTGAAGGTAGCCTCATATTGGTCTACAGTCATGTTTCCCTGTCTCAAAGCTATAAATTCCTCCTGATGTCTCTCGCGAGCTACCACCGATACATATTTATACCTGAACTCATGAACAAAGTCAGCCCACACATGCTGGACCCTCTCAGCGTCACATTTCTCTCTAACAGTACGCCACCACTCCTCGGCGTTACCCTCCATTAAAAAGGCAACATAAGTAATCTTTCTTTCGTCGTTGCACTCAAGTATCACAACGACTTTCTCAAACTTGCTCAACCACATCTCTGCTTTTATGTCATCTAGCTCACCATAGAAACAATATGCCCCATGGTGCAAGAATTTATCATACAAGTTACCTCTGGCAGTACCACTACCCTCTGTTCTGGCAGCCTGATTACCTCTGCCAATACCTGTCGTACCCTGCTGAACCACAAACTAGGCTATAGTATTCATGGCGGTAGCCATAGTGGCCAAAATCTGCGCATTGCTTGGTTCCTGTCCCTGCGGTGCATCCCCGGCTGCCCCTACACCTTGCCCAGGTATATCCTACCTAGGAGCTTCCTCCAGCTCTCTCCTTGGTCTTCCCTTTCTCTTCATCTTGAGCTAGAAGAGTATAATATTATGATAGGCAAATAACTAATGCAAAGATAATATGCACATTGTTTTTCCAAAACATCTTACTCACATAAGAGAACATGTAAAACACTTAACAACATTAAACACTAAACTTTTCATATTCTTATCATATCGTGCTTTATCATTCCTTTTTTCATGCTAGCATGTCTTTTATCCAAGTACTTGAACAATTAATCAATCACATATTCACATAATTCAACTTTTACATATAAACCTCTACCCACATGCCAAGGAAGTTAACCCGGCTTCATGCATTCAGGTAGCTCTGATACCGCCTAAAGTGTAACGCCCCGAACCCAACCCCACGCTATAGGTCAAGCCCGGATTCGTCACTCGGACATAGTCTTCTCTGTACCGTGGACTAAAAGAAGGTTACCTGCAACTAACCACACAAAGTATTTGATTTATCAACAACAACAACTACAACTATCCTTCAAGATATATATATAGTTAAGTCATGATCACAAGGCCATCCGAGCCTTGGAGCGAAGAAATCTACTTAAATACACAAGCATGCGAGGCAAGTTGACTTTAACTAAAAGTAGTTAAATACAACCATAATTAAGTTCTACTTGTAAGATAGTAAACACCCAAGCATGCAATAGAAGATGTAATCTAAAATCCATTATTACAATCCATCGACTTTCTCTATCATACAAGATTTCAACTACCAACATATATACAAGATCCCAAGGCCTCAAAACACAACATTTAACATGAACTCCAAGCAAACTGCACATATGATCCACCTTATCACGCAAAGTCACAGAAGCTGCTCAACTTGCACTTCCTTCTCTTCAACTACTGCTACTAGCTGGGGGTCTACCTCAGCTTCTCCTGAAACATGTCAAATGAGGAGTGAGCAACAATGTTGCCCAGCGAGGGAGGATGATGCAACATACCGGGGCGTGCAATATGATTTAAAAACACAAGAAGTCATATATATACAACATAAACAAACAAGGTTAAATAGCCAAGTAATTAACCACATTAAAAAGGATACGGTCCCACTTCAAGTCTTCAATCACGAGCCACGAACTTCATGCAAGTACCGACAAACCCATACACCAACAAGTTGGGATACTCCGGATGTATCCCAATCCTACGACCCTTTCTCCTAAGGTAGGTCCATATGCCCAGCAGGTGAACCACGCCTCTGGGGTAGTAGAGTATGCTCAGCGAGAAAGGGAATAGGCACCATGGTAGTCGAGAGAGCATAGCAAGCCTGACGCCGCCCGTGTTTCTCGACGCTACCATGTCCAAAAAGGTTGCGCAACCCAAAACAAGTCCACAAGAATTCAAGATATCAAATAACACATAAGAGGGTCGACAAAGTAGGCCGCCCTCACATATAAGCACAATATAAGCTCATATAAGCACGAAATAGCTTTAAGGTCTCAAAAGAAGCAATCAACATAACTTTTCCCACAAGCGACTCAAATAGCTCAATTATAGTTTAGATATTCAATACAATACATGATAACTCAACAACAAGTTCCAAATGCATCAAAAATGTCCAAAAACTACTTTTTCCCTTTCTTTAACCAAGCTTTCCTTCTCCTATGTACGTCTCAAGGTTTCCAAACTACCTACTAATCATACTATAATCCTAATTAAGCCAAAAGACACCTATTAAGATCATAAAAACCTATTTTAGAAGTTAAAGCTCGGGAAGGCCTCGAGCGGGTTTTAACTACAATTATACTAACCGAGCCCCAATTTCGTGTAATGAAAGCACCAAAAGTGCTTCCTTACCCCAAGGATACCCAAACCATAGCCCAAACGTGCCCGGGTTGCACAACGAGAAAAGTCCTCTTTTTAAAGTCGACTAATTTCGCAATTTAGCTCGATTTTGGGTGATTCAACTTCACGTGGGCCTTTGTCTAGTTCCACTAACATCTAAAGTACCTAATGGAAGCATCAATTCAATCCATTTTGCACGTTTTAGCAAAATCCTAATTTTGAGCATTCATCATCTTCTTCATTCAATCTCAACATTCAACCATAAAATTTGATAACAAGCTTCAAAAGTTAACTCTATAGGTCCTAATAAACACATAATAAACATTCATAACAAGTTTTATAGCTATAATTGACCAATCAAGAAATTCAATATATAAGCTTAAACTTTGAAAGCAATAATAATGCATCTCCCTCACATTCAAGAGGCTAGAAGGCTTGTTGGAGACCCTAGGATGCTCAACAAAACTCCAAAACCCAAGCTAGATGGCCAAAATGCAAGATTTGATGAAGCAATTTTCTCTTTTTCCTCCTTGAAGTGATCGGCCAAGAGAGGGGACACAAATGGAATTCTTGCAATTGTTTTATGAGTTGTTTTTTGTTAAATGGTGATAGCTTAATATATGGATATATGGGTGCAATAAGTTGTGGTCAAATACTACCTAAAACTTGGTCAATTGAGCTTAATTACTAATCAAATACTAACTAAGTCAAAACTAAAGTTGTTACGTACATAACACTATTCAAATGGTGCGAAAACTATTTTCTAAACGCATGCTCCCAAGCTCGAAAGTCCAAAATAACAAGATCTCGATTCCTTTTATATGTTATATGACTTAGGAAAAATATTAAATCGAATTTTTAAAACGGTCGAAAATCTTATGAATAGTAACCTCAAATTAAAACAATTAAACAAGAAAGATGATGCACGTAAGAATGCTCAAGTAGGTATGCAACAGTTATAAAGAAATTCTCGGGCGTCACACTACTCGCGCGTGACTCATAAATAAAATGTCAATGACATAATTCAAAATGAAATCATAAGGGTAACGATTGGTATACTGGAATGAATTTAAACATGAATGGAATGAGTTAAGGAATAGAATAAAACTGAAAATGAAATGAACTTGACAATGAGAATGACATGTTTGGGATGCTCTAGGAATGAAGATAGAAATGAATATATATTGATTCCAAACTCATAATTAGTAGTCAGTAAAAAGTAGTAATGAAATAACTTGTATAATATGATAAAATTGCTCTTTTATTATTATAGTATTAAAAATAAGAATAAAATTGAATATTATCATAAACAACATAAACATAATAAATAATAATAACAATAATAATAATAATTATTATTATTATTTTTGTTTTTGTTATTATTATTATTATTATTATTATTATTAATTACAAAAGAAACTATATATAAAATAGGAATAGCAACGGGTAACCGCTGTAACCGAAACCGAAGGATATCCGCTCGATAAAAATCTGGTAACAAAAATCGTTGGGTAAAGCGATAAGTTTTGGTGTTTATAAGTAGTAACCGACGGGTAAACTGATAGGTTTTGATTTTAGACGTTAAAAAAAAAACAAAATTTGAAACTCAATTATTAATTTATTATATAATATATAATGTATATATATCTACATATATAATATAATATTTATAGTTGATGAAAATATTAAAATAATTTTTATTGAAATATGTATGAGAGAGTTGTGCTACTGCTACTATTTTTTAACTATTAGATTTTGTTAAAATACTTCAGTGTCGTCAATACCATGGATTGACTTAGATCATTTTTAATTGAGTCATATTCTATTCATATTATGACAAGCAGTTTACATACTCAAAATTGAACAAATCCTAAATATTATGCCTATCAGTAAGTTGAGATAATTTACTTATTTTCTCCTTATTTACTAATTAGAAAAGCTAAGTGAAAAGATTAAAATTAGAAGTTTGCATTTTAAAATTTTAAAAAAGATTTATTGTATTTTTACATTTTTTTACATTTAAATTAATATCTTTTTCCATATTTTTGGACTTTTTTTCTATTTATATTATTTTTTTTAAATTATCAGTTTTGGTTTCGGTTATCAGTGATTTTTTTTTATACTTATTGGTTTCGATTTTAGATAATGATTTTTAAAACTATCGGTTTTCGGTTTCAGTTTTGGGTTTAGGTTATGCTAAACGGTTTCGATTTCGGTTTTTTTTAAAAATCGCAGTTAACCAAACCGCTGCTATTCCTTGTATAAAAGTTATATTTTTAAGGGGGTATGTTAGTCATTTGAAAAATAAGTTTATTCCCAAGCACATGACAATGGGCTAATCCCATGTGTTTGTTCTGGATTAGCCAATCTCATGTACGGGAGAATGGGATTCTCAAGTTTATTCCTTCATACTAAGCATGAGAATCAGAATGAGTTAAGAATGAAATGTCATTCCATTCTCAACTCATTTTAGTGTACCAATCACTGCCTAAGTGTACAACCTGATCACCAACCTCTAGCTCTCTCTCAATTAATAAATTTCTTCAACTAAATATAGTAAATTTTGATTGCTTGTCTAGTTGTGTTTGCCTCTTTGGTGCTATATTATATTAAAGAGTGATGCATAGACCTGGCTTCAATAACCAACTGGAAAAAGCTTTAAAACATTACCCCTTGTCATTTGGTCTAGTGGTATGATTCCTGTTTTAGATACGAGAGATCTAAAGATTCATCCTCTTATGTAACATCCTAAATGATGTAAAATGCTTTAAGATTTCCTTGAATAACAATAATAATAAGCTTTAGAACGTCTGAAATATTTTAATGTCCCAAACACAAAAATGTGAACCCTGCCCTATGTGTGTTTTCACGCACCCAACTGTAACGGTGGAGTACACAAATGTTTTTAAAAATGCCCCTAATATTCTTTATTGATAATGAGTAGTTGCAAGGAATAATCTATGTACGTAAAAGAGGATGATGAAATTGTACATCATATTTGCTGGTATATGTTTATTAAGTTCACATATACGAATGTTTAAAATCACATTTCCAAGCTTCTGATTGCTTATATCAAATTTCCTATGGCCTATTGATAATAATAAAAATAAAAAAATAAAAAGAGAGAGAGAGAATTTCCTATTGCCTTTAGCAGCTGAGCACTGAAGAACCAACTTTGACTATTCACCCACAAGTTTAATGTAGAGTCTCCAATCCATTAATATTAATCTATCACATATTAATAAATTTTATACACAGATCCTATTAATAATATAAGAGACGTTTAGACTTTAAATCAGTAGTAGAGCCAATAATTTTCCTAAGGAAAATGCTTTGCCAACATTATTCCCTATCATGCCAAGACCAGAATTTCACATTAATTCCATCAATCACTTGTCCCACACTTCCCATTATGTGAAAATTTTTCAAACCATCTAAGTTAACTATCAACCCTAAATATATGGGGTAGGCCCCACATGATGTGAGACGCATTTATATGTGAGTGGTCTGATAGTCAGTCAAAGTGAGTTGAAGAATTTCTCCTCATTATGAAGTATGTCTATTTTGTACGAGTACCGATTTTGAAAAGGATGTTATTAAAAACGGTTGTGGTCTTACATTTCAGTCTGTCACGTGAACATTAGACGTTTTAAAAATTTTCCATTTTGAAATGGTCGTTGTCTGAATTTTTAACATGGTTGAGACTATGACCTACCCAAGGATGAGAATACTTCAATCCGAATGCGCCGCGTGACCAACACTCATATAATTTTTTATTTTTATTTTTAGTTTATTTAAAAGAGACCTAAGTCATACAATATATATTAAACGATATCACCTACATAAATTAATCTCATAACTTCTCGCAATTACAACAAAAAATATATCATTAGACTAAAAGTCTGGTGATGCTCACATAATTGGACAGGCGCAACATACCCTCTCTCTTTGACCCAAAAAAAAAAAAAATCCCCTCTCTCTTAGTTTTTTTTTTCTTTTCTTTCAGTCTATTCTCTCTAAGTTTTTTTTTTTTTTTTTTTGTCGGGGGTTCTCTCTTAACTAGATTAGATATTCATATATTTGGACTGAAACTTTTTCAGCATAAGATTTGAAAATGTCAAAAAGGGTTGTGACAAACATTTTAGGTAGAAGATGAGTAAATCGAGTATTTCACTATGTAGAAAATAACTTTGCAGAAAAACTAGGTACATATTATTCTTCATATGTTGATCGGACATTTTGTATCCTTATGAAGAGTAAACTTTACAAATAACTTTTAATGTTTACACTTTTAATTTCGTCTTCATTATATTAATTGTGGATACGTGGCATAAATCAGAAGTATATATATTGCGTGAAATTATTGTTCCTATTATTCAAGGACTAAATTAAATTTTTTTTTAAAAAATAATAGGAACAAATTTAAAACTTTTTGAAAACAATAGGGACGAAATTAAATTTTTTTGGGAAACTTAAAGACAAAATTGAAAAACTTTAAACAATAGAGACGAAATTGAAACTTTTAGAAAAACAATAAAGACTAAATTGAGACATTTTAAATAATAGGGATTAAATTAAATTTTTTTGTAAATAATAAAAACTAAATGTGATATTTTAACAGAAAATGCCAAGGAACAATAATGTTCCTTCTTCTGCTGACTTCCCACGCTAAAGAGAAAGAAAATTGACCACTCGAATTTGGGCTTCACATAACTTGTCTTCTATATGAGGCTGCGGAATAATACCATTCAGATTATTGAACACCTCATCAATTCTTTGATCATTAGCACTCCACACCCAATTGTAACCAGATATAAACTTAGAAACTTTACCATTCCAACTCCAAAGATGATCATTGTCAACAGCAATATTGAAATGGTTAGCAAGGCAACCGAAGGGATGCCAAAGATCATGCCAGAAGAACAGAGTTTTACCATTGCCAACCTTGCCACCAATAAACTGTCTGGCCTCTTCTCTCAATTTCATCAATTTCTCCCAAGCCCAAGTAGAAATGTTAGGCACTTTAGTCACCCAAATAGAGTTACCCTTCAGCAAGTTTCTCTCCACCCATTGACCCCACACTGACTCTTTGTTGGAAAAAATATTCCAAATATGCTTGAACATTGCTGCTTTGTTGATCTCTGCCAACCTTCTAATACCTAAGCCTCCTTCCATTAACGGCTTACAAACATCATTCCATGCCACCCGAGCTCCCACACCGTTGCCATCCTTCCCTTTCCACAAAAAGCCACATTTGCTTTCAATGCTTTGAACAATACTTTTCGGCAAAAAAAAAAGGCTAGCCCAGAAAGATTGAATATTTTAGAGAACAGACTTAATCAACACAAGGCGACCCGAGAACGAAAGCCATTTTTTGGCCCCCAACCTGATCTGTCGAGTAGAATCCGATCAATTTGCGAAGGGAAGAAAGGGATCAGAGGTATCTAATTGAGTAAACTATGGCCAAATATTGGTTATGTTAAGACCGTAACAACAGGAAGTATGGTGCAGTAGTATCCGAAAGTTAAACATTATGCAGGAGAATTGCCAAATTTAGGCGGAGTTTAAGAACTACAGGGTACGAGAAAAAGTGGGGTGGTCTCGATTGAGAATACATGTTATGAGATAATTCATTAAGACAAATTCAAAAGGAGTAAATTGCTTGCCGTCCCCCTGTGTTTTGCCCGAAATACTCATTCACCCCCTGTGTTTTTAAAATAGGCTCATTACCCCCCTGTGTTTTTATCGATTAAGCTGACGCACCCAAAATCGCTTATTCCGTTAACAAACGTTACAAAATTAGTTAATTGATCGTTATACCCTTACATAAAGTTAAAATCGAAAAAACACAGGGGGGTAATGATCCTATTTTAAAAACACAGGGGGTGAATGAGTATTTCAGGAAAAATATAGGGGGGCGGCAAGCAATTTACTAAAAGGGTATTTTTGTCCAACAAAGAATTTATTTTAACCAAAAGCATAAAAAAAATTGCATTTTAAGCGCGTGTGTTACAATTGCCGTTAAATTAGACGGTTTTTCTAACGGAGGGGGGGGGGGGGGTCAGCTACATTCCGAAAATCACAGGGGGGTAATGAGCCTATTTTAAAAACACAGGGGGTGAATGAGTATTTCGAACAAAACACAGGAGGGCGGCAAGCAATTTACTCAATTCAAAAGTATAGAAGTAGTGCACCACAAGAGGCACAAAGGTATACTTAAAGATAAGTTGATTCAAGACACTAAAATAAAATATCGCATACATAGAGTTAATGGAGTATATAGTCTTGATAGGAATAAGAAATCATATATTGGATTTTAGATATGAAATTTTTCAAAAGTGAGGATCTAACCACTTACCTTATATATAAACCCACCAATCCAAAGCTTCAATATCAAACTATACCATTTCAAAATAAACTTTCAACCCTAAAAGCAGCAAAACACGCCTTAATTACTTGTACGGTTACAATTAATATTGTCTTCACCATACCAAAAAAATCCAAACCACCAAAGCTTTCTCGTTCGTTGTCGATTGCTAATGTTGTGGAGGAGGAATAAAAGTTCTGACTTTATCTCCATTCTCCAAATTAAAGAAAAGCCAAAAGAAGAGCTAGCTAGGAGTCCTTACCTTTTCAAAAGTCTACATATCATAACTCAATGCAGAATTTAAGCCTAAAAGTTTGGTAACTGCTCAAAACTATCCCACTTAATGGGGTATAATTGTCAAAATAATGGTCCTAATTGTGGGTTAGTGCTCCTAAAATCTCGGGATTTACAGATATCGTAAAACCAATGTAGTTGATTTTATTTAATGGATGAGGTTTGGTTTAGTTTAGTGTAATTTTGATTTGATTTGACAAAAAAGTGGTTTTAGGACAAGTTCAATGGGGGGCTCTAAAATGTAAAATTTTATATTTTTTGAATATTTTTATACTTTTTTAGAGCCCCATACCCTAAAAAGTAGCATTATTCATGAAAAAAGTACGTGGGGTCCACCACTTTTTGGTTAAAAGATGTCAAAATAGAGCCTCAGGCTCCAAAATGTTCAGCAAATTTGTTGAACATTTTGGAGCCTGGGCTCTATTTTGACATCTTTTAACCCAAATTTGCTGAATATTTTGGAGCATGGGGCTCTATTTTGGAATTTTTTAACCTAAAAGTGGTGGACCCCATGTATTTTTTTCATGAATAGTACTACTTTTTAGGGTATGGGGCTCTAAAAATATATAAAAATACCTAAAAATAAAAAAATTTACATTTTAGAGCCCCGTTGAGGATAGTAATTGTCTAAAGGCCAGCCGTTTTATTCTCATGCCATGCAGAATCTGTCTTATGATGTGATTCTCTTAAATTAATTGAACCTAGCTGGCATAACCAACTAAGTTTTTTATATTATTTAATTTATTAATGCTAAGTTGGCAACGAATTTGCAATTTTGGGTTGGATCCAAAATCAATAACATTTTGGCTAGGATTGATGATCCAATTAAGGGTTTTGTTAAATGATTCTGTTGAAGTGCATAAAATTTTTGGTAAGAAAAATAAAAGATATTGCATACATACCCTATTTTCACAATAGAGGTCAATCATAGACAGAAAATCCACTAGGGACTTAGTCAAGATTATAATTTTCATTGACTCTATAAAATTTTAAATGTATAAATATTTTTAATCTAAAAAATTAATTAACCTCACTATAAAAAAAAATACTATTTATATAATGGTCGAATTAGTTATATTTTATAGCCTTCACTCAAAAAAACTCTATAACTCCTGCACCAAGTCACTGTGCATTTTGATATGCAAGGAATTTTTAATTAGAAGTTGAAAAAGTTGAGTCATTAGTCAAATATTGAGATATATTTAAGCAATTAATATTGTCATTTAGCCAAACAAGTGAGTGTCTCTTTCACCCGATGATCATAGCCTACTCTTGCCATACAAGTCAAGCACACATTTATCTTTTAATAAAGTAAAACTACAGTTCTAGTTGATCCTTTTTTATTAGGATAAAAGTTCTGAGAAAATGAGCCAGTTATTTGCGTACTTTACAAAATTACGCTATATATTGTAATAATAATATTAATTTATCGAGGTTAATTAATTGATTTATTGTAAATACTCCCAACAATTATTGGATTATATTGAACCAATATGTACTTAATTTATTTACTTTTTCACTTCCATACGTCTTGGTATAATTATTTATACAATCAACAAGTAATTATATACACACTTTATATGTTAAATCTAATTATTTGAAAAAATTATTCTGTTGTTATACAACCAACAAGTAATTTATATATATATATATATATATATATATATATATATATATATATATATATATATATATATATATACTAGTTGCTCCATAATAGCAAAGATTTATGTGTTTATTTGTTCGACGAATCAATTACTCCACTATCAGAGAGAAAGTAGACTAAAAAAGTTTTGAAATCTCAAATAGTGCATATCATATGTTGTAGCAAAATTATTTTATCGCTCTAATACATATATTATTATCTTTCTTTATTTTTGTCATTATTAAACAAGATATATCTAACGTCACATCTAGAATATTAACATAATTTCTCAACGTGATTTTTCCCATGCATCTATTATAGCATTTATTTAGATATTATATCATCATATAATAATTGTGTTATGATATTAGATTTGAAATTTTAGTCACTTTTAATAGTTTATTGCAATTATTATTTGTAACACTCCTCCGATATTTTTTTTTAATTTTATCTATAATATGTTGTTATAGATAAATTTTATTAAAATAGACTAATGACATTACAAAGTTAGAAGGTCGAGACCAAGATATCAAAAGCGGCAAACGTAAAAGACTATTCGTAATATATTATACTCAAAGATTATTATACTTAATTTTCCCAATTAACCAACCTTTTTTTTATTGTTATTCTCTTTTATTTTTGTTTGTACTTAATTTTCCCAATTAACCAACCTATTTTTTTTTCCTTTTCTCCCCTAATCGAACCAACATATTTTTGGTCTTTCTTTTATTTCTGTTTGGTGCTTCTCAAACCCAATATTACCTGATAGGTTGGCCCTAATTGAACCAACACCTTTTTTCTTGTTATTCTCTTTTATTTTTGTTTGTTCTTATTTTTCCCAATTAGACAACCTTTTTTTTTTCCTTTTCTTTTCTCCCCTAATCGAACCAACACATTTTTAATCTTTCTTTTATTTCTGTTTAATACTATTTTTTTTTCTTTAAGTCAGGTAAGCGTGTTCATGGGTCGGCTAATCAAACCAATACCTTTTGTTATTTTTGTTGTTTGTACTTATTTTCTCCAATAAGACACGTTAAGTGGGCTTATGTTATGCCTAGCCCAAAGAAAACTGGGCTTATGTTATCATTTCTTTCTTTTTTCCTTTTCCGGTCAGAAAATAAATTGAAATCAATAAGGAGCAGATTCATTACTTTTTTTAATAACATATAATTTTGACAATTATTCAAAATAAAAAACTTTTTCAGTTGAAGCTTAATTAGTTTTATGTACCAGAAAAACTTTTTTAGTTGGTGGTTAATTAATTTTAGATGATCACTAAAAAGTTTGAATTGTTAGAAAGAGATTTCTTATTATATTTATTTATTTTATTCAATACAATTCCTTACATGTAGGTTAAATAATTTTTCTCTTTTTTAAAAATAAAAAATTACCCATAAAGGTCATTTTATAAACAGGTCAACAATAAATTTAGAATCTGATATATAGGTAACCACGGTGTTTGTTGTATTTATTGTGGTGTGGCACAAGGTCACTAGCCAGAGCAGAATATTCCCGTACTGGCAAATCACGTTGTACTGCCCTACTTGCATGATTGTGTGTGTTCGGGGGTGGGGAGGGAAATGTGCGTTAGCAAAGTCATTAATAAAGCACATTTTTAATTGGGGACCACAGGCCATAACAATAATATTAACTCCTGCAACTATGAAAGTATAGGAAATGATTTTTATTAGATCATTAAAAGGAATTTGTATAGAATGAAAAACATCATCTAATATAATGTCAGTATTCAAAAATAACATATACGACGATATTAAACTGCTCTAATGGGAGATTGTCTGTTTAATTTGCAGATAAAATGTCTAATATATATAATATTCTTTGTAAACCAATCGTCATTTTGTTTGTTAGCTTACAAACATGATAAATATTAAAATTCTATGCCAAAGAAGTAAGAGATTTAGCATCCTTTAAGGTACTCGAGAGTCATAAAAAAGAAAGGGAAAAAAGTGCTCGAGAGTACAGGTTAATGTGGTAAATGGTTAGACATGAAATTTGAGATTTCCGAAATGGATCATACTTTCTAAATTATTTTAATGTGTTTCTTATAATTACAATTAATCATGTTTACTTCCCTAGTTTTCCACTAGGTTTATGTTGTAAACTTGGGATTGGATATGTCTTTTGCCTCCATGCAAAATATTATCATGGTAGTTGGCATGACATTCCATTCATAATGACCCTGTGGAACAACAAAAACAGTTTTGAATCTATCAGCTTCAGTAATACCAATCTGCCAAAATCCATATTTCATATCAAATTTTGAGAAAAATTTGGGTTTGGATAGCTTCTGAAGGAATTGTTCATTTCTTGGAAGAGGGTATCTGATATCCTGCAATTGATCATTGAGTTGGCGATAATCTATCACCAATCGTTTCTTTCCTCGGACTTGTTCAGATCTTTTGTTGACATAAAAGACATGACTTGCCCATGGAGATCTGGATGGTCGGATGAGACCTTGCTCAAGTAGTATCTGAATTTCAACTTGACAAAGATCTTCATCTTTTGGCATTCCTGGATGAGAGGCGGTTTGGTGTGGCATCTGCCAATTTTCTTTGTAAGGTAGAGAGATAAAGTGTTTCTCTCTTTCCCAAAACTTGTTTGGAAGATCACCGCAACAGGAAAGGATGAGGCTTCTTTCTTCAGCAAATTTATCATCTTGAATGGCTGAAACCTGTGAGGGCAATTTCTGTAAGGATACCCAAGGGGTATACTGATTATGTAGGAATTGGAAACCATCTGTTTGAAATGAGAATGGAGCAAGTAAGGTGAGAAAATCAATTCCTAAAAGAATATCTTCACAGCATTGATCATACTGGTAAAAGCTGTGTCGGACTGAGACATCTGGGGATAAGTGTATGGGAATGGTCATGGAATGTGCTTCACTTGCAAATCCACTACCAAAAGCAGTGGTAAAGGTTGCTCTGGAGGATATCCAAAATTCAGGAAGAAGACACTTGGATTTCATGAAAGAAATACATGAACCTGTGTCTAGAAGTGCAGTAACGGTGATAGGAACATATTCTAGAGGGTTTACAACAAGCTTTATGTATGGCTTATAGATCTGTCCTGGGGTAAATGTAGCTTTGGAAGTGGTAAGTATTGATTGTTCATTGGTTTTGTGTATTTTGGCTATGGAGAGGTTTGGTTCTAAATCAGAGGATTCGGATTCTGAGGTGAGATCTGAGGATGAGGCTGTATCAAGGTTAAGGACGGCTTGATCTGGTTCGAAAGTCCATGTGTATAGCTGGTCGTCAAAGTTTTGAGTTGAGATGAACTGGACAAGTTTTGCTGGTAGCTTCTTGGACTTCTTGAGGTAACAATCCTTTGCAAAATGTCCTTTTTTTTCACAAAGAAAACATTTAGTGGAAGAGGAAGGTTTTGCTCTTTTCCTCACAAATCTGAACTTCTTGAAAGGTTTTCTAGACTTGTGAAACCTTTTCTGATGTTTATGCTTCTTGTATTTGTGACACGCACATAGAGAGTAGCTGTGAGTGTGACAGCCAAACTTTTGGAAATCTTTTTTGCAAAAGGTATCCATTGTTTTCTGCTCGTTGCTTTTGAGAAGTTTGCTAAGTCGTTTGGACTCGCACTGATCCTGAATGAGCTTTCTGGCCATCTGGTACAAGTGAGCAGGACTCACCTGTCTTAGATCTGCAATATTGGCTCATTTGAACTCTGTTTCGAGCAATTCAGGAAGAGGTTGTGGCATGTTAAAGATGAACGCCTTCTTGATGGTTTATGTATTTTTTCCAAAGATAAAATACAGAGCTTCCTGTCTGAGATAGTAATCTCCAAGTTTTGCAACATCACAGTATTTGTTGAGTAAGAACTCCTTTTCTGCTTTCTCAATCTCTTGGGCTGTTTGTCCTACGAAAATGTTTCTTAGACATCTTAGGAATATCTGAATAGGATCTGCATCTGTCAGGATGATCTGTCTTTCTTCTTCTGACAGCATTCTTGTCCACCAACTGCGGAGTGATCCTGTAAAAGCAGCAACAAGACGGTCAATGATATCTCTTATCTCAAGAGTAGGATTTCGGAGAGATTCTCTATTTGTCCATGCATCCATTTTCTCAAGATATTTGAGTCTGTCATCAGGAGGAGTTGCATCAATGTTCCAGAATTGCTTATTGGAGCATATGGGATGAAAACTTTTCCTTCAATGTTTTGTTGTCTTTGAGGTTGCTGTTGTGGAACCTGTGGGACTTGTGCTTGTGTTTGGTTTCGGTGTTCTCCTGCTTGGGAAGTTTCTCCTTGGTCACTGGTTGCTTCTGAATCCTCATGATTAGTTTATACAGGGTTGTATGTACGTGTTCTTGTGGTGTCCGTGTAGAACGGTGTCACAGGGGTCTGCATAAGAACTGGCCCTTTGTATGGTGGAATCGTCTGAGAGGATGAATCATTTTCAAATGAATCAAAGGAATCAAAGGACGAAATGACTGAAGAGATTTCACTAGGACCTTCTTTCTCATCTTCATCACCCCACCCAATTAAGATAATTTTTTTTTTGGAAAGATAATGTGGAGGTGGTGTGAGATCAACCCAGCAGGCTTTTTCACAATTTTTACTTGGTATCCAGACTGCATGATCTAGCTCTGGATTATGCTTCCAAGGATGAGAGGACTGCTTCTTCGGCTTAGCTGGCTTTCTGAGTTTTTCAGCAAGTCGTTCTTTTTTTCTCTTGAACTCGTCTGAATCAAGATAATGCTTCTCGGAATAAGATTTCTCCAAGTTGATCATGTTGACGCTGTTTCAAGAACGAACTTGTCCGGAAGGGTTCCGAACTGGAGCGGCTTTCTGCAGTTTTTTCTAGTTGATTGGAGTTGTCTGATGGTATATGTGATTCTTGTGGAGGTCACTATATTGATCATAACAACCTTGTCTGAGATGATCATGTGTTTCTTTTGTCCATGCAACATGTTCCTTGAGATCTGACCATATTTTTTGAATGGCAGCATTCTGAGCTTTTGCATTCATGTTGCTCCAATTGATTGTTGACTCGATTTGTCGAACATCTTGTGGTCTGGTTTTGGTAACTTTCCATTTACCAACATATGCGTTGTCGGCTTCTCCTGTACAATAGATGTCTTCAGAAAAATAAACATAACAGACATATCTAGAGGACCTAGATCTGGTAGCAAAGGGCTTTCTGACATAGTGTGGACAAGACTGAGGATGTCCAGCATGTTGGCATTTTTCACATGGTTCAGCTGGTTGGGATTCTGTTGGAAATGATATGGCGACACGACCTGGTTCTAGAGGATGTCTAGAAATTCTTGGTGAATCATGGATGATTGGTCGGTTATGGCTTCTCTCATAATCATTTTTCCAACGAGGAGGGAAAGTGAGTTCATGTTTGGTGTAGATCTTTGGTTGGGTAACATTACTATCACCTAACACGTGAACTCGAGGCTTACAGTTGTGGTCCATGGAAAAAAGATGGGTTTGGACTTTATAGGTCATAGAATGATGGAGTGCAACAACAGTTTCATTTGGGTTCATATCAGCTCCATAAAGTTGGATAAGGACCTGTATGGTTTGAGAAATGGTAGGACGGGAAAGATCAACGGTGAAGTTTGGTTCAACCTGGATGAGAACATGGCCATTGTGAAGACCTGTTTCGACGGCACAGATGAATGCATCATCAAACTTACGCCACCTGGTATCTAGTAGAGAGACTAGACATGAAATATTTTTTTCAACAAAGAAACTAGGCTGTAAGGCTAGACGAATGGCTCCAAGGTGTAAACCTTTGTAACCTTTCTGTCTATATCTACGGAGATCAGGTTCAGAAAATATAGGAAGATAGGTTTCTGTGCAGGAAGAGGATACGGATTGTACGGAGACTGTAGAGGATTTGTACACGGCTGTAAGGGCTGCTGGCTTGATAGGTAATAAAGATTTGAACTTTTGTGTGAGTTGGGAAGTTTGTTAATATGAGTATGGGTTTAACGGAGAGAGTTGGAAGAGTTCACCTGGTTTGGTAGATGGAGGTGTTTGGGTTATGTCTACCTCATAGTGAGATGCAGAAGGATCAAAGGAAGTGATTTCAGAGTTGTTAGCAACAACTTCTTGTTCTGGCAGGGGAAGATCAGCCATGGTGGATACACTAGTCACAATTGGACTTATTGCGGGACTTACTGCGCCTTTCATTCACTCTTTAACGGCTATTGCCCTATTGCCAAAGACTCTAGTGTTCAGCACACATATATAGTTTAAGACCTTCAATACCATAATAGGGAAGTGCTACAGTTAACTAGACTCTGAGACCACTAAGGGGAAGTCGGGAAGCGGGAGGCGGAAGACATGGCTAAAGGCTAAGGGTAAACATCATCAATGTAGACAATACAGTGCTGCGCGAGGGGTCGGTATGTCACACCTGACCTTCATGCGTGATCATTAAATTTAAAACTTGATACTAGGACGTAATGAATTGTACTTAAACATAATTTTATTTTTACTTGTGCGTAATACCGTTCCTAACTCTCATAAGTGATCTCATGGGTTGTGTTGAGTTTTGAACGTGATACTGTATTAACTAACCACAGGGTTTCTTAAAGGACGTTACATAATTAGATGGCTCGTAGCGCCGAAAATTTCACAGGGTGGTGATTGGTGAAGATCATGCATGTCGTACAACCATACGAAATAATAATTATATAAGTCTATCATTATTAAACAAGATATATGAAGTCACATCTAGAATATTAACATAATTTTTCCTTGCATCTTTTATAGCATTTATTTAGATATTATATCATAATATAATAATATGTTGCCTATTTAAATAAATTGTGTTATGATATTACATTTGAAATTTTAGTCACTTTTAATAGTTTATTGCAATTATAATTATTTGTAACAGTACTCCTCCAATATTTTGTTTTTTAATTTTATCTATAATACAATTTATGCGATTAATCATAACAAAAAAAAGAGAAATAAAACATTAAGATCCAAATTCCATGAGTCTCTCTTTTTTTTATTCATTTTGCTGGGGCAAACATCTCAACTATCATTGAAATAAGAGTTTACATTATGATTGTAATAGTTTATATCAGTGGGAGATAGTATTTGTGAACATTAACGGTGCTTATAATTCTTCAATGTTCAAATTTAATATTTTTAATTATAAAATATCATTATCCGATCATTCTTACTAATTCTTCAATGGAATAGCAGTGTCATTTCTTTGAAGGATTTTGACCCTTCCTTAACTCTCTTTATGAACATTGACGGTGGTCCTCGGCATTGCAATGAAGATTGTGAATAGTGGACTGTGAAAAGGTTATGTAGGCTCGTCAATGTCAACAAAACTTTGGCATAACCTTATAAACGCACAACTAACGCATGCTCAAAACAGGCTTCAAGAGTATGACTGTATGGCCCAATAGTAGTGGAGGTGACATTCCTGTGAAATCACAAGTTTAATACTCTCTACTACTTTAGAATTTCACTCTTGACTGATAAAGTAGTGCTGCAATAGGGGGTTTACTGGCTGGTGGTCAGGCTTCATCAGACAATCTGATAATCGGGTTCTACCAACTGGGTTCCCACCATATCCAAAACACATGCGCAAAACAAAAAGGAAAAAAAAAAGAAAAAAAAGGAAGGGAAAGGAAAAGAAAATAAGAGAAGAAATTTGATAGTTAAACCCTAGCTCTAAAAGTTACATATTTGGCGTGTGCGTGCATTGCGAATCCTATTATCATCAATATATAGATGAATTTTATTAAAATAGACTAATGATATTACAAAGTTAGAAGGTCGAGACCAAAATATCAAAAGCAACAAACATACATAAAAGACTATTCGTATTACATTATACTGAAAGATTATTATACTAATGCATTTGATAGAAGTTATCATTGGTTACATTTGACCAAAAATAAGAATATTACTAAGTGGTTAGAAAAAAGATGAACCTAGTGAAATGTTGCTGATCTGGAACCAGCTTGGGAATACAATGTAAAATTAACTATTTTTTATATTCTATTTGTATTTATTTCTTCCAATAAGTCAAATTAAGCAAGCTTATTTTATTTATTTTCTTTTGTGGCTCATGTTATTTTTCTCTTCCATTTCCGTTTGTACTAATTTTTTCCAGTTAGTCAATTTAGGTAGTTTATTAGTGGCACGGGTGAACTGATGTTATTCTCTTTTTCTTTATCCTTTTCAATGGAGGCAAAAGTCTTACATTTTCAGTATTATAATGGATGATTCATGCATTTTATTTTTCAAAAATTATCCAATGCAAATGTAAAATTAACAAGTCAGCCAATATAACTATTTAGCTTTGTAAACATGTTCTAGAAATCCAACCCTCTTGATTTATCAAAATCCTTTTGCATTCTTCGACCAAGCAGATGTCGTGTCCATGTTATTCTCTTCTTTTTGTATCCTTTCTTACTAATCTTATTCAATAAGTCAAGTCGACCAGCCTTATAAATGGAACAAGTTAGGTGTTGATATGATATCTCTCTTCAAACACAATGGCCAACAAACCTGTCAAGTACTGTGTGGTAATAATCTTAATTTCTCATGCAATATTGCATCATATCATCTAGCAAGCAGGCACAAGTTAACTGAGTTAGGGCTATGAAGTAGTGTGTGATAAATGGTATCTTTACATGGTGTGTTCTTTAGAAGTCATTAATTCTTAGCACAAGTTCGATCATTAATTTTACAATTTAGTGGGATTAGTTAAGCAAAGTTTGAGAGCCTGACCACAACTTTCTAAAATAATAATAATAATAATATCTCTCTCTCTGCTATTAGCATGCAACATGCATCATAATAATAATAAGAGTAAAATGCACCATACCCCCCTGTGTTTTCACAAAGTTGCATCATAAACCCTGTGTTTTAAAAAGTCGCGTTATAAACCCTGTATTATGGAAAACGTTGCATATAACCCCCCGCCGTCTATTTTTCTGTCAATTTTAACGTGAGTGTAATACACACGCTTGAAATGCAAGTATGACATTTACCAAGTTTTAAAACACATGCAGAAGGACAAAAATACCCTTTTTAACATCAGTTGCTAATTGCCCCTTATGTTTTCGATAAGGTTGTAAATGGCCCCTTGTGTTTTCGATAAGGTTGTAAATTGCCCCTTGTATTTTTTATAAGGTTTTTAATTGCCCCTATGTTTTTTTATAAAGATGTAAATTGCCCTTCAAAGATAAAATAATAAAAAGAATTGACAATCCTAGAGAGAAAAACTATTTCAAAGTGATTTTCCTTCGATTTGAGGTTGATTTTGCACTGATTTAAATATTTTAATCTACTTGTAGAAGAACGTGATTCCAAGTGAAGGTACGATTATTGCTAGTTGCAATATGACTTTGAACTTCAAGCATAAGATTTATATTTTTTATGGTGGACATCAATGTTCTCTTATATAAGCTATACATTTTTTTATTCTTTTAATTAAATGATATTTATTAATTTAAGGTTGTAGATCTCCTTAGAAGGTAGACAGCACATGATTATGATATTGCAAAATGAAAAATGTTGTAAATACCTCCCTCTAATATTAAAAAAATAATAAATACCCCCTTCTGATATCAAAAAAGTTACAAATACCCCATTTGACGGATTTATCGTTAAACGAGGATAATTTTATCTTTTTACAAGGCTAACTAACAAAGTTAAACATAATTTGAGTTTGTGGCGTGTATGCAACGTTTTTCATAACACAGGGTTTATAACGCGACTTTTTAAAACACAAGGTTTATAACTCGACTTTTTAAAACACAAGGGGGTATGGTGCATTTTACTCTAATAATAATAATAATAATCTCACTATGCTCTTTACATTCAACATGCATAATGAAAATAATAATAATCTCTCTCTGCTATTTGCATGCGACATGCATATTGTAACTTACTTGAAACTGTGTTCAACATAGTGGATGCATTTGTTGACTCGGCTTTCAAGGGAAACCCAGCTCCGATTTGTTTGCTGAAGGAGGAAAGAGATGACGACTGGCTGCAAGCTGTTCCAAGGGAGTTCAACCTTCCTGTAACATGTTACTAGACCCGGCTCACCGAGGCCACTGAGTCAGATGACTTAACAACTCACCCCAAGTTCGGCCTCCGGTGGTTCACCATTGTCAATGAGGTTAGTCCATCTACTTTCACGTCTTGCTAATTTCTTGAGCCTAGTTTATGTCATGCATTAATTTATTTGTGTTATCGCTCAGTCTCATGTGCCAACACGCACCATACATTTAAAAGTTTAAGTTATTAGAAAGACAAATCTTACAAATAGTCCCTATTGTTTATAAAATTTTGATAAATAATCTTCATTGTTTTAAAAGTCACATAGTTAATCCCTATTGTTTACAAAAGTTTCACCTATAGTCCCTGTTGTTTCACAAGTCATTCAGTTAGTCCCTATTATTTGTAAAAGTCTCTCTATTAGTCTTCATTGTTTGCAAAAAAAATTTCATTAGTCCTCAATGTTTGTAAATGCATTTACAAACATTGAGGACTAATGAAGAGACTTTTGTAACTAATATGAACTAACTAAGTGACTTTTGAAACAATGGAAACTATTGGTGAGACTTTTACAAACAATGAGAACTAACCACGTGACTTCTAAAACTGGCAGATCACGTCGTACTGCCTGCATGCATATGCATGATTGTAAATCACACAGAATGAGTCATGCCCAGTTGGTTTCGGGGTGGGGTGGGGTGGGGAGGGAAGGGGAGGTGACGTGGAAGTGCGCATTAAGAAAGAGGTGGAGTGGGATAGTACGAAGGATTAAAAATTTCATAACGTATAAGAAAATTCAAGAATTTTAGATCCTTCATTGTTTAATTACTTTCGAGCATTAATAAAGCACATTTTCAATTGGGGACCATAGGCCATAACAACAATATTAATATAAAGTATAGGAAATGATTTTTATTAGGTCAGTAAAAGGAATTTGTATAAACTCAAAAACATCATCTAGTGTCAGTATTTTCAAAAATAACACATACGATATTAAACTCTTCTAATTGAGGATTGTCTATCTAATTAATATGGAGATAAAATGTATAATCTAATATTTTTTATAAACCAATCGTCATTTTGTTTGTTAGCTTACAAATATAATAGATGTTAAAATTCTATGGTGAAGATGTAAGGGATTTAGCATCCTTTAAGGTATTCAAGAGTCGCAAAATAGAAAGGAAAGAAAAAAAAAAGTGCTCGAGAATCCAAGTTAACGTGGTAAATGGTTAGACATGAAATTTGGGATTTCCTAATTGGCAATCATACTTTTTAAATTATTTTAATGTACTTTTGTAATTATTTGATTAAATTTGAAACCCGATGTAACGAATTATATGTGAAAATAATTTTATTCTTATCTGTGTGTAAAGCTGTCCCTTACTCTCGTAAGTGATCTCGTGTGTTGCGTTGGGTTTTAAACGCGATACTATATTAGCTAACAATGGGGTTTGTTAAAGGACGTTACATAATTAGATGGCACGTACCCATGCACATAGAGGCAAAAGAAAATTCCACAGGGTGGTGATTGGGGATAATACGTCGTACAACCATACGCAATAATGATTGTACAAGTCTGTCACGATCACGCCCTTTGGCAAGCACCCTACGCCTATATATTGGGCACCTATAACCAACACTTGATAACCCTTAATGATCTTCTCTCATAGCAACCCACAGCTCCGAAATGTTTTTCCTATTTTCCTCCTCCCAAAAACCTTTCACTCCACCGCTTAGATTTGAGCAAAGCTCATGCCCAACGACCACTGCAAACTGCCTCAACTTTCAGGCAAAGCTTTGGCCTCAAGCAATGGCAAGCTTAAAGGTTGACCAAAGTTCCTGGCCACCCACCTCTGCAACCAGTTTGAACTTTCAGCCAAAATCTTGGCCACCGCAAACTGCCTCAACTTTTAGCCAAAGCTTTGGCCACAAGCAATAGCAAACTTGAAGGTTGACCAGAGTTCGTGGCCACCCACCTCCGCAACTAATTTCAACTTTCGGCCAAATTATTGGCCACCCACAGTGGCAAAAAAGTCTAGCATTAACTGTCAAGCCTTAATTGATAACAATGATGGGGAGTCAAAAAAAAAGACAAATATCTGGCTTTACAGTTACTGTAAAGATTGTTAAGAACTTGAAAAAAAAAATAAACTTTGGATGGATTAATTTTTACAATAACTGCAAAGCCACACTTTTTCCTTTTTTTTTTATTCTCCATCATTGTTATCAATTGAGGCCTGGCAATTAATGCTAGACTTTTTTCCCACCGTGGGTGGCCAATGATTTGGCCGAAAGTTGAAACTGGTTGCGGAGGTGGGTGGCCACAAACTCTTGTCAACCTTCAAGCTTGGCATTGCTTGTAGCCAAAGCTTTGGCTGAAAGTTGGGGTAGTTTGCGGTGGTCGGTGGCCAAGGCTTTGGCTGAAAGTTCAAACTGGTTGCAGAGGGGGGTGGCCAAGAACTTTGGTCAACTTTCAAGCTTGCCATTGCTTGAGGCCAAAGCTTTGCCTGAAAGTTGAGATAGAGAGTGGGCCTATATATTTTATTTCACAACCGTATTGTGTGATTTTCGCACAAGAGAACTCGATGCTGAGATTACTTCCAACGGCTTCCCAGAGTTGTTTCTGATGCAGCTTTGGCGTCCTCGTCATTCTCTCAATCCTTAGATTCTTACTTCCTTCACACATCAAAAAAGGAGGAAGGCAATTCAATAACATGGACATTTTAATCGACATAAATACTTATCAATTTTCTTTTGTTGCAAAACCAACACTTGAACCCACAACCACCAATGTTTTGCATGAAAATGTAACTGCCTTAAATTACTCTATTATGTTTGGTTGAGTTCCAAAGTAGCTTTTTAATAGTGATGGCAGTCACTAAAATCCACAGGAAGTTATAGAATAATTACACTAGTATGACCTACTTCAGTCAGTGATATTGTTAGAAAGAGTAATGAATAGAGCTGGAGACAACATAATAATGGGGAAAAGTTAAAAAGAAGCAACAACAATTGGAATTGTTCAGTACCAAGATATATGGAAATATTTAAAGAGTGTTTTCATTTCTTAATAGTTAGATATTACACTGAAATATGTAAAGAAATGTAATGTAGAAAATCTAGTTTCATAAGACTATATTTTACAGCTCGAATAATGTTTCATATTATAAATAAAGTGGACAGCAAATATTAGTAGTCTTTTTCATATTTAGTGGTTTCTTTGGCATTGTTTAAAAGATGAAGTTCCATTTATCCTGTTTTTGATGCAGCTTAAGATGTCAAGACCTGGACCGGACATACAGATATATTCCCTTAGTATATGTCTCTCTTTAATGACACATCAATCATGGCTTTCAATCCTTATATAAGACTAGTAAAGTTCTGAAAATTTCTTTTAGATATTTGACATTATCTACACCATTAAGATGCTTCAACTTGAAAAAGAAACATCAATGAAGAACCTTGACAAGAGTACAACTCATATTCAGGCACATGAACAATAAGAAGATAAAGAGAGAAATAAAGGTGCAGGCATGGTAACAAACCGTCTCAGGCAGCTTATATATAAGCACAGAGCTCATGACTGTTGCCAGGGCAAAAATTCTGCATAATGATGAAACAGAGGAAGGAAAAGATACATCAGTGTTGCCGAAAATCCAAGTTTGAGCAGATTATAAACCATTCTCAAGATTACCGGTCATCATATACATTTGACTTTCCAACACTTTCAAATCCCTCAGTTTCAAGGTAAAGCACAGAAGTTCTAACTCCATCAATGTCCAACTCTAGCGGAGTTCCCCACACCCATATCCCTGTAAAAAAGTTATTATAAGTTTAAAAAATCCTTGCCATATATATGCGGGAATTAAAGAAATTGCCCCAGCAGAATTTTGCATCTACCTCATGTCTTGGTATCGCGCATGTGCCCAACACCAAAACCTGCAAAAAGATACGATCAGATATGGAGCCATAAAAAAATCAAAGAGCAAAGAAGCAATACAAATGCAAGTTAATTAACAATTGTAGAGAGGCACCTTCATAACAAGAAAGAGAAAGAAGCTGATTAAGCAAAAAAGACTTTCCAGAACGATAAGGACCAATCACCTGGTAAGACAACCACAAGCACATTATATATTGGCCAAAAATGGGAGTGACAAATTATGGCTATATTAAAGAAGAGTGACTGGAACTAAAGACAACAGCTGCAATCGGAGTCTTGATTCTCTTAATTGTCTCCAGTCCTTCTCTGGAAAGGCGAAGTTTTGTATGACCAGGATCAGGTTCAACAATAGGAAAGCTGTAAATAGGAAAATGCCGTCTCAAAATTATTAAAAATATAGCAGGAATATAAATCGAGAGAAATTTAGGCAGCATCATAATCATAAGATGTTGCACAGAGAGTGAGAGGAACAAACACCTACACCAAACTTCTAATATAATGCGTGAAAGATTGAGTTGACATATACTAGAAAAGAGTACTACAAGTACTTTGAGAAGGCATAATACCTTGACCCAAAGAAGGGAACGGTACCTATATCACGCAAAATATCCTCATAATTTTAAGCAATTTTGCATAAAGAAGTAAATTTTGAGAAGTTTCTTCAGTTCATGAACTAACTAAAAAGAAATAAGATTTTTAGACATATATGTATACATAGAACATTGAGCCTGATCCATTGGTTCAAAATATTTTGGCCCGTGTTGACACATACTTTACAAAACCAATGTGGGACAAGATATTACAATCTCCTCCAGTCAAATATGTGATATCCTCGATGCGCCAAACAAAATAGGACCACAGTCTAGGACCACCAGATAGAGTGGTAGCCTACTCCAACGCCTTCTATAATGACCTGAACCAACAACTTACCTATCAACACATTGAGCCTAATCCACTAGCCCAAAATGCTTAAACCCATGTTAATAATAGTTGAGAACGCAAGTGCTTAAATCAAACGAACCTTTACAGAACCAACGTTGAAGGGATATTGTAGCATGGCCTACCAAAGCTTCAATACTCACTGATGATCAAACGAGAAGGTTCCTCCAGAACAGATGAATTCTTATCAGATCCAAGTCATGATAAGATTTTAAAATTAGTGTGAATATAGTAGAATACTCGTGACCGAGACATCCAAGATAAGCATAGATATTAATCCTTTTGACAAGATTCTGCAACCAACCTGCTTGAACTTTTCTCTATCACTCTTCATTCTGCAAGAGTTGAAAATTCATCTTCTCCCATTCTATATCTAAACCATACAATCTCTCAGATCACTTCAACCTAGTAAAACTTTTCATTCAAAATCCATAAAAGTTCCACCTTTAGGTGCCTATATCTCAAGTTTCCTAATACTGCCTCACATTACACCAGAATTATCATTATTCATCATGTCCTACGTAAGAAACTTCAATACACTCCGGAGTGTTATTATGAATTTCTCTAGTGTATTGACCTAGAAGATGGATTTGAGACATCATTATGTCACCGATATGGTGTTGCCCTATATAGGAGGAGATGACTGTCAACACGAATGAGTGGCATCCTTAAACCCATGTAAGTTTGTTAATTAGACCTAGAAGAGTGATAACTAAAGAGCATACTAGATGTCCAATCATAATCTCTATTTTAAACACTAATGAAGAATGCTTTTCATATCTCTACAACTATAGCATCAATATCTAAGTTCAAAGCCACTTCTAACAAAATCCAATTCAGTAAAAGTTTCAGAATTAAAAAAATCAAATCTTTAACATGGAAAAATTAAAAATTAAAAGGCCAAAGGTGACTGAGTTAAGCAACATACATGTACCAAGATTCAAATTTTATGAACAGATTCATCATATTCAACAATAAAGATTAAGAATCACATAAGAAAAACTAAAAGCAAAAACACATATGATTCTTCTAAGCCAACATTTCATGTAATTTAGAGAAAATAAAAGAAGAAGAAAAAAAAGCTTACGCTTGATGGAAATCGTCAATTGAGAATGACCCAGACGCGAAAATGCAGAGAAAAATGCAATAAACGACGACTTTAGTCAAAATCTGCATCTTCTGATCTACTCAAAAGCCGTTACCTTTCAAATAAGCAAAAGAAAGCATATGAGAATTTAAAGGGGCTAAAGAAAATAAAAAGAGATTGAAAGGACCTGTTCTTGAAAAATATAAAGTTTATATAATAGTTTGTGCTGTAGCATTACTAAAGATTTGAAGGCATAAAAAGGGGGTAAAATTGAAAGATAAAAAAAAAAAAAAAAAAAGAATGAAGAGTGAGATCTCAAGAACGGGTGGGGCCCACTTTGGTCTTAAAAAACTAATGAGATTTCTTGATGTTTGAGATTTAGGAAATATTGAAGGCGGTGCAAAGTAGATGATTCTTGCCCTCTTCGAAAGATGTAATTTTGACTAAGTTTACATATGCTTTGCTTTTCTAAACAAAATATCTCTCATATTATCAATCAAGCACCGGGGGTTTGGTCTAGTAGTACGGTTCTCGTTGTCAATGTGAGAAGTTATGAAATTAATTTTTATAGTTGGCATTTGATATGAATTATATGTTTTAAATTTTTTTAAAATTAAAAAAAAATTATCAAATCAAATTTAAATCCGATATTTAATTTTTTTTATTCAAGTTTTGGATAACTTGTTATTTTGGTATATACATTTAAGATAACGAAATTACTCAACATCAGTGTGTGATAATTGTGATTAAATCGGATGTAAAATTGATTTTTGTAGTAAATACACTAAAAATAAAAATGATTTGAAACAAATGAAGAATTCAAGCGAAACATAAACAATTTTAGTATTCTACTTGTGTCTACTCGTTTATGGCTGTATAAAATAATAGTGCTGCATTTTTTATGTCAAAAAGTCAAGGTTTATGTTTATTTTCTATAAGTTAATAATACTTTTTTTTAATTTTTACTATTACTCTAACGCAAATTGAAAGTAACAAAAGTAACCTACGTGTTGTGAAAATATTTTACCTAACTAAACCAAATCAAATTAAGTATTGTCCGATTAGGTGGGTCAGTTATATAGATTAAATGATGTCATTCGTTTCTGTTGAGAGCTAACTCTTCTATAAACTCTATACACGCAAAGTCCTATTTGAGTGTCTCCGTCTAAGTCAACTTAGATCTTCCTCTACCCCCTCTTTCTATGTGTTATCTTTAAACTTTCACATTGTCTCATCGACACTTCTACAGGTCGTCTCCTAACATGTCCAGACCATCTCAGTCGGTTCTCCCTCATCTTATCCTTGACTGAGACTACTCTTACTCTTTAACGAATTATCTCATTCCTAATCATATCGTTCTTAATTTTTTCACACATTTATCTTAACATTGTCATCTGTAAGCCAAGATTAAGCAAAAAAAATTATAGTTTCTAATGTAACATACAAGCAATTCAAATTAGTTACTAATCACTTTAAATGCATTTTGTAAACAATTCAAGTAAGTAATTCAACTACTATTTAGATAAAGATTTGTGTCAAGACCACATGTTCCATCATCTGTGTTGATTTGACTAAGTGTGGTCGTATAGAGGGATTATCTTAATTCCTCCACTGAAAAATAATAGCTTTTGTTGCTAACTTATTTGCTTTCCATTCACTTTCATGGTGAATTCATCCAGAAGCTTGATTGTTACTTTGAAGACTCTATGAGTGGAATCATATTTGAACATGTGAGCTTGAAGAAGCAAAGAACATGACAGTTATTTTTCAGAACAATAGAGTGATTTGCTCATACCAGAATTTTAAGAAGCCATGAGAATGACCCAAGCTTCATAAAAACCACACTAACTTGAGGATAGTGAAAATAAATCTAGAAGGTAGTAGCTACATCACATAAGCACATAAGCACATAATCATTCAAGGCAATGAAAATGAAAAGTGACAGTCCTTGATTTACATCTTACCATGTACTTAGCATCGTTGAATGGATCATTAACAACTACCACATCAGTCTCATCATGAGAAGTTATTCTCAAAACTAACCTACCAATGCTTCTAAAATAAGGAAATGCACTATTTCTCATCAATCGATATTGACTAAGATCCCCATGTTAGGTCAAAACATACTTATCATTAGAAATCATGAACCAGTAAGAGACAGTACAAAAGTAAGAAATTTATTTAGAACTTCAAATTTTCACATATGAATCAGACATATTATCCAAGTAATATGCCACGAAAAAACCTAGATAGTAAACCTTCCAATTCCTATTTAAAGATCGTGTTGATTCCAAGCCTTAAAGCCCAAGTAGAAGAAGCTTCTGAATTTTTCTCTGCTCCAAATAATTTGAACAGTAGCATAATTGCTTGGTTCATCTCTTTGCTTGTGAGGCTGGCCATGTGGTCCAGGTAAGGACAAGGAGGAGCACACGAACCTTGTTGATGCACGTGTAGCAAAAATATTTTATTAATAGTTCAAAACACTTACGTCACTAATATAGTATTACTCAAATCCCATGATGATAAGTACCACGTGATTTCAAGCAAAAAAGAAAAAAGTTCCACCATATACAGTGAAAACAGTTGTACATATAAAACCTTTGTATAAAATCTTGGCTCCCGATAATGGGTTGGATGTTCTTAGAAAACAAAGAAGAATGACAGCAGCAGCAGAACAAGACAATATAAGTATATAACAATTAATTCCTTAAATTTAAAGAAGGGAAAAATTTAGCTAAAAAAGCAACATAAAGCACTTCTTTATGTGAGATACATCAACAGCCTATTTGAAAATATCATATCTATTGATAATGTGGTAACAATTTCATAAATAGTTATAGTGAAATCCTCTTGAAAGAAGCATGAGTAGCAATTTCATAAGCATGAATTTTGAAAAAAAAAATTTATTAAAGTATAGACTACACACCTTTTCTATTACATTTTCAATGAAGTCAAGCGCAATAACCTGGCCAGCCTTTTTAGCTAATTCAGCAGTAAACTGACCAATGCCACCCCGTAGCTCCATAATTGATTTCCCTTCATATGATGGGAGTAGAGAAGTACCTGAAGAAACCATTGGTAACATGAGTTTTCAAGTATTGATACATTAACAAAAAATGTTATTTAACGAAAGCTCTTTAACACAACACAATAAAACAAGAATAACTTTAGTGTGTAATTGACGTAGATGGTTAATAGATTTTGGTTTGTATTACATGAAACACATCTAAATGCTAATTACAGTTGAAAAAATATATTTATGAATATGAAAAGGTTTAATTGAGTTAGACAGAAGTAAAGGTGCCATCTTGGAAGCATAATGATAAAAAAAAAAAATCAGAAAAGTGTGGGATGGACATTATACAACGAAGCCAATGAGAAATCAACAACCCAGGGAATTACGTTTTAGTTCAGCATAATCAGAAGCCAATAATAAATTTAAAAAAACATGTATAAGTCTTAGAATTAGCTATTGAACATGTATAATGGAATCTTTCGAGTGAAAAACAACACAAGCATCTCTAATAAAAGTAAAGACATGAATCAAGTCAAAATATATACAGATGAAAAGGACTCAGAAAAACACACTTAAGCCAAAACAACAAAAAGAAAGAACTGACTATGATGCAAAAGTAGAAAGCCAAAAATTATTCTTAATTTGAAGCAAGTGCCAAGACTTTGTTGTAAACCACATTTTTTGTTTTATCATCAATCATACTGTCAATTGTAAGTGGTCTTATCAAAATTTTAACAGCATCCTTCTTTTTCACTCTCGAAAATGCTACATAAAGTTGGCCATGAGAAAAAACAGGCTCTCGAAGATATATACCAACAAAATCCAACGTTTGACCTTGTACTTTATTTATTGTCATGGCAAAATAAAGTCTAATAGGAAATTGTGTTCTTTTAAATGCAACTAGGTACTTTTCATCTTGTTGTGGTTCTAAAGGTATTCAAGGTATAAATACATGTTTTCCTCGCATTTCACCAGAAGCTATGAATGCACTGATTATATTGTTTTGAAAACTATGACAAATTAATCTTGTACCGTTGCAAAGACCCTCATGAGGATTTATGTTTCTCAAAAGAATGATAGGACAATTCTTTTTAAGCACTAAACGATGAGGAGGAAGACTTGTTGGTGTCAAACTATGGATGAAATCTTGGTATTGTAATTGTTCATTGACATTTCTAGTTTCATCAAAACTCAAGTATATTGTTTCATTACCTGGAAATTGCTTAATTAAAGTATCATTGATTTCATCAACTATATCATTTTTTGTTGTTAATATTGATTGCCCTATTAATCACTTCAAAAGGATTACTGGCAAAATAATCAAAAGTAGGAAAAATACAATGAAACAAAACATCTAGAGAATCATCATCATTTTGAAATAGTACAATAAAAGATCTAGGAATTTTTACTACATTTTCATGATTTGTTTTTTCTTTTCCATATCCAATTCTCATTAGGTATTCACAAAATACAAGATCAGATTTGGCTCTCATATTTTTTGTTAATTTGAATTTTTCAAGTTTATGCCACAATACTGATTTGACAAAGCTAACATTTATAAAATCTTATTTCTTTCCTTTTTTCACTACTGGGAGAGTTTGTCTAAAGTCACCACCGAAAATAATTACCTTTCCTCCAAAAATTTCAGACGTATCCATTAAATCTTGTAAAGTGTGATCAAATGTTTCAATGGCATGTTTATTAGCCATAGAAGCTTCATCCCATATAATCAACTTTGACATTATAATTAACTTCCCTATAGCACTTTGTTTTGTAATGTTGCAACTCACTCTATCATTAGGTTCAATTGAAATTTTAAAGCTTGAATGCGCAGTTCATCCTCCTGGCAATATTGATGCTGCAATTCCAGATGTTGTAGTAGCAAGAGCAATATATCCCATTGATCTTACAGTAGCTAAAAGTTCTTTGCACAAGAAAGATTTTCCTGTACCACATGGACCATCTACGAAAAATGCACCACTACATTTTGAAAGAATTCTTCTAGTTACTTCATTAAATATAAAATGTTGCTCAGTATTAAATTTCAAAACAGATAATAAATCTTCTTCAGTGATATATATATTCTTTTCTGCTTCTATTTCTGCTTGTGAAAATTGTATTTCATATTGTAACAACCCCGATCCCTCACGAGACCGGAGACTATAATAACCATGCTATACTCAATCCAATTCCAAACCCGGTCACAAAATTTAGGGAGAACGGACGGAGTTTTCCCTGTTTATAGGACAAACAGTTTACCTGCACACAACATATAAATGGACCAGTACCGTGTCCAAACATACAACAACTCCATACATGCATTGAACTCAAACCTCATTAAGCTATTACATAAACTAGGTTATCAAAGCACTCTATGACCTGGTTAAGCTTAAATACATTTCTCTCCTACATTGAGTATATACAAATCATGAAAATAAAACTTTACAACTTTTACAGCTCAAGCCACATAACACGTAAGACTATTCTTCAAGCACGTAATATCACGTGATCACGAACTATAACCTGAAAGATTCATGATGAGGAGTGAGTATACAAATAATGTATACTCAGTGGGGGAGGGAGGAACGGGAACAGTATACCGGGGTTCGTGCAATGCAGCAATTTAACACAATTAACACAATAAATAAACAATGAATAACAATTCTAATACCATACTTTAAAAAGATACGATCGATAACCCTTATCACTCCAAATCTTCGATTCACGAGCCTCGATCCACGAACTACGAACACAGTCTCAATATGTCGGCATCCCTTACACCAATGGGTACTCCGGATGTACCCAATACCTACGACCCAACACCCTTTGGCAATCTCCGGACCAGGCGAGTGAGGGAATAGGGTACGGAGCTAGAGCAACCAACCCTGGCAAACCCGCTGCCGCCAAGAGAGGCCCATCGCATCCGCCCCGACGATAAGGTTGCGCAACCATTATTTCGATGATACGAAAAGCATTAATAAAAGCAATATAACAAGGTAAGCCGATAAACACATAATCGAGGAACAACAAAAGAGGTTGTCCTCACACATTAACCAGTTGACAACAATAGAAGCGAGATAACAAGCATTAACCATTAAACTCATTCTACTAACTATAAAATTGACAAATCTTGTTAGAATACGCTAAATCACATTAATAGCATGAAAACTATTTAACATATTCAATATACAATAGAGAAATGCAAATAAGATGCAACTCCCTCACCTTAAAAAGCCAAACCTGTAAGAATTTAGTTAAGAACCCTTTCCATATTCTCCGAATGCACCAACTCCTTCCATTCCACTACATAATACAATCAACTATCTATATAAGAAGTTATACATTCATTCTCAACTAAAGCTAGTTTATAATTCCATTAACTTATTAATTTCCATTTGATTCCATTGAACTATCATAACTATCAAATACATTTCTTTATTTAGCACGCATTACATTCACTACTTTATGCAACACGTTAAATATTCTCTGATTAAACCCACAATTCGATAGGCATATAAACATTAGCAATTTGAACAACCATAAAGCATATTCAATTCACACAATATATAAGAGTACACAAGTGCACTTGAACTAGTCAAATAGACTCAAAATAACTACTAAAACATATCTCCAAGCCAAACCAACATGTCTCTTCAACTACCAACATTTTTCCCTACATAAATATAAGTTATTAAACCATATTATAGTCTAAAATGACCAATTTAAGGATGGCATAAAACTGCCCAACTTGGTCAGCCCCTAAACGCCCAAAAATTACAAATTTCAGCAAAGTCATTCTATATTTTCTTGCACTATAAACTTGCAATTCAAATAGAATTCATAATTAAGAGCAATTTAGATTTGATTGTAGTTAACTAACACATCAAACTTAACTACTTTACATCATCTCACTAACATGTTTGAAAACATTCTTTACCTTATATCATGGTTTGCAAACATCTTAAATTGTTGGTCAACAACATGCATATAACTTTAAATACTCTTTAACTATGCCATTTATTAACAATCTAACCATCTAAGTTAACTTTACATTCATTCTCGAGTATTCCGCTTAGCATGCATGGGGTTCTAAATCACATAGACTAACTAGACATTTAACATGCTAGAATTACTAAGTTAATACATGTAGAACACTTAAGACACTTAACTAGAACATTTTCAAACTTCTACAATAAAACACTTCATTCAAGCATAAACTCAAACACTTGGTCTTCAATATATACATTATTAACTAATCATTGATCTAACATGAAAATAACTATAAAAACTTCTAAACTATCAAAAGAATGCTCTTACTCACTTATGAACTCTAAAATACAAGATAGATATGGAATACAACACATAGCAAGTAGATCTTCATGAAAACATGCCCATTTTCAAAACTTCTAACAGAACCCTAAATTTATCAAATTCATTACCTATGCTCTTGAACTCCAAATTCTCTGGATTTTACATATAAATGTATCTCTTCAAGTGTAGTTGATTTTAGAATCAAACAAAGCTTAATTCCAGTTTAAAATCAGCAAGTTATGGCCTTTCCCGTACAACTGCACAAACTGTCCAGTAGCAGCGATTTTCATGACATATTTTGGAAATGGCTAAATCGAAGGCCTAAAACGTTAGAATTAGCCTTAACTCTAGAAATCAACATTTGTTCTAAACTGCCTAATATAGCTGCTGTACAAATTTCGTTAATTTATGAGCTCGTTTACTATGTCAAAAAGCTTCCAAAAAACAGTGACAGTGCACTGTCCGAAATTCACATTTTGCATGCTTGAATTCTCTTATTGTTTTCTTGCATTTGAGCTATCTATGGGCATTAATCTAGCATGTAACACATCCCTATACTTCACTTAGAACATTAAACAAACACCTTGTCTACATTTATATTCATATCTAGCAATGTATCAACTACAACTAACATCAACTCTACACAAGCTATAAAACAAGAAATATGTTCTCTAGCTTCTAAATAACAAGTATTAAGTATAGATTTAGCAATATCTAACATAAATAATGACTTTTGAAAAATGGGTTAGAAAATGCCCTCACATTGTTTTGCAAAAATAAAGCTAAAATCTCCGATAGAAAGATGCTAGAAGTCGCCACGAACTAAAAAACGTTGGAATTGCGCATTGGTTCTACTCCAAACTTAAGATATTAGAAAAAATGTGAAAGGGTTTACTATTCATGTGAGGAAATAGCTCTTGGCTGGTGGAGAAGATGAGAAAAATGTTTTTAGCTTTGGTTGGATGAAAATAACTTAAATAGAAGGTCAAAAGGTCAAAGGTTCGGTCAAACCCGCATAGATAAAACAGTTCTGCGACACCTTGTGAAAACAGCTATAACTTCTTCTAAAAAACTCCAATTGACGAACGGTTTGAAGCTCTAGAAACTAGACTCGTAGAACTTTCCAACCATATATAAGTTGTCACCTAAATCTTACCCAATTGGTTCAGATTTAATCCCAAATTTGACCCAAAATTTACTAACTTAACCTTGCATTTTTGTTTCTAATCCCAAGTTTGCCCTTCATTAAACATTTTAAAAATTTCCACCTTGTCCTAGTTGGTCAATGAAGGTGAAAAGTCAACAAGATGCAATTTAAATGAACTTTAAATTCAATTTTAAATTTTAAAACACTAAATAAGTCATGTAAATGCACCTATTAATTTTCAAATAATTATTAAAATAAATGAATGCACATGTAATGAACGCTCGGGTCCTCGTAGCTAGCATTTAAGATAACACGTAATTAAATGCAATTAAATACTATTAAATATGTGCCGAGTTCGGGGTATCACACATATGGAACTAAATGGAAGTCATTAATGTTTTTCCCCATGGATTCAAGGATATCATTTAGATTTTCAAAAACTTTGTTCCTAATTTCATCTTTTGTTAAATTGGAATTATGTTTTTCAACATCTTCTGACATTGCATGCTCATATTTTTCCCATAATGTTTTGGGATCTTTCGGAAGACAATAAACCAAAAGTGTTGCAAAAAGTCTTCTTAAACTTATTGGCATCTCGAATAAAGATGCTTCTTCTAAAGATTTATCTAAGGAATCATCTGTTTTCAAGTATCCTCTTAATTCACAGGCTTGTCTATATGATATTGCTATGTTTCCATTTACCAATTTTAGATCCTGAAAACTTTTTGGGGCCCTGACATTTTGTAAGAGTAATCTTAAGTAATATCTTTCTCCTTGAGTTGGATGAATTGACACTAATCTACCAATTACATCTTTTTTTGTCTTCTAACCCAAATTCTTTGGCTATTTATCCAAACAATGTATTCTAGAAACTCAACATACAATAAATTTAATGTTTTTGTTCCTTCATCAGTTTTGTTCATATAAAAGAATTCTGTCAACATTGTTTTGGAATAAAATTTGTTATTAATAGTTTTTGTAAATTAGCATTTTCTGTAAATGACACAGATTGCCAAATTTCAATGTGAATAGGCAAAGTAATTACTGATGGATGCATCTCATTTAAAAGAAATCTAAAAATCCTCCACGCAGCTTCTGGTGGAGAAATCCATCTTGCCAAGTGAAACTATTTTATTTCATCAATCTTATTCGAAGAATCATCAGAACAAATATAGAAATTAACCCTATCATGACCTTTGTATATGTATTTGTATATGTATTTCATGGCTTTAATTGTTGAACAAATTTTAACATTTATGTGACAATCATACTTAGCAAGGAGATATGGATTATAAGGCACAACCCATCTATTGTCCAAAATTTCACCTCTAAATTTTACAATTTTACCATCATTTCTTCTTCTATAAATTGGGTATGTGTTGTTCCCTATTTTGGTTTAATCACAAAAATCTTTTGGATATTTACTTTTGCACATTCCATTCTTTTTCATACAAAAATTTCCAGGATTTTTTTCACCACAAGATCCATGCATCATATGTTTAACCATAAGACTATGCAAGAAAGGAAAATTTTCAACATCAGGCAACTCAGCACTAACTATTTTATCAAAAGATTCGACAGTATAAAGTTTTGAATTTTTCTTTAAAATTATCAAAAAATGAGCATGTGACAATCCACGCTTTTGAAATTCTATCACATAGGTGATAGCAGCAACTTTTCCAAAAAAAAATTCTTTTTAAAATATCAATTTTTAATTCTTCTAGTTTGGCACGAAAGATACAAGAGATGAGATCTGGGCGATTTTGAGCCTGCTCGTTTGGCAATAAATTTTCATTGATTTCTATCCAAGAAGGATTACAAGTCATTGTCAAAAAGATATCATGTTTACCAAATCGTTGTACCAGTGACATTGCATCCTTATATCTTTTTCTCATATCTCGTGGTCTACCAATGAAACTTACTGACAATAAGATTTTTGTTCCAACTCTAGACCCTTGCAAATTACCACTGGCAACAACATCCATAATACCTTTGTAGTAATCACATCTAAGTTTGTCCTGGTTGTTTCTGACAAAATCAAGCCTTTGTGTTTCAATCTTAATGTACATATCAACTATAAATTGTTGAAATAACCTTCCAGTGTGAATCACTAATGTCTTGTCATTGTGTCTAATTTGAAACTTATAAGCATAATAGTCTCGACAAGAAACATAAGACCTTTTTCTTTTTCTAGAATTTGAGACTAAATAATAGTTGTAAGAAAGAAAAAAAAAGAACAGAAAAACAAAGGAAAAGAACGTTAGAATTTGTATATATTGATGTTTATTAAAAAATTTAACTTTGTGTGAAAAAAATTATTTACCTTGATCTTCTATATTAAGTAAATGTTCTGTTGATTTCATATAAGCAGGCTTTACAATAGATTCTCCAGGACAAACTCTTGAAGAATTGACTCTATGAATCGTTCTAGGTATTTTCTCTATCCCTTTATGCTAACCTGTGTAACCCCTAGGAAACATCAAAGGATACTGAAGTGGATCATAACAACCAAAATAATATTTCACTCGTTGTTTTTCTCCTGATTTACTATACACCTTAATATTCATTCCTTCACTATAGTCATTGTTATTTTCTTTAATCCAAATTGCAGCTACTTGAGATGCAGTTGGGGCATTGTAAACTCGTTGATCCAATCCTGTATCTGATCTAATAAAGATTCTATAGTCATCAAGATTTGGCATAGATTTCAAATTCTTAAAAAAATTGGAATATGGATTCACATCTAAAGTTTTGATGATGTACTTAACAATTTCTTCATCCAATTTATCTGATGTTCCCAATCTTTTTTGGATATCGTCTTCGGTATCAAAGAAGTAAAGCTGCAAATTTGATGGTATTGAAGTGCCTGAATCAATTGGAGACATATAATGATGGAGTTGGCCGTTAACTCTAAAAGTATAGACTCCTTTATTAGACTTTGTTAATTCTTTGTCAAATTTTGCTCCAAGAGATGTAAAACAAAAAGCATTATTATATGATCTTACAAATTTTCTGAATTGTTTAGCCTTCTCAAAATTTTTAAGAAAAAGATCAGACAACTCTCTTGGCATATCATTTCCTACCAATGTAATTTGTCCATTTAGACAACAAAAACCATTTGGTTCAAATTCAAATCTTTTCGCATCACATAAATTGCAATTTGGAACATTTTTCAAAACATAAGGTTCACTTGGTAATTGATCTAACAAATTAGAATTCGTAGCAAGCCTTTTGTTGGGAGAATCTAATACAAATAAAGAATTGATTAAGTAAAATATAGATTAAATAGTTCCCAGAAAGAAAAGAAAAATTTGAAAGAGTAGTAAAAGTATAAAAGTAACCTGAAATAGCGAAGCTATCTTGCTTAGATAAATTACTAATATTAGTTTGTCGTGAAGTTGACCCTAAATCCAAAAGTTTAAGATTAAAAGTTAGGAAAACACTATAATATAAAATCGTGAGTATATCATAGTAAAAAGTAATTCTCACCTTTTTCAAAGATAACAAAACTTGACACCTGGGTTTTGTCTTTTGCGTGAGAAGTTTGAGTAAAACTATTTACTCCTGAAGATGATTAAAAATTATATCAATGAACTTACTTCGTCATCACTTGATGATGATGATGATCAAAGTAAATCTTAATACCAGCTCGTGGATTATCTTGAGATGGCTCCCTTATAACTATTCCTTTTTGATTTTCGGGGCGAAACTGGAAAAAAGTAAGTGTATGTTTAATACTATTGTTGTTCATCTTATAATAAAAGTTGATATATAAATCTGTAATAGAACTTACTGGTTGAATTTTAAATGCGCTATTTGATTTAGAACCTAAAAGTTAATAAAAATGAAAAGACTCTTTTAGTAAATAAGAATAATGATAGTCGACTTCCTAATATAGGAGGAAACAATAAGCAAAAAGAAATTTATATACTGTTTTTCAAAGATAAGGAAGGGTGCTTTTGATCTTGTGCTTGTTTCTTTTTTCCACTCTGTTGCAAAGCAAGTTCGTGTTTTTTCTCTATAGATAGCGAAGCATATCTTTCTCACTTTCTTTTATTAATCTTATCTTTTTCCTCACGTGATAATTCAAAATAACGTTTCCTCTTTGGTTGTGAGGAAGTTAAATTTCTCTGATCGGTGTTCATTGTGATTATCCTTTCAACAAACATAGAAAAACATGAATTATGAAGAGATCAAAATAACATCTAGCATATTTAAAAACAACATCAAATTAAACAGTATAACAAATTTATATTAATATTGATGTACAACAGAAAAAGACGCATGGCAAGATAAAACTTTGCTAGCTATATAAGGGATTCACCAATAACAAACAAATAATGAGAAGATATATAAAGCAAAACAAGAAGCAAAATTAAAGAACACTAAGGAATTTATTTTTACTAAAATAAATAATCAGAAGATGAAGCTTTTGTATCAAAATACTTACCTTGTTTCTCTTATGATCAAGACACTCTAAAGCTGAATGTAGTTTAGATAGTTGTACAAAGTCTTTGGCCACGTCAGCAGCAAGACATTATTGTATTTACATATATACAATCAGACACAAACACACTAAAAAAAAAAAGAGAACAAATCAACAATCAGTTATCACATCATAAAAAGACTAATTACAACCTAAATTTACCAAGTAGGTAAAGCAATAAAAGAATCTATTGCTAACAAATTTACCTTATAACTACTGTAGACAGAACCAGCAGCAAGACCAAGATCGTTGTATTTACATATATATAACCAGCCAAAACCTGCCATTTCATGCTTATTATTACCAATACAATTACATGCATATAAGACCATTGATAAACTTTCTTTTTCAAAATCAATTACCAACAAATGATAAACTTTCAAATATTCAACTTCAAAACCCAAAGCAACAATCTAAAAAAGCCAAAAAAATTAAATAGTTAAATCAAGAAAATGACCAGATACCAATAAAACTACAACCTTTACACACAGAAACACATATATTAGTATATCAGCTTTTTACCAGAAATCAAGCGAGTAAAGCAAAACATAGCAAAATTGATATTTCTTCTCCACACAGCTCGAGAGCAAAGCAAATCCAGCTAAGAAAGATGAAAATGTGAAAAAAATGCTTAGTCAATAAAAATCTAGGGTTTATATTTTTGTTCTTTGGGTTCAGATCTTGAAAAAGGGCATTTGCCGATGTAGGGTTAGAAACTATTTAACCAACAATTCACTTCTTCTATGGAATATCATCACCTATATATATATGTGTATTTCGTAGACAACATAGAGTACACTAATATAATACAAGGATTGCAAAAGCTTCAACACAAATAAAGAAAACGCATAAGCATTAAAAAGAAAATAACCTTCTTGCAATTGAAATCAAACACTGCATTGCACGAGACTACAAGAAAACACACAATCATATACCTAAACCCACATGAACAAACAAGAATTAGGCTGACACTCTGAATAAACTCAACTGAACCAAACTAAACCATGCACATACAAAGCTTACCTGATGAAGCGTGGAGAGAAAAAAACATAGAAGAGAAATGTGGGTTTGTGAGTGAAAAAATTTCTTTTGTCTGATGAAGATGATTCCAGTACTTTGATTTAATTAATGGTTCAGATTTGCTTTTCGATTATTGTGCAAGATTCTGATCGTTGGATGGAGTAGTGGGGTGTCAGATTCTACTACTTTGATTTATGGTTCAGATTTAGTCGTTGGATTGTCGTGGAAATATCTTAGCCGTTGATTGAGGAAGCATGACATCAGATTCTACTAACATAAGTTAAGGGCATTATGGTCATCGATTAAAAACATACAAAAATAATAGCACATGGTACAATTCCTTTAATGCATTGACGACCTACAAATATGCACATCTGGACAATTATACCCCTGCATATTCTTTTATGTATTAATATATATATATATATATATATATATATATATATATATATAACTGAGTAAAATCACTGAATAAAACAAAAGAAAGAGGTTTTGAATCACACGTTGCATAGTACACCCAACATAGTACATTAATGTTTCAAGGAAAACTATTACATTAATTCGGATTAATGGGTCAATCTCTCATATGGTTGGTGAGACTTACATGTGTGGGTCCCACTAAAATGTGAGAGATTGACATCACTTTGAATTAATTGAAGAATTTCTCATGTTTCAAAGCACACATTGCTAAGTCAAGCTGCAGCCACAAACACACAAGCTTGCCTCAAAGACAGTGCTTCGGCTTGTGAATGATCTTCAGCATGGCATTTCTTGGTTCCCTTCTAAAATTATCCTACTCTGATGATCTCTGATCAGGAAGGTAATTCCAATGGTTTCTTCTCAATAAAGGTAAGGAGCATCACTGCATGTATTCAGTATTGCATTTGAGATTGTGATGTGCCAGAGGGGACCAGGCCGAGTTTCACTCGCGTTTAGGGGGCTAATCTAGAATATTTTGTCTATAAAAACTAAGTGATTTTAAAATTTTAAATTAGAAATATGATCAGGGTTAAATGAAACTTTAAATAAAAAATGTTAAAATATTTTAGTAGTGATATATATTTTAAAATATTTTCGTAGTATTAATAAGAACTACAGTCTTTACAATATTAAATGTAGATCCAACCAGCCTATGCAATAAGAAGGTGTCTATGTGAAGTTAAAGCTAAAGCAGGCATTTGATGTTCTTGTGCATCGAAATTCTTTACGTTGCCTACCACGAACAAATGTTATAATCACGAATAAAATAATACTGTAAATGAATAATATTTGCACTTACACTGCAGTTTTACACCACTATGTATCATTTAAGTGATTGACTTCAAAACAAAGATTTAACTACCACTCAGCATTTGCTCTAATAGTACGATTCTCGTTGTGTGTGGAAGAAGTTCCGAAATTGATTATTGACAAGTGTGACATATTTTGTATGTAATGCAATACTTACTTAAGTCTTTCTTTAAATAAAATAATAAAAAAATGAAGATTTAGGCTCCATTTGTTTGCCGTAAAATATTTTTTCGAAAAATATTTTCTGAATTTTACGATATTTGATAACACTGGAAAATTGGTCAATCGTAAAATATTTTATGGACAACAATTGCGGCTGTTTTTTCTTAATTTTACCGTGTTTGGTAACACCGAAAAATTGGTCAATTGTAAAATGTTTTTCGGTCAACAATTGAGGCTAATACAAAATTCTGAAAAATGTTTTCATTTCCTTTGGGAGAAGAAAATATTTTACGGAACTTACGGTACATTCAAACACCAGAAAATATTTTTCAGTATTCTATTTTCCAGAATAATATTTTTCCCCAACAAATTATTTTACAGCAAATAAACGGAGCCCTATAAAATATTTTATTTTCCAGAAAAAACATGTTCTACGAAAAATATTTTTCACAAGCAATTTATTTAACGGCAAACAAACGGAGTCTTAACTTGCACAACCATTTTAGACTATTGATTTTAGGACTTATTAGATATATATGGTAAAGAGTTTGGATAATCTGATCATTAACAACATTAGTTGAATTGCAAATCTGCACATATCTTTTAGATTCTAAATTTCTCTCAACTTAGAAGTATGAGAAATATGACTAAGACGCACAAATGAAGAATGAGACTATGATAGAACAAATGAAGAATGAAGGGGTAAATGAGTTGTTTTCTTAGCCATCTTAGCGAGGATTAACATATGAAAAAATTTGAAAAATGATTAATCGTTCTCATTTATTGTGAGAAAGAAAATATAGACACTACTTGCCCGTAAAATTCATATGTATGAAAGCCGAAAACATCAGATTATTATCTTTTTGACCTAACCCCTTAACCTATAAAGCGGTCAGAAGCGTAGCTGTACATGTCAGACCCCATGTATTAATATCCAATTGATTTCATCACAGTTAAGATATTATCTCTTACTAAAATAAGCATGCTGCGTGCTCATGTGTTTGTACTTGTAAGTTGTATCTAAAAATAGAATCTCTACGAAATTGAAATAAATGTTCAAAACAACCACCCATGACTCAACCGACATGTTATTAGGCCATTAGTAAAAGTTCTGTACAGGTATAATTCAAGCATTCATGGCAGACCTAACGTGTTTTCACCAAAATCGCATTAAGTTGCTGCGGTGATGGGCTGTGCGAGATAAGGTTCTGTTATCCATGTGGTTTGCCCGATCATTAAAATTTTGGGAATATATTCACTAAAATTTGAGCAATATTCAAGTACAAGTCTAAATTGCAGTGAATGTGTCACGTTTCATATTCTAAACTCTAAATCGATAAGATGAGACTTGTCGTATATTCAAAAAATAATTATTTTGAATTTCAAATTCATGAGCTTAAAAAGTAATTTCTGAATTATTACGTAAAACTTGTAAAACGTACTTATAAAAGGACCAAGGTTTTACGTGGGAAAGTAGTTTTATAATTTCAGAGACTTCCAATAAGCTCGAATCTATTAATACAATGATACGGTGTAACTAGCTAGTCATATTTGAATCTTAATAAAGCTCTGTACATACTTTTCTTATATTTAGTACACTTTCTTCTCAATGAGAGAAAAGTGAGCCTTGAATACTAGCTTATCATGTGGTGAATGTACCAAATAGTTTCGGAAGATCGATTTAAAAGATTAGGTTGTGTGTACAATATAACGTATGAATATCACATGGTGCATGAATACCCAAGCATAGTTTTCTTACATGGTTGGCAATCCTCAACAGATTGCCTACTAGAGATAGATTACTAGCATGGGGTGTAGTTGGGGTCTGTTTGTGTTGTTTTTGCAATATGGTTGTGGAAGATAAAGACCATTTAATCTTTGAATGCAGTATGAGTAGAAGAATTTTGACGTGAGATTTAGAAATCTCTATGGTGGATGAAGAGATCTCATCTTGGGAAATATAGACAGTTGGTGTCTCAGATATTGTAAAGGGAAAGACCTTCAGGAGACTATCGTTAGGCTGCTATTTTATAGTGTTGTTTATGTAGTTTGGAAGGAGATGAATAGCAGGATATATTGGAATTCTTTCAATTCGGAGGAGTACATTGTTGCTAGTTTATTCTAGTCGATTAGATTTAAACTTTATACATGTAAAAAGTTTAAGATAATACAAAAAATAGAATGCTTAGTAGGAAGTGGAATATTGAGAATATCCTTAGCTGATTGTGTTGATTGTTGATTGTATATGTAAATTTTTTTTGTTGAGTTTAATGGATACTTTGTTGTCCTAGCAAAAAAAAAAAAAAAATTATTCGAGAGAAACTAAAATAGGGAATCCCTTAACTAAGAGATTGATTAAAAGTTCTTAGGAGTTGTTGAAGTGAAACTAAATAAGGGATCCCTAAAAATAACATGGCTAACTTCAAATTTTTAAAGGTAAAAAAAAAAAAAAAGAGTTATTAAAGTTGGTCTTAGAAAAAAAAAATTCTCATTATACAAAAAAAAAAAAAAAAAAAATTCTCATGAGAGAAAGTGAACATTATTGCAGACCTTAGAAAAGAAAGACTAGCAAACCTAAATAGGTGTCTCTGTTTAGTCATAATCAAAGACAATAAGAGAAACAAGATAATGTTTCCTGCAACATCAGTGTGGTTCCAGTAAGATCAGCATGGGCTGTCTTAATTAAAAGTGGCAACTGGAAGTTGGGATATATGAAACATCGACTGGAAAACTCATTAGACAATGGACCCTATAGTGCCTAGGACCTCTGTTCGATAACTACTCTAAGTAAAAATTCTTCCATCCACCCAGGTGGATATATGGAAGAATAACTCCTACTCTAAGATATTTGGAAGAGAAGTATAGAAGCGATTTCTTGACGTGATTATCTAAATTATTTCATTATACATTGTGTACATGGTAGAATTAAAGACCTTCTGATAGAGTATTCATAAATTCAGAGTTGGCTGACCCTAATCCAAAATCTAATATATGCAGTTCTTTTGACAAAATGAATTGTTCTGTCACCATCGTTCAGATTGTGTTTAGACAAGCTAGAGACTAAACACGTTTTTTTTTTAAGTCGAAAGTGTCCACAATCACATTTTCAATTATATGTGATTCTGCGATTTACAACTTACAACTATTAAATTTTTTCATAATATTATAATATTATACGAGATCTCTAAAATGCCCTATATGAACCTTTTCTCTATTCTTCCCAAACATTCTAGATTAGTATTCCTATTTAATATTTTCCACCACCACCACCACTGTGATACAATAAATGGAGTAATAAGTTGACACAGTGAGGTGATGCATGCGCAGTAGCTGTACACCACACACAACTATAAATACGAAATATATACACGCAGTGTACGCACAACCAGTTCAAATTCACTTCAAGAGAAAGAAGCAAATTAAGGCTTATATTTTCTCGTACTTATGGCCGCCAAGTACATTACTGTTATCAACTCAAATCTTAATTATCCTTCACAATGCATGGCCAGCAATGAGCTCACCATCTCTGCAGCAGTTTTGTGCGTAACCCTAATTGTTCTCTTCTCATATCTTTTCATCAAAAGGCCTTCACGTAAAGTTTTCTTACTAGATTTTGCATGTCACAAACCCTTTTGCAATCTAATGTGCAGTAAAGAAATGGCTGTTAATCAAATTCGACTAATGGGAAATTACAGCGAAGAAGTGTTGAATGACATGAAAACTGGGATGGATAAAGCGGGGTTAGGCGATTCGACGTACGTACCAGAAGCATTACTGAGAGTACCTCCGAATCCATCAATGGAGGCAGCGAGGGAAGAGGCAGAAATGGTGATGTTTGGAGCCATTGATGAGCTACTTGCAAAGACCAATGTGCAAGCCAAGGACATAGGGATTTTGATAGTGAATTGCTCTTTGTTTAACGTTGTGCCATCGTTGTCTAGCATGGTAGTGAATCGTTACAAGCTTAGAGAAGATATAGCGAGCTATAATCTTTCTGGGATGGGATGCAGTGCTGGACTCATTGCTATTGGCCTAGCCAAAAACCTACTTCAGGTAATTTTGTTTAATTGTTGCTATTTTCGCCTTATCTAACAGACAAATTACTACCCGCCCTTTGATCTAGTGACATGGACCTCTGAGTTCAAAAAATTACAAGATCAATTTTCAAGATTAGGAAGAGATCATAACTTTTGAGGCTCTCAGACTCCAGCAGTATAGAAGGCTTTGCATGCCTTGTCCCCTTTTCTTTTCTTTCTCCCAAATAAAAGAGATAAGTGGATTCTGAAAGTGCCCTTCCCAGCTAGTAAAAGAGAAAGCTTCGAATCTGCTGCCTTCAGGTGAAGATGACATCACGAGAATAACCGTTAACTAGGCGCGACATCTTTTGATATCTATTATATGCATAACTAAAATCTCCCTTGAATTATATATATATATAAAGAACTGCCAAATTCGATTTACTTGTGGTGCCTATATAAGTTCCGAATTTTTCAATCCAGAAAGAAACATAGAAGAAAACAAATTTAGGCTCTGAGCATGAAAAGATACTCATGGGATGGTCTTACAAACTACAAATGCACTTCATCAATAATCTCATTGAATTATCGAAAGGACTACTTCTTTTATTTCAAGATATATTTTTTTCCATATATACACGTATGTAACGGCTACTATTTGGAAGAAAATTTCAAAACTTATGTATACAACAAATCACTGGATAGGTGATTGGTGCTCCAGTCACGTACAACACTTGCATATTTGCACCTGAGTATCTAGATATAATTGGTGTATATACATATAGAACAATGTTATATATCACCCCATCACCCTTCCTTATATAATAGAAATTTACTATATATACGAGAAATTTGATAGTCAATATATGAATTCTTATCATACAAATGAAGAGTGATGGGGTGAAGCCATGAAAATGTGACATAAAACATTACTTATACAAAAAATTTAGTATTTGATTCTATGAAATGATCACTTTATCTTAAAAGGTTAAACTGTTAGAGAATGATTTATTATAATAATTAATTATTTTCATCATGTTTCCCCCATGTAGGGGAGATCGTTTTTAAGCCTTGCCAAGGATGGATCTAAGATTCTGGTTCAGTGGAGGCTAACGCACGATTTAATATTTATATACAAATAATTTTTTTAGTAGGATTAAATTAATTTTTCATACTAAAATTACCTTAAAAATGCACACATTTTCACTGGATAGGTAATCAGTGCAACAGTCACAAGACTTGCGTATTTGCACTCAGCATCTAGGTATATATAATTGCTGTATATACAAAAAATTCCCACTTTGATTGATCTATCAAATTAATTATCACGTAGTTTAAATAGTTAAACTATTAGAGAAGGGTTTTACATTTATTAATTTATAGTGTTCGTCATGTCCCTTCACTTAGCGGCGAGATCCGTTTTGAATCTTGTACTTATTTTTAAATTGATAGTGATAAAACTTGAATCAAAAAATTGTTTTGTAACCAAGGTTATAATACAATATTAGATTATATATAATCTCATCTAAAAATTTAAATGAGTAATATAAGATTTGTTACATATATTTATTATTTTCATACAGATTCTCTGAGAATATGTTATTTGACAGGTGAAGCATGGCCAGTATGCTCTAGTGGTGACTACCGAGAACATTACTCAAAATTGCTACACAGGGAAGGATTGGTCTAAAATAGCAAGCAATTGCGTGTTTCGTGTTGATGGAGCAGCCATACTACTCTCAAATCGTTTATCATATAGCAAATTATCAAAGTATGAGCTCATCCACACAGTTCATGTCAACAATGCAAGCTCTGACATTTCATACAACTGCATTTTCCAGGAAGAAGATGAAGATGGCCTTTCAGGGATTTCCATTACAAAAGACCTCTTGGTCGCGGCCAAAAACACCATCGAATTAAATCTGTCCGCGCTCAGTCCCCTAATCCTTCCCCTTCCTGAAAAGATCAATTTTGTAAAGAATTTGTTCATTAGACGATTCCAGGACGCTAGGGTGCCCCGGTACACGCCGAAATTCGGCAAATGCATCGACCCTTTTTTTCCCGCACGTAGGAGGGAAACCGGTCTTGGATGCATTGCAGAAAAATCTGGGTTTCGATGATGCTACCATGGAAGCACCAAGAATGAGTCTATATAGATTTGGAAACACCTCAAGCAGCTCAATATGGTATGAATTGGCCTATGCTGAAGCCAAAGGTAGGATCAAGAATGGTGATCGCTTGTGGCAGATTGCATACGGATCTGGCTTCAAATGCAGCAGTGTGATTTGGCGGGCCATGAGGACAATTTATTATGAGGAAATGAACCCATGGAAGGGTGAGATAGATGAGTATCCTATAAACTTGGACAACATAGGAACATTGGACCCCAAATTGTACTATTTTGAACCATCAACTAATCAAGGATGAGCAAGAAGTGTTTTGTTTTTTCATGTTTTGTTTTGTTTTTTTTTGTTAGGTAATAATTAAGTAAATAAATATTTTCATTCCACCTCAAAAGACGATGAATGAACAAAAGTGTTTCTTATTATGTACTACTAGTACATACAGAGGGTGAAGAAATATATCTGCTTCCTTTCTCAGAAAATTCAACATATTCAATCTAAGCAGAGTGAATCAAATACAAATTGATGAATAGATCTTTTACACTGGTTTGATAAAATCATCCACAGGACCTAACAAAATTTTAATTTGTTGAATTCATTTTCGTTGATATATATGTTGTTGTGTTGTCATTCAATATATAAATATCTATAACTACTTCCTAACATAGTTACAAGGCTGGTGTATAAGGATTAATTTAATCCACTGATTATATTTGATGATACATAATATAAATTAGAAGGTATATTGCGTGAAATTGTATTAGAAGTGTATTGTAGAGAAGTCAAATTATCACAACAAATTTAATGCTGTGCCATGCCACCATTATTTTTTTACTGCTCTGCTCTGCTTTCGTTACTGACATCATACATGGCGTACTTAATTCTCTTAGTTGGCACAATGAATTGGCTTTCAGCTGTAACACTAGTGCACCTCAAACCACCTATAAATTTGATCAAATATGTATCAAATGTGCCTGCAGCTAGCAATTCACACACATTCCACTTTTCTTCCCAAAACAGAAGCAGCAAATTGTTGTCTACATTAACTTATGGCATTGGCCGTCAGCATATCAGGTGGTGTAGACTCCATTTTGAATGATTTCTCAGAATGCATAGCCACCAATAATAAGCCCGCGGCCACCTTATTTCCGCCATTGTTGTTTTGCTTAACCACACTGGTTTTGTTGTCATATCTTTACATCACAAAGCCTTCTCGTAAAGTGTACTTGATAGATTTCGCATGTTATAAGCCACCATCCACTCTCATGTGCAGTAAAAAACGTGTTCTTGAACAAGTTAGGCTCGCAGGATGCTGCGAAGAAATGCTCGATGTTATGAAACACGGGATGTATAAAGGAGGGTTAGGCGATTTGACATACTTAGCAGAAGCATTACTGAGTGTACCTCCAAAACCATCAATGGAGGCAGCGAGGGAAGAGACAGAAATGGTGATGTTTGGAGCCATAGATGAGCTACTAGCAAAGACCAATGTGCAAGCCAAGGACATAGGGATCTTGATTGTGAATTGCTGTTTGTTTAACGTTGTGCCTTCGCTTTCTAGCGTGATAGTGCATCGTTACAAGCTTAGAGAAAATATAGCGAGCTATAATCTTACTGGGATGGGATGCAGCGCTGGACTAGTTGCCATAGGCCTAGCCAGACAGCTTCTTCAGGTAATGTAGCTAATTTTTCAATCCCAGCCTCTTACAACTTTCCTATTTTTACCGTGCATCTAGGAGATTTAAAGCATTTCTGTCACGCTCGAAATGTATATATAAGAAAAAATTACTTGAGCGTTTAATTAATTCGTCCAAAATGGTCAATTTAAGTTATCACTTGTACCAACTTATAAACCACATATATATACTATTTCCAACCGATGTGGGATGTCACAAATTCCTTATATTTAATGATTCTTATTTCAGGTTTACTCTAACAAATTTTCTACATTTAATCAATATCTCATCGTAAAGAATTATTTTTCAATTTCACTTCAACATTTTCTTATATTAGTCATTTGACCATTGGGAGAGATAGGATATGGGATAGGGATCAGATTGTTTCTTCTCTCGTAGATGTGGAGATTCTGAAAATAAGTTTAAATATCTCCCATAATTTAAGAAATTACCTAGGAAATATGTTGGAATTGGTCAAATGGTACCATAGGAAGAAAAAAAAAAAAGAGAGAGACGGAAATGTGGCAGAATATATACACACACACATACATACATATATGTATATATATATATATATATATATATATTACGGATATTAGCGTAAATTGTCCTTATTATTTTCGTAAAATTTCAAATTTATCTCTATTGTTAAAAATTAGTTAATTTAGTCTCTATTGTTTCTCAAAAATTTTAAATTCGTCCCTATTTTTCAAATTAGCCAATTTAGTTTCTACTGTTTTCCAAAAAAAATTTAATTTAGCCAATTTAAGAATTAGCTAAATTGAAATTTTTTTAGAAAATAATAGGAACTAAATTGATTTTTTTTTTATAGAAATAATAGAGACTAAATTGACTAATTTTGAACAATAAAGATGAATTTAAATTTTTTTGATAAATAATATGGACTAAATTGAATAATTTTGAACAATAGAACGAAATTAAAATTATGGAATAATAATAGGGATTGTTTGTGTAATTTTCCCTACACACACACACACACACACACACACACACACACACACACATATATATATATATATATATATATATATATAATGGAAAAGGGTAAATTATGCAATAGATTGCCTATTGTTTATATATTTTTTCAAGTTGGTCCTTAATGTTCTAAAAAAATCATATTAGTTTCTAATGTTTACAAAAGTGATTCAACTTAGGGACTACTATGATATTTTTTTAATAAATTAAGTACCAACTTAAAAAAATGTGTAAACAATATGCATACTTTATCCGTTGAAAAACATTATTGAAAAATCTTCTGGTCTCATTAAAGTCAAAATCCTAAACACATGATTTTGTCTTAAAAAAGGCATAGTCCGAGTTGTTAAGCACAAGAACTTCCAGATTGACTATTAGGAGAACAAACTTTTAGCTGATTTTGATGGTCTATATTTTTCAATATATATTTGGCAGGTGCACCATGACCAGTATGCTCTAGTGGTGACTACCGAAAGCATTACTCAACACTACTACACAGGTAAGGATCGCTCAAAAATAGCAGTCAATTGCCTTTTCCGCCTTGGTGGAGCTGCAATATTACTCTCAAATCATTCATCAGATAGAAATTCATCCAAGTACCAACTAATGCATGCAGTCCACAACAACAATGCGAGTTCTGATCTTTCATACAACTCTATTTTTCGAGAAGAAGATGATGAGGGCATCACTGGGATCTCTATAACAAAAGACCTCTTGGTCGCAGCTAAAAGCGCCATTGAATCAAATCTAGTCATGCTTGGCCCCTTAGTACTTCCCATTTCTGAGAAAATTAAGTTTTTGAAAAATTTATTGGTTAAAAGATATTATAACGATAAAGTGACACGATATGTACCTAAGTTCAGTAAATGCCTTGATCATTTTTTCCCGCATGTAGGAGGGAAACCAGTGTTGGATGAGTTGCAAAAAATTTTAGGGTTTGGTGATTCTGTCATGGAAGCATCTCGAATGACTTTATATAGATTTGGTAATACTTCAAGTAGTTCAGTGTGGTATGAGATAGCCTATGCTGAAGCCAAAGGTAGGATCAAGAAAGGTGATCGTCTATGGCAAATTGCTTTTGGATCTGGCTTCAAATGTAGTAGTTTGATTTGGTGTGCCATGAAGGCAATTGATTATGGGGAGATGAATCCATGGAGTGAAGAGATCGATCAATATCCTATCAACTTGGACAAAATTGGATCACTGGACCCGGGTATGTTCTTTTTTGAACAACCAAAGTGAGCATGGACCACTGTTGCGTGTCGTTTACAGTCTTGAGATGAATCAATATTATTTTGTCTTTAATTATCTCGAAATGTGTAACGATGTATTTCATGATAAGAATTTGTGTCGGAGTGTATCACTACATCACTGAAATGAATTTGAACATGAATGGAATGAGCTAAAAAAATATAATAAAATTGAAAATAGAATGAATTTGAAAACGAGAATGACATGTTTGGTATACTCTAGGAATGAAGATAAGAATATATATATATATATATATATATATATATATATATATATATATATATATATATATATTGATTCCAAACCCATAATTATCAGTATACAAAAGTAGTAATAGAATGATTTGTATAATATGACAAAATTGTCTTTTTATTATACAAGTAGTAACTGACGGGTAAACTGATATATTATAACTAACAGGTAAAATGATAGGTTTTGGTAACGGGTGGGTCATGATTATTATTTATTATTTTTATTATGTTTATGTTGTTCATGGTAAAATCCAATAACAAAAATTGATAGGTAAAACGATAGGTTTTGGTGTTTATAAGTAGTAACTAACGGATAAACTAATATATTTTGATTTTAGACGTTAAAAAAAAAAAATCCAAAACTCAATTATTAATTTATTATATAATATATAATGTATATATGTCTACATATATAATATAATATTTATAGTTGATGAAAATATTAAAATATTTTTTATTGAAATATGTATGAGAGAGTTGTGCTACTACTACTATTTTTTAACTATTAGATTTTGTTAAAATACTTCAGTGTCGTCAACACCATGGACTGACTTAGATCATTTTTAATTGAGTCATATTCTATTCATATTATGACAAGCATTTTACATACTCAAAATCGAACAAATCCTAAATATTGTCTATTTGTAAGTTGAGAGTATTTACTTATTTTCTCCTTGTTTACTAATTAGAAATGCTAAGTAAAAAGATTAAAATTAAAAGTTTGTATTTGTAGATTTTAAAAAAGATATATTGTATTTTTAATTTTTTTACATTTAAATTAATATTATTTTTCATATTTTTGGACTCTTTTTCTATTTTTTTTATTAAAATTATCGGTTTCGGCTTCGGTTATCAATGATTTTTGTTTCGATTTTAGATAATGATTTTTAAAACAATCAGTTTCTGATTTGGGTTTCGGGTTTAGGTTATGATGAACGCTTTCAATTTTGGTTTTTTCAAAAATCGCGGTTAACCAAACCGCTGATATTCCAAGTATAAAAGTTATATTTTTATGGGGGTATATTAGTCATTTGAGATATAAGTTTATTCCCAAGTACATGACAACGAGCTAATCTTATGTGTTGTTCTGGAATGACTAATCTCATATACAGAAGAATGAGATTCTCAAGTTTATTCTTTCATATCAAGCATTAGAATCATAATGGGTTAAGAATGAAATGTCATTCCATTCTCAACTTATTCCAGTATATTAATCGCTGCCTAAATGTATGACCTGATCACCAACCTCTAGCTCTCTCTCAATTAATAAATTTCTTCAACTAAATATAGTAACTTTTGCTTGCTTGTCTAGTTGTGTTTGCCTCTTTGGTGCTATATTACATTAAAGAGTGATGCATAGACCTGGCTTCAATAACATTTTGGAAAAAGCTTTAAAACGTTACCACTGGCTATTTGGTCTAGTGGTATGATTATCACTTATGATACGAGAGATCTAGAGATTTATTTTCGTATGTAATATTCTAAATGATATAAAATAATCTAGAATTTCCTTGAATAACAATAATAATAAGCTTTAAAAAGTCTGAAATATTTTAATATTCCAAACACAAAAATGTGGATCCTACCCTATATGTGTTTCCACGCACCCAACCGTAACGGTGGAGCACATCTATGTACGTAAAAGAGGAGGATGGAATTGTACATCAGATTTGCTGGTATATGTTTATTTAGTTCACATATACGAATGTTTAAAATCACATTTCCAAGTTTCTGATTGCTTATATCAAATTTCATATGGCCTATTGATAAAATAAAATAAAAAGAGAGAGAATTTCCTATTGCCTTTAGCGGCTGAGCACTAAAGAACCAACTTTGACTATGAAATTTGGGATTTCCGAATTGGCAATCATACTTTTTAAATTATTTTAATGTACTTTTGTAATTATTGGTAATTTTAAATTTGAAACCGATGTAACGAATTATATGTGGACATAATTTTACTCTTGTCCGTGTGTAAAGCTGTCCCTTACTCTCGTAAGTGATCTCCTGGGTTGTTTTGGGTTTTAAACGCGATACTATATTAACTAACAATGGGGTTTGTTAAAGGACGTTAAATAATTAGATGGCACGTACCCATGCACATAGAGCCAAAAGAAAATTCCACACGGTGGTGATTGGGGATAATATGTCGTACAACTATACGCAATAATGATTGTACAAGTCTGTTACGATCACGCCCTTTGGCAAGCACCTACGCCTATATATTGAGCACCTATAACCAACACCTGATAACCCTTAATGATCGTCTCTCAGAGCAACCCACAGCTCCGAAATGTTTTTCCTATTTTCCTCCTCCCAAAAACCTTTCACTTCACCGCTCAGATTTGAGCAAAGCTCATGGCCAACGACCACCGCAAACCGCCTCAACTTTCAGGCAAAGCTTGGGCCTCAAGCAATGACAAGCTTGAAGGTTGACCAAAGTTCCTGGCCACCCACCTCCACAACCAGTTTGAACTTTCAGCCAAAGCCTTGGCCACCGATTACTGCAAACTGCCTCAATTTTCAGCCAAAGCTTTGGCCACAAGCAATGGCAAACTTGAAGGTTGACCAGAGTTCGTGGCCACACACCTCCACAACCAGTTTCAACTTTCGGCCAAATCCTTGGCCACCCACAGTGGCAAAGAAGTCTAGCATTAACTATCAGGCCTCAACTGATAACAATGATGGAGAGTCCAAAAAAAGAAAAATGTATGGTTTTGCAGTTACTGTAAAGATTGTTAAGAACTTGAGAAAAAAAATAAACTTTGGATGGATCCTTAACAATCTTTATAGTAACAAAGCCAGACATTTTCCTTTTTTTTTTTGACTCCTCGTCATTGTTATCAGTTGAGACCTGGCAGTTAATGCTAGACTTCTTTGCTGTTGTGGGTGGCCAAGGATTTGGCCGAAAGTTGAAACTTGTGTGGAGGTGGGTGGCCACAAACTCTGGTCAACCTTCAAGTTTGCCATTACTTGTGGCCAAAGCTTTGGCTGAAAGTTGAGGCAGTTTGTCGTGGTCAGTGGCCAAGGCTTTGGCTGAAAGTTCAAACTGGTTGCGGAGGTGGGTGACCAGGAACTTTGGTCAACCTTCAAGCTTGCCATTGCTTGAGGCCAAAGCTTTGCCTGAAAGTTGAGGCAGTTTGCGGTGGTCGTTGGCCACGAGCTTTGCTCAAATCTGAGCGGTGGAGTGAAAGGTTTTTGGGAGGAGGAAAATAGTGAAGAGAGTGTTTTATTCATCATACAGGTACCGTTGTCCAATCTGCTCAAAGTCGGTGCTTGACATGACAAGGAATTGGGAAAGATTAGATCAAGAGGTATTTTCGTGTTTCATCTAATTTTGTCATGGCAAATATTTGCTATAGATGCCTATATATTGATGTCAATTTTTTGTTTTCTTGGTATAGATAGAAGCTACTGTCTACTGGCATACTTGAGGAATACAGATATGAGGTAAGTTACATCTTTATATTCCTCTTTATACAGTGGTCCGTCCAATTATGTGGTTGCCCTTTCATTTTATCTCATTTCGGAAGATCTTCAAAAGTTTATCCTGCAAGTTGAATATTGATGTCTAAATTTCTTATTCAAGTTTGCATTTAGCGATTAGATTTTTGTCCTGTCGAATGCTGGGTGTTCGGATGTGAAGTGTGATATTTTCTTCTAAATGGAACTTCTGATAACAGGTCGCGATACTCTGCAATGACTGCAACAATACTAGCAAAGCATTTTTTCACATCTTTGGCCACAAGTGCAAGAACTGTAATTCATATAACACCCGCATGATAACCAATGGGGAGAATCATCAATGACCTTATTCAGCTTAACAGGAAAATTGGATCATCGATGACATACGCGCTCTCTATTAATTGGTTGTGATGCATTTTTACTGTAGTCGACTAAATGAGTATATTTTGATAATCACTTGACATTTTCTTCTTTTTTCCTTTTTCCTTTCCAATAGCTTCGCATTTTAATTTGTGAAGATTCAGTTTATTGTTCTAGTCTCTTGCACTGAGAGAAGAATGCACAATAAATGTTGGCCACTCATATTGTGTTGGCCCCATGTATGGCTTTGAAACCGTTGGGGAGTTGAACATGTAAAATTTGCTCGTTTTGGAGGGTAAGCAAGTTGTGGTGGCTCTTCATACTCTTTTGACCCATCGTCCAGATTTTGGTTCCTCATAATGCTTTCACTGAGTTTGAAGGAACTAAGACTGGGCTTCTCCTTCATTCCCGTAAAGGTAGGATCGGTTGGGTTGTTAGGCCAACTCCAACAGCTTCTCTATTTTATTTTTCTATATGTAGAGATTTTGAACAATTTCTCTACATTTACAGATTCTCTATTTTAGTTTTACTCCAATAGCTTCTCTATATTTACTCAATCTCTGTTTTTAGAAAATCTATATTTCAATTTCACTCCAACAGCTTCTCTATTTCAATTTTATTCCAACAACTTCTCTACATTTACTCAATTTTTATTTTTAGAGAATTTGTAGATAATCTCTATATGTGGAGATACTGAATTCAATTGTAGAGATTCTCTACAAGTTCTCTACATTGTAGAGAATTTGTAGAGATGTTGTTGGAGACAAAAGTCTCTAAAAGCATCTCTACATGTAGAGATTTTAACATTTTACATATACTGCTGGAGTTGGCCTTACAATCTCTAGCAGACATGAGGTGAAATTATGATGCAGTTATAATGAAATGATATAAATTATCATCACTTTATCAACATTGATTTCAATTATGACATTATAGTATTAGGAGAGTATTCAATTCCATTCATAAACTATATGTCGCAATCATTAAATTTTATCCCCGTTAAGGTTGAACCATTGTAATTCAAGTCTTTTTGTTGAAAGATACCTTTTTCACCACACGATCTACTCATACCCAAAATATGATGAAAATTTTGTTATAAATTACCTTTTTTCTTATCGGGCTGAGGACTAAAATAAAAGTATGTTTGAGTTTGGATTTGTTGTTTAAAATATGTTAAACAGGTATGAAACAAACCACTGTTTCTACTATATATGGGATGAATTCTTCTTAAAGTAACTCTTTTAAGAATCTCTGATACTGAAAATTGCCATAATTGTTTACCTACCGTCTTTGGCCTTGTGTAATGAAGCTACGCAGAAACAATTTGTGGACGAAGTCAAAGAAATCAAAATCGATCTATTGTAATTCCAATGCTGATGACATCAATTTTCAACTCCCATCTAGTAAATTATAGAAAAATAAATAAGCTGTTGTTGGGACTATGCAATCGACGCGTATACATAATATAGTCTATGTCTTGTCTAAGTGTTGTTATATTTTTTGAAATTGGACAATTTTAACGCGAGTTTCAAATCTTTTCAAAAAAAATCTCTCGACAATGAAAAAAAATTGATAATACATACATAATATTTCTTGTGATTTTCTGCATTGTTCCAATTCTAGTAGGAGATATTTTGCTGAGACTGACCAATTAAAAGTTCTCTTCCTACCTAATACGAGCGTTGGCATCTTCGAGCAAGTTCTGCAGTTACGCTTTCTCGATAACTTTCTTGACTTTTTTTTTTTTTTTTGGGGGGGGGGGGGGTGGTTGGTGTCGATACCTCTCTTGACAATATTAATATCTGTCTTTTTGCAAGAAAAAGTTCAAAAGCAGCTGAAAGTAATGTGTTCCATAATATCTCCTTTTGTTTACCCTTTATATGGATTTCTTAGTTGGCTCTGCGTCTTGGACAACAACAGAGACCCCCCATGCTCCCTTCAATTCATTTTTTTTTTTTTTGTCTCTTTGTTGATGACTAGAAATCAAAGGCGATACCATATTGACATATTTGAATCCCTCTCATTATATAAATGCACATTTTTACTTTAGGGTATTAGCTCTACTCCTATGATAAACATTGTGTAAAACTCTTCGAACTCATACCAAGGTTCAAAAATCAAATCTCATCACACATGACTCTGCTCAAAATTAAGAGGCATGGTCTAATTTAGTTAGACATAAAATTTACCAAAATTGGCATTAAGGAGAAGAAGTTCTTGATTTATTTCGCTCGTATTCCAAACACTCTACTACAAAATTAATCCCTTCGAATTATGCTTCCTTCTTTGCGCTTGGGTGAGTAACCCAAAGGTAGACCAAACACATAGTTGTCATCACACATGACCCTCCTCAAAATTTACCAAAACTGGCATTAAGAAGATTAAGTTTTTGATTTATTTCGCTCGTATTCCAAACACTCTACTACAAAGCTAATCCTTCCCTCTTTGCGCTTGGGTGAGTAACCCAATGATAGACCAAACACATAGTTATGAAAAGCAATTTTGTTTCCATTTCTTAATGATGTGGGTAGCGCGGTTGATTGTGTGCCAAGGGAAGGCAATTTTCTAGAGGCAACTACCAAGTCAAGCCTTAAAGTCAATGAGAAATGCTCCAATCCTTATCAAGAATATTTTGGTCATAAACCCATTGTCTCTTTTAATTTGTTTACTTTCAGCCTCATTGTGCATACATGATTATTTTTTTAATTTCAAGGAAAGTTTAAGGAAAGTTTAGTTGATATTTCTCACAAATACAACGATTTGAAATAGTCACTAGTACTATTTAATTATTATTATAGATGATATTTTACTTTTTTTTATCTTATTTCAAAAAGTCTTCAACATCATTTGAAATATTTTCAATGGTGGAGTTTCCCATCCCTCTTTTGTGCTAAAAAATATATATATTAAATGACAAATATTTATTTATAGCAAAAAAAAAAGTATCATATAAAAATAAATAAAATATCAAATGAGTGATATATAAGTGTGCAAGAAAGAATTACTTAACGGGGTCCCGCTTCCTTTTTGGGCCCTAATGGTTTCTGCTTTCTAATTTCACATGAAAGAAGGATAAAAAGAGTCACAAGATCTATTGACACGTGCTCAGTCATTGCCTTGTACATAGTACTTCCCAACTAAAAACTATAATCTATTGACCCCTTGTTTTTTTTTTGCTAGGCATTGACCCCTTGTTTATGTTATACTGACCTGCACAATATAACTATGGAATGCGATAATATTTATTTTATTTTGAAAAAATAGTATAGCATAAATTATGACATGACATGTTCTATAAACATAGCAATCTAAATTCTAGTATATTGAGAATTAAGCACATATATAGCATAAGTTCTTTAAAATAAAAAGTAAATGTTGCACTAAACTTATCAATAAGTCGTCATGCATGGGACAATTGCAAAAGCATAATATATAGTGAAGTAAATATTTTATGATTGACAGTTCAAATTAATATAGTGTGACTTAACAAATGAGATTAACATTATATTAGTAGAAAACACAATTAATTTGATTTCCAAAATTTTTATGTGAGATACCTTTAATATGTGTGAAACAAATAATATAATATATGTATCATATTGACACATGTGTCTGGATATTTTTTTTACAATTTTTAATTTTTAAATATGTTTTTGCTGTGTAAGGGAAGTGTCAAATTGTGTCCAATTAGGATCATCCTAACATCTATTATTTCGTAATATGTGTTTAAAAAATCAACAGTTAATTTATAGTTATTATTATTATTTTATTATTGTTGAATCAAATAACGAAAGATCATATCTAGTCTACGTATGTGTATTGAAGCTACATCTCTTATTAATAACTACTTTGCTGTAACTGTAATTTACTTTCATTTACAAACCCATTCACACAAACAACATAAGAAGCGCTGAAGCGATAAGGTTGTTTGTTCCTCAACATCACTCCCTCTTTCTCACATACACACACTACACACACTGTACTCTCTTTACAACAATTTATCATATGATCACATAGCTATTCAGCAAAAAAAAAAAAAAAAAAAAGTATCAATTGATATGATGAGTACACAAAAGCAAGATGATCATCAACGGCTCTGCGATTTCTGCAGCGAAGCGAAAGCATTATTGTACTGCAGAGCAACAAACCTGCTTTTGACGAAGCACACAAGATGGCTGCTCTGCGACGCATGTGATTCCTCCCCAGTCTCCATCTTCTGCTGCACAGACAATAGTGTTCTTTGCCAGAATTGTGATTGGGAAGCCCACAAAGCAAGCCCATCATCTTTACTAGGCCTCTTGATGGCTTCACTGGCTGTCCTTCTGTTTCTGAGCTCTTGGGTCTTCTTGGGCTTGATGATTTGGGCAAGAAGGCCCTTTTCGTTCGAACTTAAATAGTGTTTGGAAGTACTTGATGTGTATAATTTATTTGATTTATAAATAAATTTTATAATTATTTGTATTTATAAATAAATTTCTTTATTTGAAATTGTAAAACAATATTAAGTCAATCAGGACAAAGACAGAATTTCGATGTTGGGGGGCCAAGATTAAGCTAATATGAATAAAGATACTATTTAGGTATATATATATATATATATACTATTTATCCTATTTAGTTTATGAAGTTGTACTCGTCTCTCTTTCATGAATTATAGTTCATCAATTATCGTATCAACAGAATATTTATAGCAAAATAATTTTTAGACTTGTTCAACTTTACTTGAAAATAATTTTAAGAAATTAGAATAACTAAAATAATCTCACTTGAGTTTTTTATATAAAAAATTCCAAACATACTTTCAAATTCTATAGCTCATTCACGGTTTAATTTAGTTTTAAATAATATTTAATTACTAGTTATCTGGGATCCATTTTTTTCATATCAACAGAAACTGAAAAATACAAATCATACGAATGTGGCCTATAATTGACTAGGAAAATATATATTGTTGACTAGAAAATAAAATCCCAATGATATGTTATTGAATGGAAAAAAAATCTATGATTGACTAGAAAAAAATTAAATAAATTATGCTTGATTGAAATTTATCTACTAAAATTATCTATTTATTACATAAAACTAACCATAAGATATAATTAACAAAGAATATCCACTAAAAAAATATATATTATGAAAAGCAATTTAATCAAATTGATTACCTTAGTTAGTGACTTGTCCCAAGAGTCAAGATGCTTACGCATTGGAAAAAAAAAAGAGTAGATTAATAAAATAAATTACAAATAAAATTATATAACCAAACAAAACAAATAAAAAAAAAAATTTTACTGAAAAATTACCTTTAAATTTGTGTGCCTGTTTTATGTGTTTTTTATTTAATGAGAATTAAAATTTTAGGAAGAAGGAATTTGGGGGGAGATGGAGGAAAATGGAGTTGGAGTTTTAGTTTTAGGAAGAATAAAGTTGGGGTTTCAGAATAAATGGGGAAGATGGAAGAAGAATGTGCTGGTTTTTTTTAAAAAAAGTCAAAAGAGTCATGATTGAAAGGAAAATTGGTAAAAGAATAAAAGTAATAAAAAGTGGTAAAAAAGACGTGGATAATTGCATGTAGGGTAAGATTTGTTTATTTCTTTGATTCTTTTAACGGTTAGGAAAAGTGAAGACAGAAATGAGAGAACTGAAAATAGAATAGGAAGAGGAAAAAAGGAATTTGGGGGGCCGAAATGGTTTTCAAAAATAAAAAAATTACATAGGTAAATTTTTTTTTTACGGAAACTTGGTGGGGCCTGGGCTCTCTTAGCCCTTAATTGGCTCTGTCTCTGAAATCAATTATGTTATTTGTAAATATAAATTATGTTTAAAATATATGTAAAATTAATATTAATACTTTTATTTTACTTAAATACCCTTGTTTATTATCTTGAAATTAGGCTTGTCATAACTTATTTCTTTATCATCTCGTGTCAAATACAACAAAGGATATCGTCGTTATCTTCCTAAGGCTTCAGTTCACTGCCAAAAGTCTATACCACGCGTCTTTATGCCGTTGTAATTTGTACAGCTTCTGGTCCCTTGCTGTTTATTTAACAAGAAGCTTCCTGCTTTTGTTTGAAAGGCAGAACTACCCTACCCGACCCAGACCCAACAAACCTCGTTGCCGCTAGAAAATAAAACATGGAAAAGGCAGTATAAAAAGAATTAAGACAGTTCTCAGTCATTTTAGCAAAAGAAACTTATTTCAGACAATAAACTATCAAGTTCGATAGATTTTGGGTTTTACCTTACAACATGCATCTTTTGTAAAGCTATTCTCATTTGAGTCTTTATAATAGATATTTTAGAGACCTATATAAAGATCAAAATTAATTTTAGAGACCAAGACAAAAAAATTATTTTAGAAACTCATTTAAAGACCAAGGTAAAAAAAAGATCCTCAGTGACAGTTTCTATAAAATTGAGTCTCTATATCGTGTTAATTTTAATTTTACATAATAATTTGATTATGTGTAATTTTTATCGTGTGTTACTTTTTTTTAATTAATTGTTATTTAGATTGTCTCAATTTTTTTAACGAATATTTCAAGCAAAAAATAAATAATTTACGACGAAGATAACGTTTAAAAAATTAGGATTACGTTTAATTACATAATTGCATTTTGAATAAAACTAATTAAAAATCTCTAATTAAAAAAAACCCTACGTAAAAAAAAATCTTAATTAAAAACCCTAATTAATTTACCCACTAATTATAATTTTCTCGTGTGTTATGTTTATATTTATTTATTTGTTCTTCATTTTATTCAATTTGTAAATTAATTAATTTTATTAATTTAATCACAAATCTTTTATCTAAATAATACTCATTGGATTGTATTTTCTATCATCAATCTCATCCGTCCGTTTGTTATCTCAACATCAAATATCTTATCGAAACAACATCCATTGGATTGGATTACCTTTCCTCAATCTCATCCGTCCGTTTGTTATTGCAATCACAAATCTTTTATCTAAATAATACCCATTAGATTGGATTTTATATCATCAATCTCATTCGTCTGTTTGTTATCTCAATATCAAATATATTATCCAAACACCATCCATTAGATTAGATTTCCTTTCCTCAATCTCATCCATTCATTTCCTAATTAAAAAAATAAGCTAAACTAAAAAAACATAAAAAAAAAACAAAAACTAAAAAAACATTAAAAAATAAAAAACAAAACCCTAATTAAATATATTATTAAAATATAATTCAAAAAATATAATTAAAAAAATAACCTAAAATAAAAAAACATAAAAAAATAACCTAAACTAAAATAATATTAAAAAATAAAAAACAAAACCATAATTAAATATATTAAAAAACTTAATTAAAAAATAACATAAACTAAAAAAATATAAAAAAAATAACCTAAACTAAAAAAAATTAAAAAATAGAATACAAAACTCTAATTAAATATATTAAAAAAAATTTAATTAAAAAATAACCTAAACTAAAAAAACATTAAAAAATAAAATACAAAACTCTAATTAAATATATTAAAAATTTTAATTAAAAAAATATAAAAAATAACCAAAATATATTAAATAACTTAATTAAAAAATTTGTAATTAAAAACCCTAACTTTAAAAGCACCCCCCTCCCCCCACAATATATTTTCCTCAATCCCTCCCCAAGTGCACCCCCTCCCCTCCCCTCCCCTCCCCTCCCGCCTTCTTCCTTCTCTGCAGCGCCGCTGTACCCCCCTCCCTTTCTTTTGCAGATCTATATACACACACACAATATATATATATATATATATATATATATATATATATATATATATATGTGTGTGTGTGTGTGTGTGTGTGTGTGTTTGTATGTGTAGCGACCTCCTTCCCCCCTTCCCCCTCCCCTTGCCCCTACACCTGTCCTTGCCTTTCCTTCAGATCTATATACACACATACACACACATATATATATATATATATGAATGTCATATATATATATATATATATATATATATATATGTGTGTGTGTGTGTGTGTGTTTGTATGTACTGCGCCCCTTCCCCCCCTTCCCCCCTCTCGTCCCCTCGCCCTCGCCCCCCGCGCATATCTATATACACAAACACAAACACATATATACATATATATATTTATGTATATACATAGATATATATATATATATATATATATATATATATATATATATATCTATGTATATATATATATATATATATATATATATCTATGTATATATATATATATATATATATCTATGTATATACATAAATATATATATGTATATATGTGTGTGTGTGTGTGAGTTTATATGTGATGCGTCCTTCCCCCCCCCCCCCTCCTCCCTCCCCCCCCCCCCCCCCACTCTCCCCCTCCCACTGCCTCTTTTTACCTTTTTTCTGTTTATTGAGCCAAATTTGCGTTTTTTGTTTTAAATCTTTGGTATGTTGAAAGATTTCTGATATGTGTTGATGGTATTTTTGTTTCCAGATTTGCTTGCATATATACATGAATTTCAACGGATCAAATTTTTTTTTTTTAGCTTTGCAACGGCTTTATTGTCAGCATATGTTGGCTTTTTTTTTTTTTTTGGTTTTTTCTTGTCTGATTAAAATAAAAAATTCTGTAAATTTTTTTTTTTTTCAGATCTGACGATTTGACTTTGTCAGAGTGTCAGATCGACACATGTTTCAAAATAGAGACTTGTTTTTGTCTTTTTGTGTAGTCTCTATTTTCTTCAACAAATTTGTTGAAAAAAATGAAGACCAGGTGCTGATTTGGCTCCTCAAGGCTGTTGCGATGTCATTTTTTTGCCAAAAAATATCAAATAGTATTTTAGAGACTTCCATTAGTGTTGGTTTTTTCTCAATGGAGTCTCTAAAAACAACAATCATTGTTGTTTAGAGACTCCATTGAAGATGCCCTAAGTGCCTTTATTTTGCACTCAATAAATAGTAAGTAATTTCCGGAAAGAATACTTAGTTCCACAAATAAGCCTACTCTTTATTAAGCAAATGTCTTAACACCATTTCACATGCCACGCAACTACATATACAAGGAAAATTGAAGGCTACAATGGCACGAAAATTTTACCATTTGCGACATGGAACATCAAGCCATAGTCAGAACGGACGCTGAGATTACTTCCAATGGCTTCCCAGAGTTGTTTCCGATGCGGCTTTGGCGTCCTCGTCATTCTCTCAATCCTTAGATTCTTACTTCCTTCACACACCAAAAAGGAGAAAGGCAATTCAAATTTAATAAAGCTAAATAGACGGAACAAATCGATGAATTGACACATTTGTCTCCTACCTCTTGTTTCGAACAAATCCTTAAATGGTTTTAAATCCTAAAAGTAATGGAATATACAAATCTCCAGATCAAGAGGTTGAGAAATGAGAATCACCATAACACTAGACATCATATATAGCAGAACTGAAAGAATTCATCACACCGAATACTATTACAATCAACTATGTTATTATATATAGTATTATATGTCTCAGACAAAATATTCAACAGTTAATATGTTGTTATCACTACATTATTGAATGTAATAAGTAATCGATACCCTTACAGTAAAAAAATAGAAGGGACGATTAATCGATCCGAAGGTTGGACGAAGTCCTCTGACATTAAAACCCACAAAAAAGGGGTAAAAGGGGTTAAAAGGGAGGCAAAAAGGCCAAAATTTCAGGGCTCGTCTTCCATAATACAAGCTAAGCCACTAGTTATCTTGACACTGCCATGAGAATTCTTTAGTTTGATCTCCGGTGGCTCCTGTTGCTCCACCACCAGAGTCTCCTCATTCTTGTCAGAACCATTAGACAGAGAAAAAACATCTTCAACACTGTTATCAATCACAGCCGGAGAGCTTTTGTCACCGAAGATCAGCTCAGACTCTATGGCAGAACACTTGTTTTGAACCAAAGACTCTTCCTTTCCGAGTTTCGGGACAGTTTCAGCACAAGCACTGCTGCCAATGGAACTCAGAAGGTCGGAAGTTGGTATGCCTGTTGGGGTTGTTCGAATGTATACAGAGAGCCATTTGCCTTTGACATACTCAGCTTTACGCCATGGTGGAAAGGCCATCCCTTTCTTCTTCAAACTCTGTTTTGTTGCCTCTGAAACTAGGCATATAATCCTCTGTAATCGATTTGCTTTACCCACAAATATAACAGGCAAGGTTTGAAGGATCGTTCTATACTTTTTAGTGGCCCTTGCAATCTCAAACTCCGATCTGAAATCAATGTCATGATCAAATTATCGACATTGATTAGAAATTCCCTTACATTTATCTATTTAACGGTCAATGGTTCGAGCGAGATAAAACACTAAAATATCTTTATATTTATCGATTATAGATTACGTGGCAAAAAATAATAATAATAATGTCAAATGTGTACAAAATATATTCTAAAAAATTAGCTATTATTGCACAAACTATATTCCAAAATAAAAAAATTAAAACAAAATGACCTTATTGTCAAAATTTTCAAAGCCAAAATCTGCATAAAATATATCAAAAGAGTATATAACAAAATGCCCTTATTGTCAAAATTCTCAAATGTCTACAACATCACCATCATTATCAATAACTATTCGCGAAAATTTTAGATTGAAAATAAACAATAAAAAGATTTACTCGCATTAGGCCAAACATGTCAAAAAATTCTTAGAATGAAAATCCGATAACAAATATGTAAGAAAATATCTTTTCACCTTTGTAAGTGCTATGTGCATGTAGTATTAGGTAGAGAAATTTATAGAGGGCAGCAAAATTAATTAACCATACAAAACATAAAACCCTATATTATGTTATGCAGTAATATACATGAATATATATATTATATTATAATCTGTAAAGATTTTCCTATGAAAATTATAAAGTTTCACATCTTCATGAAAAATAACCAAAAAATAATAATAATAACCTCAAAAAAATCGGACCAAGACTCACCAATTCACGCCACAACCAGCACAATTTTGATTCGCCATGTCACCGACCCACCCAATTTAAATTCACATACACCAGCCACTCACAGTAAACTCATCTCACCTTCATAGCCCCACAATTTATTTTAGTCTGGAGCTTAATTTTCAACGGAGTAAAGAGGCAGCTTAATCCACACCAATAAAGACGAAAATAAAATTTATGTTACAACAAAAGAGAGATAAAAAATTTAGAAAAAAATATCAATAGACATTAGCAAAAACTCATTTTTAACAATGATTTTAACTAATTTGCACTAAAACTTAAACAAAATTTATGAAAATATAATCTTTATACGCATAAAATACCAAAACATATGAGCTCAAAAAAAAAAAAATCTCAAAAAATGATTTTAAAAAAATGCAATCTTTATATACATAAATCAACAAAAAAAAAATTACAAAAAAAAGCCAACACCCTGTCGACGTCTTTCTTTTACCTCCACTGTTTTTGTTTTTTTTTTTACTACCTCTACTGTTTACTTCTCCAAGAAAAAAAAAAAAGAAACCAACACCCAAATAATCAAACATGTACCTTTTACTGAAGATGATGGTAAGGAAGCTGCCAACCATTTTTCCTCCTCGTTGTAGCCAAGAAAATAGTCACAATTCCCTGCAAAACGGAAGTGCTGTGGGTATGTGTGTTGGTAGTGTGAGTGTGTGTGTGAGTGTGTCTGTTGAAGGAAGAGAAGATGAGAGAGAGTTGAGCCAAAAAAAAAAGTCAAATCAGGTGTGCAAATCCATTCTTTTTTTTGTGTGTGGGTAAAATGTCTATTTTGCCTTTGTTTCAGTTACACTTAACGTCATCCACTTAACGAAAGAAGTAAATTGGTATTTTCACAAAACATCGGGACCCGTTTGGTTTTTAGTATAAATTTTAGGGACTAAATTGACCTTTTCCCAATTATTAAAGTTGCAGGGTACTTGATTTCATGTGGAGGCTAGCACCAACTCGACACGGGTCGACCGTAAATTGTTCATACAAGTCTAATCTTTTAGTCAGTCATACCGAGTTGATAAGTAAAATAAGTAAATATAAATAATTAAAAAAAATATCAACAACAATAGCTTTCTTATATCATAAATATCACATTTTAGTAAATAACAAAATATTAAACACCCTAGGTATAGGAGAACTGTTAATTCTTGACAAACTAAATAAAATTAACTATATAAATTTAATAATGCCAGTGTCCGTGTATTTCTATTGGAAGTCATCCCTTTGTTAACTACTAAACATATTATTGCAAAGGAGAAGAAAAAACTAGTAAAGGTTATCAAAGCTTTTGACCCGGTGCAACTTCAAGAAGCAAAGAATACCCCTTTCAAAAAGAAAAGCAAAAGGGAAAGAAAAGATAATGCGACACCTCTTTTTTTTTTTTTTGGAAAAAATGACCGACACAAATGACTCTCTCTCAAGATTGAAATTTAAAAATAGTCTAGTAATTAATTATTTTTCCTACTAAAAAAAATAAAAAATAACTCTTAATATTAAGTGAAACTCATATAATATAATTTTTTTTAAATTCTTTTATTCATCCGAATAGATAAAAAGAATAACTCTTATTTTAATCGTATTGTAAGACACATTAAATCAACCTAATAACTTCTCTTTTTCTTCCCGTGATCATAGGGAAACTATTAAAAACGCTAAGACTAACCAAAACATCTGAACAACTGTGCCTCATTTTTTTTTTTAATAAAATATATATTGTATAATGACTAAACCCCTCAATTGAAAGATGATGAGCACGGATAATAGTCTACTTTACCCTCAAAGTAAAATTACATTGTTGACCTTTTCATGTTTTACGAGAACAATACTAAAGCCTCAAGCAACAATCAAATCAACGTCTTTCACACCTGTAAAAGAACTGTTCACCTTCTCCGCAACAACTATCACAAACGAATTAGAAAAAAAAAATTATCACAAAGACCTCTCATATCTCTAATCTTCTTGGGTTTTTTCAACTGTTCATCTTTGCCATTAACGATCAGAAACATCCATAATCTTCTCTTGTCTTCCAGGTTGGTCGTGGATCTTCGTCTTTGATTTGATCTCTGACATTGCCGCCGCTATCTCCTTCTCTTGTAATTTTTTTATTTTCATCTTCATCTTTGTTATTTATTGTTTGCTTTGGTTTGCTATAAACATCAGCATTATCGACGATGAGATGACTAATTCCTATTCCCTTTTGGAATAGGAACAACCTTTTTCTTGATTAAACTACTTATTTTTTATCAAAAGTTATCACCAATTTTCATTGAATGTTTTGTGCTTGAAATACATTCTGGATGCAAAAAGAGTTCTCTGTTGGTCTCTATGTCTCTTGCTATTATAGGGTTAAAGTCATATGATCTAATATTTATGTATATGATTTTTTTATGGGGTTAAATTAATTTTTTTGCATAAAAATACTTTTAAAATACACATATTTTTAATAAAATTTTAGATTAAGTAAAAGTTATAACCCTGCTCGTTGTAAAGTAGCTATGTCTTTATCTTTCTTTGGTTAAACGTGCTTCATCCCCGCAAAAAAAAAAAAAGATTACATGTATGCTAAAAGCTAGGCGATAAAGCAGCAATTTTATCTTCTAACACAGTACCATGGAACTACAATTTTTGATGTGATCATTTACTTGATTTGCATTTTTGTCCTATATGCAGTTCTGCGAAGACAGAAGCAATGCAATGCAATGCTTTTGATAGAATTGGCATTAATTTATAGTATATCTGAATGAAAAAACATGAGTGCATCTTTCTGCACAGAGTCGGCATTAATTTGTGGGATAGCTGAATGAAGAAGCTTGCCTTATTGTTAAAGTAGACTCTTGTTATGATACGAGTTGATTTAAAAGTAGTAAGCATTATTTATGTAATAATAGGAAGTATTTGTGGCTTCTCACAAATAAGCCAGACGCTGAACACAAAGAATTCGTTTTACTTAAACAAGTTATTTTGCTTCTTCCACTTATGGTACTACCTTTTCTGATCTTGTCTTGAAGATCTTCTTTTAACATAGGGAAATTTTGATTATTAGGCCATAGGAATGTAACTAACCTCTGTGATAAAATATCACTTTTCTTTAGTTGATTCTTGAATAGGTTTTGACTAGTGGATCGTATTCAATTTGTATGATTTATCTCTTATTTAGCTGCGTACTTCATCATGCTCCATCGTGCAATTTTAAGAATCGATTTAGAATCATTTAGAATGACTGGAAGAGATTATATGTATGCTTAAAGCTAGGCAATAGAGCAGCAAACATAATTATGGCCTCCATGGCTCCTAAGCATCACTCATAGTTTGCAATCACTGAGCTTGGATACTCTTGTTGAAGTTTGATGACGATAGATTTTAGGATTAGTTCCAAAATTTTTGTTCAATGTGACTGGAAAACAATTGAGAGACAGAACCGATTCACATAATGGCAAGAGTAGAATGCAAAAGAAAGCTTATTTATCTTGATTATTTGAAAGCTTGCATCTCTTAGTATATATCTTTGTTTTTGGGAGATATGTGTATCTTTTATTCTTGATTTGTTGCTCATCATTTACACCATTTATGTGTCTTGAAATTATTTAGTTCTAGAAAGAATGGCACTAAGAAAAATATTTAAAACTCTTTGAAGACAATATTTGTAGTTGACACATGAAAATTGGTACATGTGCATCCTATATTTGTTGTTTAGAACTTGATATATGTAATCTGAAAAAAAAAAATATTATGATTTCAGCAACAATGGTGATAACAAGAAGAAGTGCATCTTTAGGAGAGACAGGTCCTAGTTCATCTTCATCCAAGAAGAAGAGAAAAATAGTAGCTGAGCCTAGTTTGAAGATAGTAAAGAGGCCAACAAATGCTTTCGGATTCTATATGTAAGTGTTGTATGTCGTTTACATTACTCATGAACTATGTTAGAAAATATTAATTGAGATTTGTCATTATTTTGTAGGAAAGAGCGATACAAGGAACTGAAAGAAGAAGTACCAACATTGGAGATAGATGACAAAGTAAGGAGAGTAATTGGTCGGGAATGGCGTGAGCTTAAGCCGAACCAAAAAGTTCAATATGAAAACATGGGTAAGAAAAGTTCTGATGAATATCGAAAAAAAAGGAAACGACTCATGGACAATAGCAAAAAGGTAATCCGAAATTAATCACAACGTACTTTTTTTCCTATTAAAATTGATTTGAAATTTATATCGTTCCTTATAATCTGGTGTTGTAGGATAATTTACAAACCCAATTATCCTTGCTAAAGATTGTTGAATTAAACAATAGTCTTTCTGAGGAACAAAAAATTGTTGTTGAAAGTATTGGGTTTGGGGGCTTGTTGCAATTGAAATGCACTGTTTTGAAGCATCCCTTATGTAGATGGCTAGTGGATAATTTTAATCCTGGTTCAAGTACGTTGGAGATCCATGGGCATGAAGTAAAGTTAACTAGCGCCGATGTAGGGATAATATTTGGTTTGCCCAATAGAGGACAACTTGTAGTTTGCAAGGGCCCAGACAATGAAATTGATGAATTATGTAAAATGTTTGAGGTTTTTAAATCACTTATATCATTGGGCAAGTTGAGTAATAAGATTACGGAATACAAGAGCGCTGGGCCAGAATTTAAAGCAATGTACTGTATATTTGCTTTAGGATATTTGTTATGCTCGATAACTGATTTCGCAGTGAAAAATGAGATGTTGCACACGGTGAAAAATGTTGATGCAATTTCACAGTTCAATTGGTCAAAATTTGTGTTGGATTCATTAGCAGATGAAATACAGCGTTCAAGACATTTGGAACAAAATTACATTGGTGGTTATCTATTTCTTTTGGTGGTAAGAGAATTATACTATCTCGTGAGTTTGATTTGTATTTAAGTAATTACTAATATGATAGTAGTTACTTGTATTAACTTGTTCAATTTTGTCATGCATATTTTCTTCTTTGAAAAATTCTATCCCGCTCATGAGAGACACTCTCCCCATAATCTTCACCCTTGTATTGCTTTTTGGACCAACAAAAATGTAAATAGAAGGTTAAAGCAATATGAAAGGTATGGAGGCTATGAGTGCGAGCGATCTATTTCTCGAGTTTCTAAAACGGGTGAAAGTAGTGATACAGAAGTTGGAATAAAAGATAGGTTGTTATTGGTTGAGAACGAAGTTGATGGGTTGACAGAAGAGGTGAAAGAAATGAAAAATATGTTTAAAGCTTTGTTGAACAAGGTTGAAAACATTGAGCGTATTTTGTTAAGAGCAGTTGTTGTAGAGAATGATGGTAATGATGGTGACGATGGGGGTCACAGTGATGAGTTGGATGATGAGGATGATACGCATGATAAGATTGGTGAGGATGATGGTGATTATGGTGATGACGATGTTGATGGTGATGATGATGATGATGATGATGGTAATAATGCTGATGATGGATATGATTGTGATCAAGGTAATAATTATAATGATAGTAATGATGATGGAGTTGACAAGGATGGTGATTTAGGGGGTGGTTTGGTGTTTAAAGGTGACAAAGAGAATAGTGAGAAGCGTATGAAGGTGGTAAAGATGGAGATGTGCATGTATCAACTATTGGCAATGAAAAGCAACCTGTTCAATGTGAGGAATCTGCCTCGTGCAATTCTCCTTTTAACATGGGTAATGCGACAAGTCAGTCCAATCCGAATCTTCGTAGGTGTTTGTTTCGAATCAACAATGATGCCAAGTTAAAAGATGCTGAGAATGTTAATATTACTTTAATTGAGGTGGGAAGTAAGACAGAAGGAAGTACTGAAGCACCAGAACATATGAAGTTGGAATTGGATTATAGGGAGGATGATAAAAAGTTGTTGTCATTTTTATTTTCATCCAATCTGCCTCCTGAGTAAGTTCTATACACTACAACATTTTTTTATACTACTGGGTGATTTGTACATTTCAGCCAATGCAATGATATGGTTTTTTACTTTAATGTCATAGGGAAGTTGTTGTAAGCGACAAAATGAGGCACCTTACAAGGAAGCAAATCCGTGGCCTTGAACCCATGAAGTTTTTAACTGGAAGTGTGGGTGTTTTATGAGACCTTTTATATACTTTTCATTAATCTCTTCACATTTACGAGACATATTTATTGATATTTTATCCATATTTAATCATTTTGTTTCAGATTATAGATACAGTGGCATGGTATTTGACATACAATGCGCGTTTGAAGGATTTTAAACTACCAAAGTGGTATTTGCCTACACTCGTCTCGGTATGTGAGCTTTATTTGAAGGTTGTACTAAATTTACTTGTAATACCATAAACTAATTTAATTAATGGTGAGATGTTATTAGTTGTAGCAACATATCTTGTCTAAAAATCAGCCTACTTGCGAAAAAATGAAAAGCAATTTTTTTGACAACAAATTCGCAGGATAATTATGTGATTGCCAGGAGGTAATTCTTGTTTTTATTTTTATTCCATCTTTTGATTTTAATGATGTCTTTAACAAGTAGTTACATACTTATTATGTTACTGTGATTTGTACGTATTTTTGTAGATTTACATACCAATTAATCATGGGCAAAGTCATTGGTATTTGTGTGCATTGACTTTCTCAATCAATCCATCAAGACATGTGATACATTTACGAAACCTAGCACTGAAACATCAATTGATTATGATGTTGGACGTGTGGTAAATTTTATTGGATTAAGTTATTTTCTATTGTACTACTTACTGTACATTGTGGTGTTGATTTTTTGGGATTCATTACTTTTAAATTTTAGATTACATATATGGACAACATGTTCAAAGAGTCGTACGGGCTTACATATAACAGGATGTCAAGTATAACCACATTCCGACGTGAACGGCCTGCATGGATCCCACGACAGGACAATGGTTAGGATTGCGGATTGTATGTTTGCTTGCTTATGGAGTCGTACGAGAGTATATGTTTATTGACGACACATGAAGGAGAAAAAGAACGAGAACGATTGGCTATAATGCTTTGGCGACATCCTTGCAACTATGAAAATCTGAAAAATATGTTGAAGTAGGAGATTAACTGACAATTGACCAGATTTTTGGCAAAATCTTTGGATATATAGTGATCAATTTTTGGTATTGTAAGTAAATAGGTCAAGTGGACACAACTCTATTGTAAAGTTTTTTCATTTACATGTATGATCACTTTTGACCATTGAAATGATTGTGTAAAGATTGCAAATTTCACATTTTCATTTGGGTTATTTTGAAGGTCTAATATGATATTATTTATGAAAATGGTTGATTTTTAGTATGTGAAGTGGGTAATTGCTCTGAATTGGAATTGATTTGAGTTGGGTTTGGATGGTGTGTTGAATTATTTTGTAATAGTAATGGCTTTGTATCTACTGTGTTAAGGAAAAAAAGTTTGTTTTTTGGCTTGTTAATATTTGTTTCTCTTGTTTCTTTGTTGAACAGGAAAAATAATTGAGGGGGTAAATGTGATTTTTCCTGTTATAACTATGGAAATATTTGGCTAATGGGAAACTGCTGCTTGCAGCATTTAGACATGATAAGAAATTTTGTAAACTAGCATAATGTTCATATTTATTTATGGGGCCATACGAATAAATTGCCTCAGTGATAAAGTTTTGCAATGGAGGAAGCAGTTTGGGCATAAGGCATAAGGCATTCGAATATTATCCTTTTTTTTTTCGGGCGTTGAGAGAGCAAAACTTTTAGTAGGGCTGATACCTTTCCGACCTTGTAACTTGTTTGACTAGAGCATCATCCACGCACAAAATTACATAATTTTAATTCCAGGTCAAAATGTGTTTGCATTAAGCAACGTTTTGGTTACATCATTCAAAGCAAAATATTAACAACCAATAATACAACCTACTATACTATCATTTCAAGTTCAACACAATAAGTAGTATCAACATAAATATATTACCAAAACAACAAAATCTAAGCAACCTAAGCATGTTTTTCATAGAATCAGCATCTTGGCTATTAAGTTGAGTGGGGTATGTGACCTTATCACTATCACATTCATCTAACTCCATTGTACTACTATCACCAGTCAAAGGAACAACAAGCTCTCCAGTTCTGCCCCAAGATATACATTTTGGGTTGCACCAACGGAAAAAGTCGCATGGATGACATTTATAGTATAACCACCCAATTGACTCCTTCTTCTCATCCTGCACAACAAGGATATCCATTGTCCATTGCAAAAATGACATCTTTTGGTTGTGTATCGCAAATCAATCAACATGCCCCTTGAATTCCTATATCCACCCCTTGAATTCCTATGTCCACTTATTGTTGACATGATTCCTGTTACAAGCCAAAAGACACGTGTAACTACAAAGTCAACCAAAAAATTTTGCATATTAGACATTTTTACAGTTGGGATTTCTAGCGTATAAATAAGTTTTACCAAAGAAATAAAAATTACATACCTTTGAATGACTTGTAACATGTGATGAGTAGAAAATTATAACGTTGCAATAGATCTAATGTGATTATATTTATCATTAATTTCTTATTATACAAAAATACATAAAATAAATACAAGAACTGAACCCCAATCTTGATTAAAAAGAACACTAAAAAATGCATGAAAATACTGATAACAACACAAGTGCAAGAAGAACACTAGAAATGCAATGTCAGCCACATTTTTTTTTATTTAGTATGATCAAATCTTCTTAGCAATATTTTGGCTACAAAAATAGGTATTGATGATTTTTTTGAGGTCAAGAAATCAACAAACAAGAATATCAGTTTTAGGGACAAGATCAGTGGGGTATATTCTAGGCAAAAAAAACAACACATGCTCAACCAACACTAAAAAATCATGAAAAAGAAATACTAAAAAATAGGACATGATCCGGCTATAGAGCTACACATTTGAGCACTTAGACCAAAAGGGGTAAACAAAAAACATAAAAGGAAATGGAACTACAACAACTGGATCTATACGATATAAGAGATAAATGAGCTGGAAAAAAAAAAAAACAAACCAAACACTTATTAAGTTAACCTTTGTAGAGTATATTCATAAATAAGCAAAAGAAAATCCATATGGTCAACCAATAAATTGATAGTCTGAACAAAAATGTAAAAAAAAAAGTAAAAAAAAAAAGAAAAAGATATACACTCACCGAGACGAGAAAACCACAACCACTTTACTAGCAAACTTTTCACGGAGGATGAATCAAACTCTAAATCAGGACCACAATGATAGCACAAAGAAGAAAAACTTTTTAAGAGAGAGAGGGAAAGAAGAAAAAAAGGATGAAGAAGGAGAGAGAAATTAGATTAAAAAGATGTAAGTTTCCAAGAAGAAAAGATTGCTACTGCTACTGGTACGTTGGGATTGGAGAGAGAAAATAATAATATGTCTAAATAGACTAATATAGTCTTTCCTTTTCAATTTAAACACGTTAGTGAAAGGGTTATATTGTAATTGTGTGAAAGAAGCATTTAATGTACTGAGTATGTCCTGTCATTTCATAAATGCAGCAAATCGCAAAATATCTGGCCATATCGTGCGCGCCAAAAATTCAAAAATAAAAAACCAAAATCGTTAACAAAATAATTATGAATAAATTTCTATAAATCACCTGATTATTGATCAATTGGGTCAGAAAATTGGCATATGAAATGACGAACTAAATGAAGCATTATCACCGTGTGCGGTAAAAAAATGGCTCATAACGAAATTACTAGTATCTCCATATCGTAGTGATATATTATCGTAACCATACCCAAACAAGTTAATACTGCTATTCTCATGCCTCAAATTTGGCGTTATGGATTGAGTAGGATTATCGTTCAAGCCGTAGTATGTTGAATTAGTATCATTTGGTGCATGATTGCGTTCTTTACGACACGTATTTACATGATGTCCAATATTCCTACAAAAACACGTCACGTTTTTCATTATAATAAAATTGAATATATTTTATTAATTCAATAAATAATATCACCAACCCGCATTTCTTACAACGTTTCAGTGCACGTTGTTTTTGACTATTTTTATCCCTTGTCCCTTTTGCTTTGGCAATTTTGGGATCTAAAACTTCAAATTCCACAGGTTGGGACGATTCCGCCTTATTTCCATCATTATTATCCTTCAACAGCCATAAATCCTTTGCACGAGTAGTTAGTTTTGCGATGCCATCAACGACTTATGTATATCCTTACAGTGTCATCTTCGCGTAATATCCCATTTCATTACACCTCAAGATTATGTAACCGTGTCGGGCCATCTCAATTTCGGTAGTCGTGCCGGATGACAAATTTTTATCACGGAAGTCCTGACTAATAACAGTTGTCCAACGTGGGTTGATACAAGATAGTGGGATATGCGTCAGTCCTTCGCACTTGACCACGTATACAATGTGCTTACATACCATTCCAGACGATTCAAATCTTAAACAATCGCAACTAATGAGTAGGTCATCCCGATTAAATAACACTTTACGAAACAACCCTTTGTTATTATAATCGGCTACCACATATGTGCGATCACTACCATTGACGTGGGAGATAACATGCTCGTGCCAAAGCATAGATTGCAACTGAATTTGTTTTTGGATCTTCTTGAAAATTGCTTGCGTAAACACACTGGCAGCATGATGCTCAAGTTCTACCAACGAGGTTCTCAACACCCGCTTCGTATAGTTTGTCAACACTTCTTGCCTGACATTGTTAATTCGGAGGCGTTCCAATCCTCTGTGGTAATCCCTAACGAAGTCTATCAGCTTCCTATTGCTCGCAAGAAACTTATTCAAGAATGCATTCATACCCTCGAAATGTTGAGTACTCTTGACTAGTGCGAAAAATTGACCTTGAAGGTATGCTTCAGACCACATGTGTCTCCTTTCGTACACATCCACAATCCACTTGTGATTCTCAATGCCGTGATGAACTACCATTTTCCTCCACTCAAATTCAAATTCCTCAATAGAACACTTGATAGACATCAATTTACTAAAAGTTTCCCCGAAATTATCAATATGCACATTTGAGGTTGCATTACGTCCAAGATGCCAACGAAAAAGCCTGTGTTTCGCATTTGGAAAGACAATGGCGATAGCTGCTTGCATTGACTTGTCTCCGTCGATAACCACTGACAATGGCATCTTGTTGTTCATCGCAGACATAAAAGTATTGAGCACCCATACATAGGACTCTATGCTCTCATTTTTAATTAATGCAGCACCAAAAATGCATGTGTTGCGATGATTGTTTGCCCCAACTAAGATAACTAAAGGAAACTTGTATGAATTGGTCTTATAGGTTGCATCAAATATCAATACATCCCCGAATACTGCGTACTCCTCCCTAGACCTTCCATCAGTCCAAAACAATTTATCAAGCCGGTTATCGTCATCAACTGTGTACTCAAAAAAGAACATTGGATCTCCTTCGGACTTCCCGTATAGGTACGCAAGCGCAATGCTAGCATCCCCATCGATGATTTCTTTTTGGCAATCCCGAAACATTTTGTTGTACAAGTCTGGCCTAGTAAAACCCACGTTCTCGTATCCTGCGGAACTGTAGTTAAAGAAATCCATTACTTTACTAGGATTTATACTGGCATGATGCATAGAATGTGCTGCATTTATATGCCCATCAATAACGTGTCCGTGCGAACGTAACTCTAGAACACCATATTTGGGTACAAGTTCATGATTGTGCTCGTCAACAAAAGTAGTTACTATGTAACGCATGGTTGCTCTATCAAGCTTTATACGAAGTTTTGCACTACATTCACATATGGTCAATGCACGGTGTTCCCGTTGTCTACCAGGCATTTCCAAGAATTCTTTCCTTCGCAACCCTTGACAAGAACAAACAAACTTACGATTCGTTACTACTTTTGTAACTAGATGTTTTTGTACAGTGTCTTTCCTAATACTGAATCCTTTCACACGTGCATAGCTATTGTAGAAATCATATGCCTCTTCTACAGACCTAAATGTCATCTTACCAAAATCTATATTGCTAAAATCGCCATCCATCTTGTATATCTACAATAATTAGCATTCATTTTAGTAATGTCTTCTTTATAAACAAAAAAATATAGACTATAAATTATGGTGAAATTCTAAATATATTCTAAAGATTAGTCTACATAATATATATTATACAAATTTATAATATTACTGCAAAAAAAAAAAAATCAACCAGACTATATCTTACACAAATAAGTAAATGCATGGACAAAATAATTTTTCTAATGCAAGTACATAAATGCATACAATTGCAACTACACATTAGTAAGAACCAACAATAGATCCAGATAGAAAACTTATAAATATTACGAAATAAAAAATAAAAATAAAAACTCTATACTTACATGATATATTAAATACGACTTTTTTTTAATCTATCAACTAATTTACGAAATAAAATAGAATAGGATACTATAAAATAAATATTATGAAAGAAGTAAACGAACTATCAACATATACGTACAAAATAAATTAAATACTAACAAATAGTAAGTAAGAAACAAATAAACAAACTCCTAATACTTACAAAAAAAAATTAAATACAACTTTTTTCTATCTAAAAACTAACCTGATATTCTTTCCTTCTTCTTCCTTTCTCTTTGACTAAACTGGCTATTACAATTCGTGAATTTTAAAGTATTGAATGGTTAGATGTATTAACATTCCGATGCATTAATTTTTTTATTGCATTTAACGCAATTTAATTTGACTTGATGTTTATCTAATGGAGGTAGTTACGTTGACATTTAATTTAATTGGATAATTACACATTGTAATATTTGTCTCCGGATATTGAAACTGAAACAACAAATAAACATACCACATGTATTATTCTTTACAAACCATTTCATATTTCAGACGCATAAAAATTTCATTTGCATTTAACACAATTTAATTTGATGTGATGTTTATCTAGTAGTGGTAGTTATATTTGGAATTTAATTTGATTGGACATTATGCATTGTAATGCTTGTCTACGGATATTGAAATTTAAACAACAGATGCCCCATATACTATTCATTACAAACCATTTCATATTTATAATGCATTAAAATTTCTTTTTGCATTTAACCCAATTTAATTTGATTTGATGTTTGTATAATAGTAGTAGTTACGTTAAAATTTAATTGGACTACACAATTACGCATTATAATAATTTTCTATGGATATTGAAACTTAAGCAACAGATAAACATAACACATATACAAAAAATTACTAACCATTTCAGACTTAAACTTTGGGCGGGATTATTTTATGTTGGAGGGAAATTGACTTTGGTTGCATTTAATGTTGCAGAGGGCTACTTTAGTCTTTTGACACTTATTTTGTTTGTATGCACATTAGTATTCAGTCCATTTTAGTAATTATGCATAGTTAGTTGGGGGTAGAATGGTAAAAACGTCCAATTCTAATAATGACACCAAGTCAATTCAATGGGTCCCACCGCAATTCCATAAATTCTGCATTTATAAGACAAAGAGTAATTCGGTAAAGTCACATTTAATGAGAGCTTTCCAATGTCAACCACTACGTCCACGTGGCACGCATTTATTGGATCATTGCATGACTAACCTACACTTTAACGTTTTTAATAGTTTCCCGTGCCATGTCAAGAATTAAACTCATGCCAAATGAGCTTGTATTATCGTACGACTTTTTTGCTTTTGTCCAGAATTAATGTACGAGTAAAATTAATTAAAAGTACCGAATATCTCAGACTCATTCATAAACCTCTGTAGCACTGCAACAAAATAGATGGCTATCATCTCAACATCAACAAAAACACGTCATGAAAATAGTAAATAGCAGCATCCCAAGATGTTGCAGCTCCTACTCATTTCTCGCCTCTGGATTTATATATAACGTCTGCATCACACTATAATGCCGCGTGCCCTTACTATGCAGACATCTAACCACTACTTTTGCTAAAATGGAAATTTACCTACGGATAATGAAAAATATTTCACACGTGAGTCACACAAATCGACTTTAATATGAAATATACATGTCGAGGTTGGATTCTCACAGTTAAATTGGTCGGCTACGCTTGCCAAGCTGAACTTTCAGGTTGGCCTCCAAATTGAACTTTTCAGGTCGACTACGTCACCTGCACAAGGAAAGGAAGGAAAAGGCGGGGTAATGACTCGGATTTTTCCCTTGGGCACGCAAATTATTAGTATGTCCGAGCTGGCAAGGTAGCTGAGAGCATTTAATGACAAGTTACCTCTAAAATAAAAAAGGTGGAGCTCTATTTATACTAAATTCAGGTCTGACAGCATTTAATGCGATGCAGCTTTATGTCCCATCAGTACTTTATGTCCCATCGGAACAATTGGCACTGAGGTCGGGGTTTTCCGGGGTTGGGTCAGCATTCCGGTTGGGCATTTAGCTGAATGTACTGGGCTCGGCTCAAATTAGCCCGTCTCAGCTCGGCGTAGGTAACTCACCCCAGCTCGGTGACCCCTCGTCAATCCCTCCCCCCCAAGTCGAGATCGAGGGGGTGAGATTTAGAATTGGGTGTTTTTCCCGAGCTGGAGGTGCCCGACCACGACAGAGTAGGGATGGCCACGTCAGCGGTGCATGCCCTTCAGATGGCTGACACGTCACCTGGCAGTTCTGACAGGACGCGACGTTTGGGCTTCCCGAGGCGATTTTTAGAAACGCCTATAAATAGGCTTTGACATCCGAGATTCATTTCACACTTCACTTTCAACCTTCAAGAGTTTTAGGTCGGACACCAGAGTGGTCGGAAGCACTTAGCTCCGAAAGAACCTTCTCGGGATTTTTAGCTCGGAGCCAGCTTGGTCGGTCGCATTCCACAGTCAAGAGTAGTAGGTACGTCGCGACTCCCTTTAGTCATTCCTGTACATTTATATTTAGTCTATAGACATGATGGGGAGATCGGAGTCGGAAGATTCCCAGGCTATGGAAGTAAGGTCCTATGGTGGAGATGAGAGTCCGTCGAGCTCGAAATCTACCTCAAATAGGGACCAAGGTGGAGAGAGCACCAGTGTGTCTTCAGGGTCGGCTTGAAAATCTAGGCTCGGGGAGAGAGATGCTGATTGCCAGGTTATTGGGGTCAGATTGGCGCAAGGGGAGGCCGAGGAGGATCCTTTGGCCGACCTGGGAGACTTGGAAGATAGGGAGATGAGGAGCCGCTAAATCAGCAGGAGGGCGTCGAGATGCCACAAGAGTTCCTAGCTGGAGTTTCTACCACCGAGCCGATCGAAGTAGTCTCGGTTAGCGCTGTTCGACCTTGGAGCTCGGCTACGGCCAGCGGTTCTTCAACTCGGGGAAAGAGGATTGAGCAGCTGTTCACCTGTTGTAAGCGTGAGTGCCATTCCACAGTTCAAATGGCCAACGCCAAGCTGAAGAATTGGTCAGTAGATCGTCATCACAAGCTAAAGGTTCCAGGTCGGCACGAATCGGCTTGTTATCCTCCAGCCAACCACTTCACCATATACGATCTTACATTCGACGTCATATAGCTCCCTCTCCTGGGCTTTGTCGTCGACATCTTGAACTATTTCGAGCTCAGCCCGGGTCAGATGTAGCCGAATGGTTGGGCCGTGATGGTGGCCTTCTATGTGTTCTACCTGGAGAAGAAAGTGGATCCGACCTTGCGCAGGTTCAGGCATTTCTTTGTGTGCAAACCCAACCCGAAGTAGCCAGGGTGGTTCCACTTCGCAGCTCGAGTCAGCAACTCCATATTCACCAAGTGGCACTCCTCTAACAAAGGCTGGCATAATGACTATTATTGGGTGCAACCGGCTGTGAACTCTGGGTGCAGGTTGAACTGGATTCCAAGTTTGAGGAAGACCGTCAATGATGACCCCAAGCTCTCAGAGGAGGAACTTGAGGAAGTCACGGTGCTCAGGCCCGTGCCCAGGACGCAGATAGATATTGACAGCGTGCTTAAATGAGAGTGGATCTGGGATTTCAAGCTGTTTGGTAGGGAACCCGACCTCTCGAGGGATCATCCCAACCTGCTTCCCGAGCCCGAAGAGGACGCGGGGTCTAGCCCAGAAGAGGGTCAGTTTGTAGGATCGGCGCCCGACCTCCCAATTGTCCCTGTCTGCTAGTCTTTTTAGGTCGGCCTCCGGCTCTTTTTCACTTCTTTCCTCTACCTTTTGCAGATATGGCGGACATGAGAAAGCTCGCATACGCCCAGGTGCGAAAGAAGAACGAGGTTAGCGGCGAGGCTTTAGCTCGGTCCAGCTTGGGAGGTGCCACTCAGGGTCAGAGGCAGCAGCCCAGCGGCCAAGTGCGGGAGGTCGGCTCCAAGGTCTCCTCCAAAGGGGCTTCAGGGTCCCTTTGCCCAAGAGATCGGGCTCGGGAGTGGCGATCCCGGAGCGCTCTTCATCCCGACCTGAGAGTAGAAAGCTGCCTCGGGTCGAATACTCCAGAAAGGGTAAGGCCGCGGAGGTGAGCCCTCCTAGCAAGGACTTCATGGAGGCGTCCAAGGTGGCCCACGACCCCAAGCTGGCGACGGTCCCGGCAAAACAGCTCTCGCTCGACTTGAGGACGGCCTAGTCACGGTGAGTCTCATCCAATCTTCTGGTAAGGTTGTTTTTTAGCTCAACTAATCATTCCACTTTCTTCTAAACAGGCCGAGTCCCACATCCTTTCGACTCCCAGCTTCCTTGTCAGGGCCCAGACTCATTGCGTTGAGCTTGAGCAGCGATACGTGGATGCCCGGGCCGAGCTTGAGACTGTGAGGGAAGAGGCCGCTCAGAGGCGCAAGGCGGACACGACGGAGATCGACTGCCTAAAGAAGGAGCTTGACCTGGAAAAGACCCGGCGTGAAGCCGTGGCCAAGGACATCGAGCGGTACAAGCTGGAGAAACGTGAGGCTGAGGCGAAGCTCTGGGATCTGGTGGACTGGGTCGGCGCCGAATGAGAGAAGGCAGTGGAAGCCTTCAAGTCTAGTGATGCAGCCGTTGACTGGTTGGCCACGGAAGACGGGGCCTTGGCAAAATATGCCGAGATAAAATTCTACTTCCGGGGTCAAGTCGCAGCTCGGGAGAGAGCGAAGACCTTCTTCCCAGCCACCAAGAACGATTACATCGAGATCTTGGAGGCTCCGCCACCGGAGTTCTGGGAGATTCCGGAGCTTCCATCTGACCTGACATCCCAGGCTAAAGAGGTCATTGAGTTTGTCCAGAAGGGTATGGACTAGGTCGGGGATGAAGCCGAAGCCACCACCTCTGCCACTGCGCCCAAGTAAATTTTGTAAAACTGCCCGAGTCGGGCTTTTGTAATTTCGCCCAGGTTGGGATCTTTGTAATGGTATTTCGATTTAATGAAATGAATATTTCGCGTTTTATCAGAGTTCGTACTTGTGTACTTTTCTTTTTTCGCAATTTTTTTCTTAAGTAAGCGAGATCGGACCAATATAATGGACCATTCGAACTTAAGTAAAAAGAACCGAGCTGGACGCGACTAATGAATTATCATCCTAATCCAAGCTGGTTAATAGGGCAACTTTATAATTGTCGCCAACCCGGACTCGTCAGTCCGATTTAAAATTGGTCAAACTAATATTAACGAATGTTGAGTTCGAGTTTAGACCCAAACTAATATACCGACTGAAGCCGGTTTACACCGAGTTGGAACTTAATCCGAACTGACAAAGCTTATCAAATTGTTGTTGGTTATTCCCGAGCTGGAACATAGTCCGAGCTGGTTTATTTGATCCTTAGCTCGTGATTAAGCGTGGCCACCGCATTAATCCGAGTTGGTGGTAGCTTTGTAGCTGAGGCACTTGGGCCCGGGTATGGCATTGCACTGATTTATAAAATGTGTTGTATTGAATTTACATACGAAGTACTTAGGCTCGAGGGCCGTTTACAAGTAGTGTTTTGGCTCGGGGCCTTAATAAGAGATTTCAGCTCGGGGCTGTTACAAAATATTTCGGCTCGGGGCCATTTAGACAAAATACCGCTTCAGGTGTTCTGAGTGTCATGCGTTCTTCAACAGCTTCCTGTCCTTGTCGTGAATGTAGAAGGTCCCAGGTCGGACTTCTTTCACGACTTCGTACAGTCATTCCCAGGTCGGGGATAGCTTGTGACCCGAGCGTGGTAAAAAGATGGCCTTTCTAAGCACGAGGTCGCCAACCTTAATAGGTTTAGACTTGACCTGTTTGGCAAAGGCTATTTTCATGGCAGCTTTGCTGGCCAGCATTCTGATCTGGGCTTTAGCTCGGAGCTCTTGGTCGAGCTCTTCACGGATCCGTGCTCCGTTTATTTCTGGATCATGGTGGAGGGTTCTACTGGTCGGGGATCCGATTTCCACTAGCAGCACTGCTTGAGTATCGAAGGTCAGCTCGAAGGGCGATTCTCCCGTTGCCGAGCTGGTGGTGGTCCGCTGAGCCCACAACACCTCGGGAAGAATCGATGCCCACTGGCCCTCTGCTTCCTCCAGCTTGGTTTTCAGGCCCTGCAAAATGATTTGGTTAGTCCTTTCAACTTGGCCATTACTTTGAGGGTGAGCAACAGACAAGAATCTAAGGTCGATCCCAATCTCAGCACATTTGACTCGAAAGTATACATTGTCGAATTGCTTGCCGTGGTCAGTAATGATGACCTTTGGCACTCCAAATCGGCAAATGATATTTTTCCATATAAAATCCCAAGCTGCCTTTTCCGTTATTCTAGCAATACCTTCAGCCTCAGACCATTTGGTGAAGTAGTCTACTGCTACGAAGGCATACTTCTTTTGGCCAACACTGGTTGGCAACGGGCCGATAATATCTAGACCCCACTGATTGAATGGCCAAGGGCTTATCATCACCGAGAGGTCTACCGCTGGCTTCCTCTGTATGTTAGCGAACCTTTGGCAGGTGTCGCACCTTTTTACATACTCTTTGGCATCTTGTTCTAAGGTTGACCAGAAATAGCCTTGCCTCAATGCCTTTTGAGCCAGAGCTTTGCCTCCCAAGTGGTTTCCACATACCCCTTCATGGATTTCACGGAGTACATAGTTTTCCTCATCGGGTCCAACACATTTTAAGAGAGGCCAAGTATATGCCCTCTTATAGAGTTGCCCGGCAATTATGACAAACCTTGAGGCCTATTTCGTGAGTTTTCGAGTAGCTTTTTCATCCTTCGGGGTCATACCCCCCTCCAAGTAGTCCATGATTGGTTTGGTCCAATCTGGGCTTAAATTGAGCTCGGCTACGGCTTGTAACCCCAACTGAATGCTTGGTTCAGACACTTCTTCCACATGGACCAGAGTAGGTCGGCTCTCACCCAGGGCCAACCTGGACAGGGCGTCGGCCTTCATATTCTCCTCTTTCGGAATTTGCTGTATCGTGAACCTCTTGAGTCCTAAGGTCAAATTCTTGACTCTGTTGAGGTAGGCTAGCATGGTACAGTCCTTGGCTTCGAACTCTCTCGATATCTGACTAGAAACCAATTGAGAGTTGGTGCTCAGGTCGACTGTTTGTGCCCCGAGCTGAGCTGCGATTTTCAATCCCGCAATTACCGCTCATATTCCGCTTCATTGTTGGACATCGGAAAGGTGAACTTGAGGGAGTATTGGTGCTCATGCCGGTTCGGGTCGAGGATGACCACCCCAGCTCCGCTACCAGACTTCCCTGAGGCCCCATCCACATGGACCTTCCACATGTCCTCGGGGTCATGCTCGGGTCGACTAGTGCATTCCACCACGAAGTCCGCGATGACTTGGTCTTTGATGGCTGTTCTGGGCTGGTAAGTGATGTCAAATTGGCTCAGCTCAACTGCCCATTTCAGTAACCTGCTTGACGCCTCCGGCTTGTGCATGATGGACTTGAGTGGGGCGTCCGTCATAACCTTAATCGGATGAGCGTCAAAGTATGGCTTCAACTTTCTTGCCGCTGTGATGAGCGCGAGGGCAAGTTTCTCCAAGGATGAGTACCTCACCTCGGCCCCTTACAGGGTTTTGCTGACATAATAGACCGGCTTCTGTTCCTTCCCTTCTTCTCGGACTAGTGCCGCTGCCACTGCTGTCCCCGAGCATGCTAGGTATAGTACCAGTTCCTCCCCCATCTCGCAGGGGTGGCGACGCTAGATACCTTTTCAGCTCTTGGAAGGCGTTCTGGCATTCAGTAGTCCATTCAAAGTTCTTAGGATTCCTCAATATTTTAAACAGGGGAGCACACTTGTCAGCCAACCTGGACATGAATTTGCTGAGTGCCGTGACTTTGCCTGCCAACACTTGGACGTCTTTCACGCAGGTCGGCGGCGCCAGGTCAAGTATTGCCTGAACCTTCTTCGGGTTGGCTTCTATTCCACGGGCTGTGACCATGAAGCCCAGAAACTTTCCTTCCTTGACGCCGAATGCGTACTTTTTTGGGTTTAGCTTTATCCCAAAGTGCCCCATTACGGCGAAGGCTTCAGCCAGGTCGGCTACATGATCTTCCGCCCTTCTGCTCTTGACCAACATGTCATCTACATAGATCTCCATATTTTGACCAATCTGATTTTTGAAAACCTTGTTCACCATCCAAGTGTAGGTGGCTCCAGCATTCTTGAGGCCAAAAGGCATGACCTCATAGTAGTAGAGACCTTTATCGGTGGTGAAGGTTGTCTTCTCTTTGTCTCCGGGAGCTATCTTGATTTGGTTATAGCCTTTGAAGGCATCCATGAAGGAGAGTAGCTCGAACCCGGATGTGGCATCCACCATTTGATCAATCCGAGGTAGGGGAAAGCAGTCCTTAGGGCAGGCTTTATTGAGGTCGGTAAGATCAATACACAATCTCCATCCCCCTGAGGACTTGGTTACCAGTACCACGTTAGATAGCCAGGTTGGGTACTGGATTTCCTTTATGTGGCCGGCATCTACCAATTTGTTTACCTCTTCTGCTATGATTTGTTGCTTTTCATAATGGAAGTGTCTGCGCTTCTGCTTCACCGGATAGTGATTCGGGTCGGCGTTCAGGTGATGCTCAATCACTCCTAGGTCGATACCTGTCATGTCAGAGGCAGACCATGCAAATATGTGTTCATTTTTTAGGAGAAATTGGCTTATACCTTTCTTGAGATCGGCAGAGAGTTCACTTCTGATTTTTGCTCTCTTTGTTTCATCGGAGAGTTCTACCTCCTGAAGGTCTTCAGTTGGGCTGCCTCTCTTTGCATCCCTCTTCTCTTCGAGCAAATCTGGTCCCCAGCCAACCTGATATTTGGGTCGGAGGGAGTTTTCATAGCACTCCCGGGCTGAGAGCTGGGCTCCGCGGATGGTGGCCGTGCCGGCCGGGATCGGGAATTTTATGGCCGGTGGTAGGTGGAAGGGACGGCCCTGAAATGGTTGAGTGCCACCCGATCTAAAATTCCGTTGTAGGTAGAGTTGCAATCAATTACAATGAAGTTGGCTTGCATTAAAACCCACTTATCTCTGTCTTCCAGCTTCAGCGGAAGGTTAATGACTCCCTCAGCTTGGTGTGCTTGCCCGGTGAAACCAGCTAAAGTGCCCCTCAAGGGCCTGAGTTGGCTCCTGTCCAACCCCATTTGCTCAAAAGCGTTGAGAAATAAGACTTCTGCCGAGCTTCCGGTGTCCACCATTAGCCTCTTTAAGGTGAAGTTGGCTATTTCAGCGCTGATCACCAGTGGGTCATCATGGGATAATATTACCCCCTCCAAGTCTTCCGTGGAAAATGTGAGCTCTTCAACCCCCGGGGCCGGGCCCCGCACCGGTCCATACTCTCTCCCAGCCCTAATGTAACCCTTCCTGCTTGCCGAGGTCTCGCCTCCCGATGCCAGTCCTCCCGCAATGGTTTCGATCACAGCCAGATGTCTGCCCCCAGCCTGGCACCGGGGAGGGCTCCTCTCTCTATCTCTTTAATCATGATTCCGGGTTGGCTGCGGGTCAACGTACCTTCGGAGATGAGCTTGGGCTATCAATGTCATGATCTCCTGCTTCAAGTCTTTGCACTCTTCGGTGGTATAGCCGTAGTCTATATGGTAGCGGCAATACTTGGTTCTATTACGCTTCTCGGGTCGGCCTTTCATCCTCGGAGCTGGAGGCAGGTGGTTCTGATGCTGGATCTCCATCAGGATCTGCTCCCTTGTGGTGTTAAAGGGAGTAAATATAGTGAACCAGGGTTCTACTTTGGCTGTTGGGGCTGCTTGCCTCAGTCTTTTTTTACTTTACCCCCAGGTTGGGCTCGGGAGGTCTTTCCCTTCCTGCTAGCTTCTTTCTCCTTGTCATCATCCCTCTTTGCCTGATGGATTTCTTCCGAGTGTATGTACCCTTCTGCTCATACCATCAGCTCGGATACAGTATCCATGGGGTCGATTGCCAATGAGGATGTAAGGGGGCCCGACCTGAGCCCACTCTGGTAAGCCATCAACGCCATGGAGTCCTCCTGGTTGGGGATTCGGAGGGATTCTTCATTGAATCTGGCTGTGTAAGCCCTCAAACTTTCCCCTCTATGTTGCTTTACCAGCAGTAATGTAGAAGTGTGGCGGGTGGCGCGCCGGCTCCCCGCGAAGCGGGAGAGGAAAGCCTCAGCTAACTGATGGAAACTTGCAATTGAACTGGGACGAAGCTTCTGAAACAAATCCAAGGCATTGCCAACCAGGGTAGTCGGGAATGTCTTCGTCTTCATGAGGTCGGACATGTCGTGCAGGGTCATATGGTGATCGAAGTTGAGTAAGTGGCTGGCTGGGTCTCCATCTCCATTATAGACGGCCAGGTTGGGCATCCGGTTGCCGGTGGGTAGTGGTGTGGCTAGTACCTCGGGTGAGAGGAGGCTTAAGCCGAGCTGGTTGATGACCTTGACTATGCCGGCCGCGATCTTGGCCTGCTCGGGGTCGGCTTGAGCCACCCTTTGACCTCTCGCCTCACCGGGTCTCGCCACCGGCTCTAGAAAGCCCTCTTGGTCTTGAGTCCGCTTTGGCCTTGGGTTTGGGATGCGGAACTGTGGATGCGAGGGCCGCGGCATAGCTTCTTGCGGAGCCAGGGAGCTCTCAGCTAGCCAGGCTACCTGCTCTTTAAGTTCCTCAAACATCCTCAGCATCATCTTTATCTCCAGTGACAGGTTGGAGTTGAGGTCTCCATCTACTGCGGGGTTGGTTTGAGTGGCTAAGTGTATACGTTGGCTCGTCCCAACGTCGGCTGGGATTGGGTTTTGGCTAGGCACCTGCGTGGTTTCGAGGTCCCCATCCGGGTTAGGCGAATCCTCTACCAGTGCGCTGTGGCTTCTCGTTTGTACCATAATGGTTTCTCAGTGAGTGGTGAGGAGAGTGATAGAAAGAACTCTTCCCACAGACGGCGCCAAACTGTCGAGGTCGGATTCTCGCAGTTGAATTAGTCGGCCACGCTTGCCAAGCTGAACTTTCAGGTTGGCCTCCGAGTTGAACTTTTCAGGTCGGTTACGTCACCTGCACAAGGAAATGAAGGAAAAGGCGAGGTGATGACCCGGATTTTTCCCTCGGGCGCGCGAATGATTAGTATGTCCGAGCTGGCAAGGTAGCTGAGAGCATTTAATGACGAGTTACCTCCAAAATGAAGAGGGTGGAGCTCTATTTATACTAAATTTAGGTCTGACAGCATTTAATGCGGTGCAACTTTATGTCCTATCAGTGCTTTATGTCCCATCGGAACAGTTGGCACTGAGGTCGGAATTTTCCGGGGTCGGGTCAGCATTCCGGTTGGGCATTTAGCTGAATGCGTTGGACTCGGCTCAAATTAGCCCGTCTCAACTCAGCGTGGGTAACTCACCCCAATTCAGTGACCCTTCATCAATACACATCACACATAAATATATAACTTACCCCACATTTAAAGTCGGACGGTCTAACTAATCGATTCTAACATAAAATATATTTGTCTTACATAAATATATGACTTGCCTCTCATTTAAAGTCGGACTCATCCTACTGACGTTTGCAATATTTTTTTATTCCTCAATAACCCCATTGTTCATGCCCCAAAAAAAAAAAAAAAAAACCCATTGTTCTTATCAAAGCAAGTAAACGTGGCAAAAGTACAAAGTAGTCAATAGTCATCAAGTATGGAATTTTGACCCCAAAAAAAAAAAAAGTATGGAATTAACAAGAAGAAGACACGTTATTACATTCATGTAGTTGGTTCCACATAATAAATATGACTTGATTTATTTTCATTTGGTCGCCATTACGCGGAATTATCTAGAACACGGCAAGTTCAGTACCCTTTTCCAAAACTTGTGTACTTACTGGTCTATTCTTGTGGATTAAGAAACGACTTTTTGGCTTTAGGACAGTGAAACCTTTGCATTACAAAGAATCATTTCCTCTTCCTTTTATTTTTCTGGTCTAGTACTACTATGATATCGTACAAACAACGAACAAAGTTTAATTAATCAAAATATCACTTATATTTTGAAAATTTTAATATGTGTGGAATTTACTTTATATATTAGAGAGATTAACGATCTGTCAGACTTTATTTTTCTTTGCCACTTAATCTGTAGTAGAACAAAGTTGAGAGTATTTATTTATTTTCTCCTTGTTTACTAATTAGAAATGCTAAGTAAAAAGATTAAAATTAAAAGTTTGTATTTTTAAATTTTAAAAAAGATTTATTGTATTTTTAAATTTTTTTTACATTTAAATTAATATTTTATTCATATTTTTGGACTCTTTTTCTATTTAAATTAATTTTTAAAAATTATTGGTTTTAGTTTTGGTTATCAGTGATTTTTTTTATACTTAACGATTTTAATTTTAGATAATGATTTTTAAAACTATTGATTTTCGGTTTCAATTTTTTTAAAAATCACGGTTAACTAAACCGCTGCTCTTCCTAGTATAAAAGTTATATTTTTATTGGGATATGTTAGTCATTTGAAAAATAAGTTTATTCTCAAACACATGTATTAAGAATAAAATATCATTTCATTCTCAACTCATTTTGTACCAATCGCTGCTTAAGTGTACAACTTGATCACCAACCACTAGCTCTCCCTCAATTAATAAATTTCTTCAACTAAATATAGTAACTTTTGCTTGCTTGTCGTGTTTGCCTCTTTGGTGCTATATTACATTAAAGAGTGATGCATAGACACTGCCTTCTTTAAAACATTATAACTGGTCATTTAGTTTAGTGATATGATTCTCACTTTAGATGCGAGAAATCTATTCTCGTGTGTAACATCCTAAATAACATAAAATGCTCTAAGATTCCCATGAATGACAATAATAATAAGCTTTAAAACTTCTGAAATATATGTCCCAAACACAAAAATATAGACCCTACCCTACATGTGTTTTCACGCACCCAACTGTAACGGTGGAGCACACAAATGTTTTTAAAACTGCCCCTAACATTCTTTCTTGATAATGCAAGGAATAATCTATGTACGTAAAAGAGGATGATGAAATTGTACAACAGATTTGCTGGTATATGTTTATTTAGTTCACATATACGAATGTTTAAAATCATGTGTAATCTAGTCTTATTCAATCTTTCACACGTGTTGAGTGTGTTCAATATGTTATGTGTGTCAATCTTCCACGTATGTTCACGTGTGACACTAAGGGGAGGTTCAGTAAAATCTCTTTAAATTAATACTCGATAAATTAATAATATCTTTTAAATTATAAAAATATTCCGACTTGAGACCAATGTAAAAAATTAATAATCTCGATAAAATTATAAGATAATACATTTAATTTTTTTTTTGTATTTTATCGACCCAAAATATTTCATAAATTAATAATTAGTTAAACATTACATAATAAATTGACTATGAGATTAAAGAAAGTTATTTTAATCCTAATCATTGGATTAGGATACGATATCAGAAAAATTTATTTAATCCTACTAAATTAGATTCTTATCCTCTATTTTGATTAGACTTGTTTACTTATTATTTCAAATTGATTTAAAAAAATATGAGTCACTTTTCAAAAAGTACCATAAATATTTATTAATAAATTAATATCTCTCTAAATTAATAGAATTTAATGATCTCAACGCTATTAATTTAAAAAGTTATCCCACCAATTGAAATTTTCCCAATTCAACCATATGGCCGACAAAAGCGGATGAAAAAGGAGGAGGAAAGTCGAAAGAAGAAAAAAATCAAGCTTAGTTATATAGAAAACAAATCGAAATTTAAATCACCAAGCACCAATCTCAAATTTGTCCATTGTGTTAAACTACACAGAACTACATAGAGAAACGTTACCTTTGATCTATGTGGGAAACCATCTTTAGATTTATAAACATTTCTTACAAATTGATCGTTGTTTATGGTATATTATTATTGAGATGTCATGAACACATTAAATTATAGTAATTTGATTAAAAGTGCTCATTTGATATGTAAGTATGAAAGATATCATTTAAAGATAAAAAAAACTTTTTACAAATCGATTGTTATTTATGACATATCATCAAAACTCAACATTTTAGAATATGAACGAGAATTAATGAGATGCCATGAACACGACCAAATTGTAGTGTTTTGAGCTCACTTTGATGATGAGTCCTCCTTGGATATGGAAGAGCAAAAAGATATCATCTAAGATAATAAAAACTTCCTGCAAATTGATCGTTGCTCATGACATATAATCAAAATCTAACATTTTGGAATATGAAAGAGAATTGATGAGATGCCATGAACACAATCAAATTATAGTGTTTTGCACCACTTTGAGTCCTTAGTCTCTTGTTGAGAGACCTTTATATACTAAAGGGAAATAATGTAACTTATTTTTATTTTTTTGGCAAGACCGCATGTAACAATTTACAATTAATGTTTTTCAATTTTTATATTTTTGGAAGTTACTTATTACATAATTTAGATGAGATGTCGCTGTTAAAATTTTGCATTCAACAATGAAATTATGAACCACTAAAGTTTGGATGCAAATTGGACTCAAGTAACAACATTTAAAACCTGATAAACCAAAATTAATTATAGATTATTGAAAAATTTATTGTGAGACAAATTAGGTAATAAATATTCTGAAAATGGAATATTTATTGGTACATTGAGGGTATTAGAGGTTATAATATACATTTGAAAGCTTCCATCTATTTTTTTTTCTTTTTTTTTTGTGAAGTACTTTCTTTACTAATGCAACTATTGAGTATTACAGGGGCGGAGGAAGGGGGGCTGGGCCAGCCTCCGAAAAAAAAAAAAAGAATTTAGTAGATTTTTTTTTTTTTTAAAAAAAAGACTTGCCCCCCGCTCCCCTCCCTCCATCCCAAGTAAAAAGTAAAAACATTATAAAAGTTTCCAAAAATATAGAGTTAGTTGTGGTGGTTAGTCACAAATATATTCATGTTATTGGCATGAAGTTTGAATCACTGTTGCAGTGTATTGTTTTTTTTCTTTTTGAAAAACCAATCAATACCAATTGCCAAAAGCCTTTACATTCCAACAAAAAATTTAACAAGTAAACAAAGCCATATTTAACCAAAAAAGCATTCAAAAACATGTTGAAGTAGATGAATCAATGACAGTATAGCTCAACACTTTTAAGTTCTTGACCTTGTGCCATCCTTCCTTGCAAGATTCACCCACAATCTTCGCACCTTTCTTGAAAACATGCTTGAGCTCTTTAGCCTTTTCCTTCACTTGCTTCTCAAAGCTCCCCATAGCCTTGAAGCAAAATCAAACGAACACAAAATCAACAACTTCGAGTTTGCTTAAAGTTTATGTAAGAATGGTGACACGCACATAGCATATTGTTTTTTTTTTTTTTTTGGCTAGTTTTGCCAATTTGCCGGGAAAACTGCAGCAGCATATTGTATGTCATTTAGATTGATATATATAACTTTCAGCTTTGAGTTGTTGAATAATAGATATGCTAATGTTCTTTTCTGCTAAAAGATATAAATTCTCAAAACATCTATTTTGTTTTATTTTATTTGAAATTTTTAGTTGCAGACAATGAAAATTAACTTAAAATGTTAAAAGGCTCCGAGTTTGGCCAAATGTGAAAATATAATTTATATTTAATTGAATTTGAATTTTTAATTAGTTTTTTATTATAAGTTATTATGTTACAAAGAAGTGGAAAGATATTTTTTGAGTCTCTTTTCTACTATCTTAAAAAATATTGTATAAAAAATACTAAACCAAACCAAACTAAATTGAGTATTGTCTTATTAGGTGGGTTCGGCATTGTACCCAAAAAAAAAAATCGGCCCTCTAACATTAAATTTCTAGTTCCGCCCTTATATTGAGAAAACAAAACAAGGTGGCTCAAATTTGAGAAAACTTTCCAAAATACTTCCCTAACCTTTTTTTTTTTGTTATTATTCAAGGGAGGCCATAAGGTGTACACCATATATTAAGAAAGTAACCAACGAGAATCAATTTCACAACATCTTGTATATAAAGCGAGTAACTTACCACTAGACCAAAGTCCTAATGGCCAGTCCCCTAACCTTTTATCTACGAGATACCTTTTTTTTGCCTTAACTGTTAAAGAATCAAAAAATTAGAAAAGTGAAAATTCCGTTAAAACGGAAAACATTTTATGCGGAATACGATGTCCCATTTGACCCGATAACATATAGCATAGAGAAGATAGTGTAAAATAAGGTAAATAAGGTTGAGCTTGGGATTGATGATATAGATTAACAATGTTAGAAATTGTTCTGTTGTTTTCAAGAACAAAAAATTTGTTTTCAAAAACAGTTTGAAACTGCCCTTATATTCAATCCAACTATCAGAACCAGTTGTGTCCGAAATGGTGTTAATAAGATATCAACGAACATTTTTTACAACAGTCATGCACCACTTATGTCCGTGTTTCCGAAAACACACCTTGGTAGAATAGAAATTACTATGAGAAAATATGTTATATATGAGATTCAAATAATCATTAATCATTATAAACTTTTTTTAAAATTATCATACTTGAATCTTTCTCACGATCTTATACGTTATGAAGCGTCCAAATCCTTTTGTATACGGCCACTAGGCAAGATATCAATAGTCCCATAGGAAGTATATATAAGGATTAATATATTTTTTTCCTTGAGGAGAAAACAAGAAAAGAAGAATAGAGAGGATCAAATTTTGTTCATTCGTGAATTGTAACTTTTCGTTGGTTTTGAAATGAAATTTCAATATGAAAAATAAAATGGAATTGAAGTGTTCAATTCCCTAGGGGAAGTTTATTACTCCATTAAATTTGGCCATTGTGTAAAACTACAGATAACTACATGGAGAAACGTTACCTTTGTTCTAGCTGGGAAACCATCTTCATATTTATAAAAAGTTCCTATAAATTGATCGTTGTTCATGACATATCATCATTGATACTCACTTTTACATGTTATGATGAGGTGTCATAAATACAATCAAATTATAGTAATTTGATTAAGAGTGCTCCTTTGATATGTAAGTGTGAAAGATACCATCTAAAGAAGAAAAAAAAAATCTTACAAATCAATCGTTGTTCATGGCATATCATCAAAACTCAACATTTTGGAATGTGAACGAGAATTAATGAGATGTCATGAACACGATCAAATTGTAGGGTTTTGAGCCCACTTTGATTATGAGCGCTTCTTTGGATATGGAAGAGCAAAAATATATCATATATCTAAAGATAACAAAAACTTCCTATAAATTAATCATTGTTCATGACATATCATCAAAATCTAACATTGTGAAATATGATTGAGAATTGATAAGATGCCATGAACATGATCAAATTGTAGTATTTTGCACCACTTTGAGTCATTAGTCTCTTGTTGAGAGACCTTTATATACTAGAGGGAAGTAATGTAACTCTTTTTTTTTTTTTGTGAAGTGCTTTCTTTGCTTTGTGAAGTGCTTTCTTTGCTAATGCAACTATTGAGAAACTGATGTCTTTTGAGGTTTCCTATTCCCATTTATAGTTCAATTATATTCCTAATATAGAGGGCCAAGGGTACTTGAGAATGTATTGAGAAATTCAGGAAGTTATAGAGATAAAACAATAGGGACTAATTTGGGAAAAAAGGAAACAATGGGAACTATATGGTCTCTTTTTCCTATATAGATACAAAAGGTTGTATAAGTGTAAAGGTGGAATTGATATAGCTAAAAAATATAGTTTCAATTCTACCATTGAGATATATATGGGATTTGAATTTCCTCTTTTGCATCTTCAATTACCACTTACTATATAAAAAATATTGATTTTAGGGCCTGAATTTAGTCCAATATAGAATTTAGGGTATGAATTTCAAAACTTTTAATAAAAGAGCTCTAACTTTTGAAAAAAGGGGTATTTTACACACCTATTAACAATAAAATATTAGGTTAATATCATTTTACCCCCCACTATATAATACAAATTTTGTTCCCTAACATTTATTTAATACTGTTCAACCTCTTCACGTAATTTAGTTAACTAATATTCCTTGTAGCCTCAGAAGATATATGAATGTACAAAAATAACCTTCTTTATAACTAATGTTTATTTTCTTTTTTTTTTATAATTTTTTTGTAAATGTTAAAACTTCAAACAATAAATAAAACCTCAAATAAATGTCACACTGTATAATTAGTATAAATTTTTTACTTTAATATATATGTTCTTTTTTATGCTAATATATATTTCTTTTTTCTTTCATACTTATTTTATCTCACTTAACACCTTTTATGTTTTCAGGTAAAAACAATGATCATTTTTGTATATTTGTAGTTATAATAGACATTTTTGTTAACTAAAGCACGGATAGGTTAAGTGATAGAAAATAAAAATTAGGACAAAATGTTACAAATGTTACAGTATATATACATTGAGGAGGTAAAGTAATAACCTAAAAACATCAACACTTTGACCCTTTAAACCTTTAAAGTATAAAGTATAACATTATGTTTCCTATATTCATTTTGTGTCGCTTAACACCTTTGGATTATTAGTGAAAAGAATGAGTATTTTGTATATTAATTTGATTTTTAATTACTACAAGGAACTTTTTTGTTGTCTAAATCAAAAAAGGAGATTAACTGATAGAGCAAAATTCTTTATTGTATATATTGTGGGGGGGTAAAGTGAAAACTAAAAATGTAGAGTTAGTAGGTATGTAACATGGGTAAGAATCATCTCCTTGTATTGATTCTCTCATTTCCTATATGGTGGTGGAGGTGGTGGTGAAGAGATCTAATGTTAGAGTAATATGTGTCGTGAATTTATCTTTTCTAATATATATAAAAGAGTATGAATATTTTTTTCTTTTTATTTTTTTTAAAACATTTGCACAACCTGAAAAAAGTTAGATTCCTACTTCCTCTGGGAATAAAAATTTAGAAATTCATGTTGTACTCCCAAGAATGTAATATATCAAGTATTTTTTTTTAAAATTTTACGAACCAAATATACAATATTATATTTCTGATTCCACAAACCAAACACGGCTAAAATATAAAAAAGAAAAAGGGCCAAGATTGCAGGACTTTCTGAAAAATAATAAGAAAATTGTTAGAGTTTGTGTTGTATAAGTATGGATTATTTTTTAAGCAATATGACTAATTTGCTCAATCAACGAAGTTCTGTGGTGAATATGAAAAATTGATGTAATTACTTGGTATAAAGTGATTTTGTTACACGTGATGTTGCAACAAACTGGAACCTGCTTTCTTTTACAGTTTGTTAACAGATCAATTTTCTAACTGCTTAGTCCACAACCACGACGTTCCACTTAATGTTCCAACATAAGTAATCAGCAACGGAAATAATAGAATCATATCAGAAACAAGAACACCAAGATTTAACGTGGTTCAACCGTACGGTCTACGTTCACGGGACCTCCCCTGGTCCAACAAACCTGTTCATTAAGAAATATGATAAGTTACAACACCAATGGACTTACACAAATAAAGATTCCCTCTTAACATTTGATGCCGCAATGATGAACTCCTTAATGAACTTCAGTTCTCTCCCGATAACTACACATTCTTTTCCCAAAGAATGAATAAAAGAGACAGTAAGCTAAACACTCAAAGCCTCATACAAAACGCTCATGACTTACTGTCAAACTAAACAAACAGAGTTGCAACACTAGAACAATCAAAGACTAACACATAGATGGTGTTGCAACATAACACGGAATATAGAAATCCTATGTGTTCTCTTGCAGCTCGTCCGTGCTCTCTCTTTCTCTTTTTGTTTCTACATCTTCTTCACGTCCTGTGTTCCACCTAAATACTTGTTATGCCTTGGCGTTCAAGAAAAGATCCTTCTCATAAATTCCTCATTTCCTTTTAGGAAAAGGACAATTAATGCAATCACATGATTTCTTCTTTTATGGTAAGTTACCATAATATTTTACCTGCTCATTCAAAAAAGGCAAAAATGATTGAAGCGTTGAAAATTGTCTTGAAGGACTTCGCTAACCTTTCCAGGGGTAATCAGCCCTTTGTCTTCTGCATCTTGAATCATGCTATACGCGATCCTACATAATAAAAATCGTTTGTGCATCTTGTTCCTTATTTAACTTTGGACATAAACTTTCCTTAGAAAATGAAATATTTTCACATCAGTTGTGCACATAGATAGGTCAGATGACGAGTGTAGTAGTAAATCCACATGACTGAAAAATGTATTAAAGAAAAAGAACATAAACCTGTCTTTCACACTTGAGCAGGGTTCCATCATCTCCAATTTGGCAACAATACGAGCTACACATCCATCCACAACTTTGTTGAGGTATATCATTGGGGTATTTCCTATTAACTGTACATTGTGAAAACAGGGGGAAGCATTGATTTAATGCTAAAGTAAATCTAAAAGCAGTAAATTTAAATCTCAAAAGACGTATATATTACTTCAGCAACATCTTTTGCAATTCCACATTTCTCCTCCATATTTTATTCCGTTAAGTACTGCATAAGAGTAAAGAATCAAAGGGTTATGAAGGAAATACGCCAGTTAAGTTAATACATAAATGCATCTTGAGGTGTTTGGCTGCCAAAGATTTCTTAGATGCAGCCGCCAAAGAATACATCATTAGACAATTCCAGACTCGGCAGTCCTATTAAATCATTCTTCCGGAAGAGATGTAATGCCCTTGAATAGAAGTCAATCAAAGAAATAGGATAGAAATTGGAACACCAACTTCAATAATAACTTAAGAAGGAGGATTTTAGAAGAGATAAGTTACAATTTAAAATCAACTGGAACTAGTGAAGACCTCAGGAAACATTGGAAAATCTGTTACAAGTCAAATTGTAACAACTTATAACTCTATAGAAGTAATGAGCATTCTTAATAAATAAGAACAATATGATGTCCTGTGTAACATCTTATCTGGATATTGTAACAAAATTCTCTATTGAACACATTGAATGAGGCTCCCACCTATCTGTGATCGTTGAGTCAAGAAGCATGACAGAAATCAAGACTGGGAATACTATGAAAATCAATGGTCACACGTGCATAGATAAGATGCACCAAGGCCTAGCTCTGATACTATGTTAAAAATCATGGGTTGGATCTTAAAATCAATTGGTGTTGCGTAGAGTCTTGTTCAATTACCTATGTTTAATAAGTGCTATATGAAATAAATAAACATCAATTAATAATTTCCATCTGGACTTATGCGAGCGCACAACAAGTGTCACGTCCCACACCTATAACCCGAGACTGGTCATAGACATATGAATAACTATCTTGGCCTCAAACCCACCAGCTAAAAATGATTAACCCGGATTGTTACTTAAATCCACGACACTAACTCATAAACCACACTTGTATTACGTCTCTCACCAAGAAAAATCACAACCAGATTGAAGATACAAATTCAGTTAAAGAGCAAAACTACAATCATAAAGCAATCTTTTCACTAAAACAAACCCAAGAATCAGAAACAAGAAATAGCAGCAGCATTAAAGTTACAAGTAACAATATTACCTTATGAATGCCTTGTGATCTCAGGGGAGCAAGAGGATGCTGCTACTATGAGTTTCTGTGTAAATAATATGCTTCTCGTGAATATAGCAGCACATTATAAGTAAGTGATTCCGTATGCTCTTACGTATACAACAAATAATATAACCACTGAATCAAAGTCATTGTGGCGTATGCAAGGATAATTGAATATGCATATAGCTGACGAATGGTAAAGGATAAAGATGGCGGTCATTTTTTTATTTTTGGCTTGGAAGACTTGTAGAGCGTGCTATGTTGACCGGATTTGAATCCCTAATAATATTGCTTGTGTGATAATATTATTAGGGAAGAATCTGAACTATTTATTTATTAAGAAATCATCTGAACCCTTCATTGAATATCAAACAAAATCAACCCATAATCTTTCCTAATCTATTTCCTGCTTCTAAAAAAAATTTCCACATTTCTTCTCTTCACCCACTTTCTCAAGCTCTCTCCCTACACTTTCTCATGCTCTAGAATTTGATTTAGTGTTATTTCAAGTTATAAATCTTCCGTCTCACACACGAACGCGAACGAACAAAGGCTCCCTCTACGTTTGATACAAAATCCGTTCTTTTTGTTTTTTTCCCAAAGCAATGCATGCTCTCTGTTTATTATTCAAAGCTGCTTGTAGTAGATGAGTATTCGGATATGAGAGTTTACGTTAGTTTGCGAATCAACCAGGACTAATAATAAAGGAAAAAGTGAAATTAACAATTTGCGTTCAATTTTTTTGTGGATATTTGTGTGACGTCGAGGTGCCTTAGAATACAATTACATTCTTTTGTGCGTTTTTTTTCATTGATAGTACTGTGAGTCAATTCAAATTCTACAATTATAATAGAACAGTAGTGTTTGGTTATGAGTCAATGTAGCATTAAATTGATTCAATTTTGTGTTCTATTATTGGTCTCATGAAATCACAACTCAAATCATTTTTTTTTTCTTTCTTTCTTGCTATACAGCTAAGATAACATTAGATAGTTGAGGCTTAATGTCGGATAGAAACAAATAATTATCACCATATTGGAGTAGCTTAAATTTCACATTAGAAATTAGATACTAACTCTAGTTTCATTACGGGCTTGGAAAAATTTGGAGCAAACCTTGCCACTTGATTCAATATCTTCACTGTTACTCTTCATGGTTGTGTAACCTATATGGGTTCATCGTTAAGAAATAACGGAATTTGAGATAGAAGGTATTGATTTCTCTCTATCGAGAGCAGCTGAAGGTCAAGGAATTACAATGAAACTAATCAATATAGGTTTCACAACCATGAAGAGGAACGGTTAAAAAGAAAATTTAAAAAAATGGAAAGTGAGTTGAGATTCCTGAAGTGAGCTGAGAGACAGAGAAACAGTTAAAAAAAATGGAAAGTGAGTTGAGAGAGAGAGAGAGAGAGAAAAAATGGTTAAAAACAAAATTTGGCCGAAGCGGAAAATAGATTAGAAAAGATTATGAGTTGATTTTGTTTGATATTCAATTAAGGATTTAGATAATTTCTTAGTAAATAAACAGTTTAGATTCTTCCCTAATAATATTATCACACAAATAATGTTATTAGAGAATCTAAATCCATGTTGACCACTCATTTAGTTGGTGGAAGTTGGCAGGTAATGAGTTATTTATTCAATTAAATTAATTTTTTTTTAATAATTTCATGAGATTTGAACCATATTTTTTAAACTATCAAAATGAGTAGTCCACCACTAAATTACATTTGAATCTCTATTAAATTAATTAATTAATTAATTAATTGATTTTATTATTTAATTTATTATTTATTAGTTGTCAATTAAAATAATTTCTTAATAACTTTAAAATAATTGACCAATAAATATTTATTTATTTATTTTAATTATTCTAATTAATTGAATAGTAATTTAAAAATTATAGTTTGATAAAAGAAAAAACAATTCATATAATTCTAAAGATATCTTCAATTTTAAAAACTTAATCAAATAACAATTCCTCGCAAACAAGGTTTCTTGGTTTTTTTTTTTTTTTTTTAAGAAATCATTTTTTGAAAACTGTTTAAAAAATAATAATAAGAAGAACACTTTCAAACAGACCCCAATATTACTCTTGTTTTAACCTCTTTTATATATGTTTAGTTGACATGTCAAAAGAAAAATATAAAAAAAATTGATTAGTTTGGCACACCAATTAGCATGGACCAATCCAAAATTTATGTTTAATTAAGGCTAAATAATGCAATGTTATACTTATATATAAATAATTTTTTAAATAGAGATTAAATTGATTTTTTAGCCTGAAAATATCTTCAGAATACATAGATTTTCAAAACAATTTAGGTTGAGTCGATGCTGCAACACCCTCTCAAGTAATTCATTTCAAATCAGGTCCATGTTAAACAGTTTTATTTATCTACATGTAATCCATATCAAATTAAGTCCATGTATATTCAATCTTTCACATATGTTGAATGTGTTCAATATTTTCCGTGTATCAATCTTCCACGTATGTTTACATGTGACTTCAAGAGGAGGTTATGAGGAGATTATGAATTCAAATAACAACTTTAGCCTCCATTTTTTTAATTTTATATATATATAAAGTTTCTAGCATATCTAATGCTAAAAGTTATCCCACCAATTAAAATTTTCCCAATTCAACCATATGGCCGACAAAAGCGGATGAAAAAGGAGGAAGAAGCCTAAAGAAGAAAATAATCAAGCTTAGTTATATAGAAAGCAAATCGAAATTTAAATCACCAAGCACCAATCTCAAATTTGCCCATTGTGTAAAACTACAGATAACTACATGGAGAAACGTTACCTTTGTTCTAGCTGGGAAACCATCTTCATATTTATAAAAAGTTCCTATAAATTGATCGTTGTTCATGACATATCATCATTGATACTCACTTTTACATGTTATGATGAGGTGTCATGAATACAATCAAATTTTAGTAATTTGATTAAGAGTGCTCCTTTGATATGTAAGTGTGAAAGATACCATCTAAAGAAAAAAAAAATCTTACAAATCAATCGTTGTTCATGGTATATCATCAAAACTCAACATTTTGGAATGTGAACGAGAATTAATGAGATGTCATGAACACGATCAAATTGTAGGGTTTTGAGCCCACTTTGATTATAAGCGCTTCTTCGGATATGGAAGAGCAAAAATATATCATATATCTAAAGATAACAAAAACTTCCTACAAATTAATTATTGTTCATGACATATCATCAAAATCTAACATTGTGAAATATGATCGAGAATTGATAAGATGCCATGAACATGATCAAATTGTAGTGTTTTGCACCACTTTGAGTCATTAGTCTCTTGTTGAGAGACCTTTATATACTAGAGGGAAGTAATGTAACTCTTTTTTTTTTTTTTGTGAAGTGCTTTCTTTGCTTTTGTGAAGTGCTTTCTTTGCTAATGCAACTATTGAGAAACTGACGTCTTTTGAGGTTTCCTATTTCCATTTATAGTTCAATTATATTCCTAATATAGAGGGCCAAGGGTACTTGAGAATGTATTGAGAAATTCAGGAAGTTATAGAAATAAAACAATAGGGACTAATTTGGGAAAAAAAGAAACAATGGGAACTATATGGGCTCTTTTTCCTATATAGATACAAAAGGTTGTATAAGTGTAAAGGTGGAATTGATATAGCTAAACTTTATAGTTTCAATTCTACCATTCAGATATATATGGGATTTGAATTTCCTCTTTTGCATCTTCAATTACCACTTACTATATAAAAAATATTGATTTTAGGGCCTGAATTTAGTCCAATATAGAATTTAGGGTATGAATTTCAAAACTTTTAATAAAAGAGCTCTAACTTTTGAAAAAGGGGGTATTTTACACACCTATTAACAATAAAATATTAGGTTAATATCATTTTACCCCCCACTATATAATACAAATTTTGTTCCCTAACATTTATTTTATACTGTTCAACCTCTTCACGTAATTTAGTTAACTAATATTCCTTGTAGCCTCAGAAGATAGATGAATGTACAAAAATAACCTTCTTTATAACTAATGTTTATTTTCTTTTCTTTTTTATATATTTTTTGTAAATGTTAAAACTTCAAACAATAAATAAAACCTCAAATAAATGTTACACTGTATAATTAGTATAAATTTTTTACTTTAATATATATGTTCTTTTTTATGCTAATATATATTTCTTTTTTCTTTCATACTTATTTTATCTCACTTAACACCTTTTATGTTTTCAGGTAAAAACAATGATCATTTTTGTATATTTGTAGTTATAATAGACATTTTTGTTAACTAAAGCACGGATAGGTTAAGTGATAGAAAATAAAAATTAGGACAAAATGTTACAAATGTTACAGTATATATACATTGAGGAGGTAAAGTAATAACCTAAAAACATCAACACTTTGACCCTTTAAACCTTTAAAGTATAAAGTATAACATTATGTTTCCTATATTCATTTTGTGTCGCTTAACACCTTTGGATTATTAGTGTAAAGAATGAGTATTTTGTATATTAATTTGATTTTTAATTACTACAAGGAACTTTTTTGTTGTCTAAATCAAAAAAGGAGATTAACTGATAGAGCAAAATTCTTTATTGTATATATTGTGGGGGGGGGGGGGGGGGGGGGGGGGTAAAGTGAAAACTAAAAATGTAGAGTTAGTAGGTATGTAACATGGGTAAGAATCTTCTGCTTGTATTGATTCTCTCATTTCCTGTATGGTGGTGGAGGTGGTGGTGAAGAGATCTAATGTTAGAGTAATATGTGTCGTGAATTTATCTTTTCTAATATATATAAAAGAGTATGAATATTTTTTTCTTTTTATTTTTTTTAAAACATTTGCACAACCTGAAAAAAGTTAGATTCCTACTTCCTCTGGGAATAAAAATTTAGAAATTCATGTTGTACTCCCATGAATGTAATATATCAAGTATTTTTTTTTTTAAATTTTACGAACCAAATATACAATATTATATTTCTGATTCCACAAACCAAACACGGCTAAAATATAAAAAAGAAAAAGGGCCAAGATTGCAGGACTTTCTGAAAAATAATAAGAAAATTGTTAGAGTTTGTGTTGTATAAGTATGGATTATTTTTTAAGCAATATGACTAATTTGCTCAATCAACGAAGTTCTGTGGTGAATATGAAAAACTGATGTAATTACTTGGTATAAAGTGATTTTGTTACACGTGATGTTGCAACAAACTGGAACCTGCTTTCTTTTACAGTTTGTTAATAGATCGATTTTCTAACTGCTTAGTCCACAACCACGACGTTCCACTTAATGTTTCAACATAAGTAATCAGCAGCAAAAATAATAGAATCATATCAGAAACAAGAACACCAAGATTTAACGTGGTTCAACCGTGCGGTCTATGTCCACGGGACCTCCCCTGGTCCAACAAACTTGTTCATTAAGAAATATGATAAGTTGCAACACCAATGGACTTACACAAATAAGACTCTCTCTTAACCTTTGACGCCGCAATGATGAACTCCTTAATGAACTTCGGTTCTCTCCCGAGAACTACACCTTCTTCTCCCGAAGAATGAATCAAAGAGACAGTAAGCTAAACACTCAAAGCCTCATGCAAAACGCTCATGACTTACTGTCAAACTAAACAAACAGAGTTGCAACACTAGAATAATCAAAGACTAACACACAAATGGTATTGCAACATAACACGAAAAATAGAAATCCTATGTGTTCTCTTGCAGCTCGTCCGTGCTCTCCCTTTCTCTTTTTGTTTCTACATCTTCTTCACGTCCTGTGTTCCACCTAAATACTTGTTATGCCTTGGCGTTCAAGAAAAGATCCTTCTCATAAATCCCTCATTTCCTTTTAGGAAAAGGACAATTAATGCAATCACATGATTTCTTCTTTTATGGTAAGTTACCATAATATTTTACCTGCTCATTCAAAAAAGGCAAAAATACAAATATGATAATAACTCCTATTTTGCAAAACATAGCCAATTAATCTACAATCAAAAGTAATTGCCTCAACAAAAATTAATATAATTTTTCATAATCACAAATGACATCTATGAGAAGAGCAACATCACACTTACGTAAAATGTGTCACCATCATTTCAAGCTGATTTCTTCTACAAAATGCCACTTGTGACCACTCATTCTGTTCTAGGTAATATTCTTTCATTCGGCAATGCGTGATAGAAGACCAAAATGAGTATTGTTGATCATAGAAGATATTGATGTTCGGAATTCAAAGTTAAATTTTTTTTGCATGATTAAAAAAAGGACTATTTTCAAGCAATGAGTTTAGCTAGTAAGTGGGTCAAAATTTCAAGACTCCATAACCATGTGAGCCCAAAACATCTACAATATCTCTCTATATATCTAACACATTCTTGTCAACAACTAATTTAATTTGTTATAGAAGTCAATACAAGAATCTTCATCTTCAACTCTATTATGATAATCCTCTGAAATTCCAAGAGAGTCCATCACATCTTCTTTGCTCCATCCCGCATGTAATAACCTCTTTGACAACAATCTTACGTGCCACACCACATGTTCTTTATCTTTTACCAAATTATTATCATCGTATTTATTACGATGATGATGATCAAACTCGTTATTGCAGCCATCCATCATCATCATCTACCTTACATCCTCTTTCTTCCGCCCTCCATTCCTCAATCTCCAACATATTCCCTCCAAACACCCCTTAAAGTACTCCCCATTCTACCACCTGCCACCCGTGACACCACACGCCATCGCCAATTCGTCTAAAACTCAATCCGCCTTGCCTCCGTGGCGGCCCACGGTGGCGCATTCAACAATTTAGCCAATGTAGGCTTACTCAAAACACCCTCATTGTTCCTAAACTCAAGTTGTTGATAAAAACCAACTATATCAAAACTCCACACCTATGAAATATATCACTTTTGAAAATAAGGGATAACTAAAAATGACTAACGATCTCACTCGGACCAAAGATAAGAGATTGAAATATATTACTTTTAAAAATAAGGGATTACTTTATCAAATAGGTCAAAGATAGAGGACCAAAATGAGTATTAACCCATATACAAAAGGGTATGAATATTTTTGTTTTTTATTTTTAAAAAAAAATATTTCAACAACTTGAGAAATTTAGATTCCCATCACGTGGGAATAAAAATAAAAAATTCATGGAACTATTGTACTCCCAAGAATGTAATATATCCTGTATTTTTTATTATTATTATTTTACGAACCAAATATAAGAAAATCTTATAAGATTCCATGAACCAAACACTGTTGAAGTATAAAAAAAGAAAAAGGGCCAAGATTGCAGGACTTTCTGAAAATATAATAAGAAAATTAATATATTTTTTTCATAATTACAAATAATAGCTATGAGAAGAGCAACAACACACTTAGATAAAATGTGGCACCATCATTTCAAAATGATTTCTTCTACAGAATGCCACCTGTGACCACTCGTTTTGTTTTAGTTAATAATCTTTCATTCGCCAGTGCATGATGATGTCACGCTCCGAAATTTAACACAGTAAATTTGGAACGAGACCGTCACGTGCCTAGAAAGACAAGTCCTCCTAAGTCGGCAAGGCTCAATATCTTAATACAATTAGTGCAAAACTACTAAAACCTCAGTTGTCTGAAATCTCCAATAATGACTTTAGATACTCAAGTGTTACTTCAAATTCCAAGGATCATAACGTGAGGTAAAATTTCTCAATTATTAGAAACAAACTCGAATGTCATAACTGGAGTTCAAATCCAACACCAAATAACATTTGAATGGGAAATTCTTTTTGCACTAGATCATCTCAAGAAGCTGACACTACCCACCCTAGGCTTGAATTCCTACTCTTCTTTCTCTGCAAAGGAAGCAGGCGGAAACAAAAAAAAAAAGGGATGAGCAAACAAAAGCTCAGCAAGGGGTCTTTCCCTAGAGAAATGACAAGAGTATATGAGTCAAATAGATAATGAGAATGAGCGGTAGCGGAAGAATAATGAACAATTAATAACTTGCAATAGATTCTTTAAACTGTAACAGTGGTCGCATAGCAATTAACATTCAGTACAGTATGATAGGTATTATCCCCCCTATCAGGTTTAGTACGATAGGTATTATCCCCCCAATCAGGTTCAGTACGATAACTGTAACTTGTCGAGCAAAAACGGTCAATGTACAGTTTAAGAAGAAGGAGACATCGATCAGTATACAAGCAAGGATCCTCTTGACATTACTTTTTGGATATACATAACAGGTATGGCAACTTACATTTCAAGTAGACAAGGAACAAGATAGGCTCTCGAATATTTATATCAAAAGATATAATATCGTAAAATGGAACAATAGCAAATAGTGAATTAAATCACTAATTGGATAACGATAATTTAGCAAATAGCTGAAAGGTTCTTAAATATGGTTTTGAACAAATGGTCATAAAATCACTTATGGCACAAGCATTATGTACAATTTTTTACAAGAGGTAATAAGATCAAACTTAACTCTTGGAAGGTAAATTATTTTCTAAGTGATAAAATTCTTATTTACAAAAAGATGTTAAAAGGTGCCTTAGTCTTAGAGCTTTTAATTTATTTTTGGTTGGGTTAGAAATGTAGTGCAGAAATAGTGAAAATAATATATATTCATATGTAAATGTATTTAGAGTAGATTAAGTTAAAAGAATATGTAATACATAAATATGTACAATTTAAGTAAAAGTAGCTCTAAAATCATGTAAGGCACCAAATAACTCTTACGAAAACATGGTAGTTAAAATAGCAAGCTTGGATTAAGATGTCATAGACTATTTTTAAAAGATAGAAAACATATATTATATAAATATGGTTATTTTTGAAATGGCAGTACATGAAAGTAGTAGTCTTCACGTGAACAAATTGGTTTTGCGACCAACTTTTGAACAAAATAAAATGTATAATATACGCCTGCTGGAAAACCCATAGTTTATATCAATATAAATTATATAGTCCTTAGCTCATCAAATCTGTAACTTTCTTAGGTACTTATAATAAGCAAATGGTTTCTTGGTAGTTGTAAGCACAATACATGTATGAAACATGATACCATTAAAATAATAGAGAATAGTTTCTTAATAGTTGAAGTATATAAATACTATTAAACTAATGAAGTCATGTACATAAAGTTGTTCTTAATGCCATTGAGAATCACGTAGGCATTGAAATAGTTTAATTAAAGAATCATTGAATCCTTAGGCATTTACTTTTGGTAGTAACAGCCACTGACCAACATGTATACATATGTAGTAGACCGAAGACTATACTTATCATATTATGGCATCTTATTCCATCTACATATAAGCAGTCAAGAATGATACCAGTTATCTCATTCAATATTTCAACGAGGAACTATCAAAAATATTAGTAGGTTATCGATTCATGAAAATAACAACGAGCCCAGAATTAACCATAACGATAAGTGAAATAAATATTGGTTGTAGGATTTCTAACGATTCAATACTAGAGGAGAAATGATAGGATTAATAGAATTTATACGAGTGATAATCATTTAGCTGAGTCTATAGAAGAATATTAAGATATAATGGAAGAATCTCACTTACCTCAATTCCAAGTTTGATAAAAATCTTAATATCTTTATCTTACAAAATTTGGACCATGATAAAATGTTTCTATTAAAAACCTCAATCATCTCAGTTTACTTTCAAATGATCAAAAGTGTCTCTTATTCTTAATACTAAAAGAATGGTATAAATTATAAACAACTGAGTACACCATGAGATCAAAGGCTTACCGTGACGAAACCGTGTTGCAAGCTATTTTCGCATGAGACCAAAGTTTTCTGCTACTATAATTTTTTTATGAAGAGAAACGTTCGAGAGTTGCCCAAGGTAGAAAATTCCAATCGCTTTAAATGCTTACAGATTGGGCGCTGTTGGCTATTTTATAATCAATTGCTCTGACGATCCATATGCATTTGGTTTTGCTTTGCAGTCAAAACGTGGTAATCAACATGGGTTGCATTGGGGTTGGATATGGCTTATATTATTATTAGTTTGTTTAGCATCTTTCTGCCACAAAACTTAAATTCCACCAAAAGCTAACATTATAGTATGGCCTAAGTTGGAAAGTGAACCATATAACATTGAGGCATGTGTAGAAGTAATCATGAGCTATAGTGAAATAGAATTGCTTGCTCAAGTTTTCTTTTTCTTTGGCTGGAGATGAAGTGCTAGATGGGTCAACTTTATTTCTCTCGTAATGGCATTCCTCATTGTCATAATCTCTACATATATTCTTCCTATTCATTTCCTAAGAGCCGCTAGACAGTAGCTTGGAAATATGACTTATCTTATTTTCTTTTGCTTTCCCGTTGTGACTAAGATTAAACAAAAGCAGGAGGGGGCTAAAGCGTGATATGACATGCTTAATATATTGCATGAGGTGGACTTCCGAATTTAAAAGATGCTGCACGAATAAAATGAGAACCAGCAAAAATAATCCTGAAAGTCCGGTTTAGTTTCTCATTGACAGTTCAGACACATTTTACTAAAATAATCGTAATTTCTTTTACAAAACTCCAATTAATGTGCTGTTTGAAGTACTAGAAACTAGACTCGTAGGGCTTTCCAACTATATATAGATCATCACCTAACTCTTTCTCAATCGCTACAGTTTTTAATTCGAAATTTGGCCTAAAAACTTATTCGTAACTTTATAACCTTTCAAACTTCTTTAAATAAATTTCCAGAGTGAACTTATATGCTTGGGCTTGCATATCTAGATGTTCCTATATCACTTTTAATACATTCTAAATTATATACAATCTCAATTGCTTTGAAATACAATATAACCATTATTGTTAATTAGCCATTATTTAACAATTCTTAATTTATTTTAGACTCGCATTTAGTAGGGTATTACAGTCTAACTGAGCATGAAATGTTGGCCTCACATATAATTTCTAAGCTTTACCGGCTGGAAATACTGCCTTATCTGCTAGTGCCTCTCCTCCTATGCTTTCTGCCCCTTGTACTACTACCAACACATTTCAATCCCCCATGCGTGAGAAGAATGTATCCAACAAACAAGCCAAATAGCATTCCACATCCATAACCAATCAGCGCAGCATCCCAATCAAATGCAATGAAACTATTTGAATGATCATCTTCTTGTGGCAATGTTGGTAGCTTTTGTGCTTCACCATCTTCATACATCTTTGTCAAGGGAAATCCTCATAATGCAGAGTTCCCTAGGTATGAATTATTATCAAATGTGGAAAGCTGTCTACCATTGGGTATGGCTCCTACCAATTGATTATACGAAAGGTTGAGGACTTCAAGAGTTGTAATCTGGATCAACTGGCTTGGAATTTTCCCATCCAACTGGTTTGATGAAAGGTCTAGTGATTCAAGATTGGTCAAATTTCCAAATGAGGATGGGATATTGCCTATGAGGCTGTTATGAGATAAGTTAAGAAACCAGAGGGATTTAAGTCTGCCAATAGCACTTGGAATCTCTCCTTGAAATTTGTTGCAGGATGAATCAATGGCTATGAAGATTTTCACGTTGCGCTCTATTTCATACATATGTCCCTTAAACACTAGTGATACAGAAGCTTCATAGTATGGGCTTTGCGCTGTTGTACTGCCTAGTGCTTGATTACTAGCATTCATCATAGCTTCAAAATGGGCAACGTATACAATAGGCAAAAAGCCAGTTAGCTCATTGTTGGCAATGTCAATAATCTGCAATTTAGGGATGGGAGACTTCGTCTTGGAAATTCCAATTGAACCATAGAAATTGTTGAAGACTGATTCAAAGTTGACCTGGTCTATTGGTTTTGTTAGTGGCATATTTTTCTAGTTTAGTTAGGCAAATAATGAGGCTTGTTTATTGCTAACAGTAGGATAGTGGCTGAGTTAATTTCTGCAATTTAGTTAAGTTGTAAGCCTATAAATAGGCGAGTTTTCTCTAGTATTCACTATCAATAAACAGAGTCTTTAAAGCTTCCATATCTTTTCTATCCTTGTTTGCTTCTGTCGTTTCTTTCTTCAACATTTTTGGCATCAAGAGCTAGGTTGTGAAAGTGTGTCGAGAGGGTCCAAAACACAATGACAAGCAACGGTAGTGTGATGGGTACTGCACAACCTCTTATTCCCATCTTTAAGGGAGAAGGTTATGAGTTCTGGAGTATTCGAATGAAAACTCTACTCAAATCTCAAGATCTTTGGGACTTGGTGGAACAGGGGTATGCAAATCCTGATGAAGAAAACAGATTGAGAGACAACAAGAAGAAAGACGCCAAGGCTTTAGTGATCATCCAACAGGCTGTCCATGACAGCGTCTTCTCACGAATTGCAGCGGCGACCACATCGAAGGAGGCATGGTCGACTTTGAAGAAGGAGTTTCAAGGAGACTCAAAAATAATCGTGGTAAGATTGCAATCACTTCGGCGTGACTTTGAAACTCTGATCATGAAAGCTGGAGAATCCATTGCTGATTTTTTGTCCAGAACAACAACAATAGTTAGTCAAATGCGATCCTACGGAGAGAAGATTACTGATCAGACAATTGTTGAAAAGGTATTGCAAAGCTTGACTCCAAAATTTGATCATGTAGTTGCTGCAATAGAAGAATCTAAGGATTTATCAGTTTTTCCCTTTGATGAATTAATGGGGTCTTTGTAAGCACATAAGGCAAGAATTAATAGATCACTTGAAAAGAATGAAGAAAAGGCATTTCAAGTGAAGGAAGTTATCAGCAAAGCTGGAGAGAATGATAACACAACAAGCAAGGGTCGTGGTAGAGGAGGATTTCGTGGTCGTGGTTGTGGTAACGGAAGAGGCAGAGGTCGTTCAGATGGGCAATACCAGTCTAATGAGCAAAGAAACAACAAGAGTGGTGTTCAATGCTATCATTGCAAGAGGTATGGGCATATAAAAGTTGATTGTTGGTACAACAAAGACCAACAAGTAAATTTTGCAACAGAAAATGAAGAAGAAAGTAAGCTTTTTATGGCTCATTTTGATACTAACAATCAGTCAAGCAATGTGTGGTTTCTAGACAGCGGTTGTTCGAATCATATGACAGGCACCAAATCCATGTTTAAGGAGCTTGATGAGACACAAAAAATGAAGGTGGAGCTTGGCAATGGCAAAGAATTGCGGGTTGAAGGGAAAGGTACAGTGGGCATTGAAACACCCCATGGTAATGTAAAACTTTTACATAATGTTCAATTTGTACCTGATTTGGGATAACTTGTTGAGTGTTGGGAAATTAATGGCTGGTGGATATTCAATATTATTTGAAAATGATGCATGTGTCATTAAAGATAAGCAGACAGGTCATACATTGATCAATATCAACATGACTCAAACCAAAATGTTCCCATTAGAAGTTTCAAGCATGAGGAATTTTGTTTTTGCTGCTAGTAGAAAAGATGATTCAAGGCTATGGCATTTGCGATATGGGCATCTCAACATCAAGGGTCTAAAATTGTTGAGTGAAAAAGGTATGATTTTTGGACTACTGAAAATTGAGTCTGTTGAATTTTGTGAAGGATGTGTTTATGGGAAACAAACTAAAAAATCATTTCCTGTAAAAAAAACTTGGAGAGCTTCAAAGTGTCTTGAATTAATACATGCTGATTTATGTGGGCCTATGCATACTACATCTTTTGGTGGGAGTCGTTATTTTTTGCTCTTTATCGATGATTGTAGTCGCATGAGTTGGGTTTATTTTTTGGAAAACAAATCATTAACATTTCATAAATTCAAAAACTTTAAAGCTATGGTTGAAAAGTAAAGTGGTTGTTATATCAAAGTCCTTCGCACTGATAGAGGTGGAGAGTTCTTGTCTACAGAATTTAATCTTTTTTGTGAAACAAATGGCAATCATAGGGAATTGACAACTCCTTATACTCTGGAGCAAAATGGTATCGTCTAGCGGAAAAATCGAACTATTGTGGAAATGGCAAGAAGTATGTTACAAGTGAAGGGTCTTCCAAATCATTTTTGCGCTGAAGCTGTTGCAACATCAGTCTACTTATTGAACCTCTCTCCCATAAGGGTTGTCATGAATCAAACTCCATTTGAGGCTTGGCATGGTAGAAAACCATCAGTAAGTCATCTAAGATTTTTTGGGTGTATTGCTTATGCTTTGATAAACTCTCAATTTCGTCATAAACTTGATGAAAAATCTGAAAAATGTATTTTCATCGGTTATTGTTCACACTCCAAAGCATATAGATTATATAACCCTCTTAGTGGTAAGATTTTAATCAGAAGGGACATAGGATTTAATTAAAATGCAAGCTGGGATTGGGGTAAAAGTCATAAGAAAATGCAACAACAAATCCATGTGCCCGTTGGAATCACTCCAAATGAAAGTCAAGAGCCAGCTCCAGTAAATTCATCGGCTGGTTCATCTATGGTGTCTCCAAGTTCGTTAGCCTCAGCATCACCAAGCCAAAACTCTTCATCCACTCTTGAAGAGTCTTCAGATGAAACACCACCAAGAAAGTTTAGATCCTTGAGAGAGATATATGAATCTTGCAACTTTGCTCTCATTGTTTCAGATCTGATCACCTTTGAGGAAGCAGCTGCAAAAGAAGAATGGCAAAAAGCAATGAAGGAAGAATTGATAGCTATAGACAAGAATGAAACGTGGGAGTTGGTGGACTTACTAGAAGGTAAAAATGCAATTGGTTTAAAGTGGGTATTCAGAACAAAATTTTGTGCAGATGGAAGCATACAAAAACACAAAGCTTGACTCGTGGCGAAAGGGTATACACAACAATATGGAATTGATTTTGAAGAAACATTCTCTCCGGTGGCTCATTTCAAAACTGTGAGGATTGTTCTAGCAGTGACTGCACAATTAGAATGTCCTGTTTATCAATTCGACATCAAAGCGGCATTTCTAAATGGAGATTTACGAGACGAAGTTTATGTAACTCAACCAGAAGGCTTCGTAATAGAAGGACAAGAGACAAGGGTGTACATGTTGAGGAAGACCTTGTATGGCTTGAAGCAGGCCCCTCGGTCATGGTATAGTAAAATTGATAGATACTTTCAGCAAAATGGATTCTTAAGGAGTGAGAATGAGCCCACTCTCTACGTGAAGAAGGAAGGTAAAAATGATTTCATCATTATTTGTCTTTATGTTGATGATAACATTTATACAAGCTCCTCTAACTCCCTTGTTGCTGAGTTTAAGTCACGTATGATGCAAGAGTTCGAAATGTCAGATTTGGGCTTGTTGCATTATTTTATTGGCCTTGAAGTTCAACAAGTAGAAGATGGAATCTTTATTTCCCAAAGAAAGTATGCCATGGATCTTCTTAAGAAATTTGGCATGATTAATTGTAAATCTGCAGCTACACCCATGAATATCAATGAAAAATTGCAGCATTAAGATGGAACAGAGATGGCTGATGCTAGAAATTTCAGAAGCTTGGTTGGAGGTTTAATTTATCTAACTCATACTCGACCCGATATTACATTTTCTGTTGGTGTAATTTCCAGGTTTATGCAAAATCCTTCAAAGCTTCATTTTGGAGCAGCAAAGCGGGTCTTGCGCTACATCGCTGGAACTATGGATTATGGGATTTGGTACTCAAAAGTTTCAAATTTCAGATTATATGGGTTCACAGACAGTGATTGGGCTAGTTCATTGGATGATAGACGGAGTATTTCAGCAAATGTTTTCACTCTTGGATCTGGAGTAATCACTTGGAGCTCAAAGAAGCAAGCCACAACAGCATTGTCTTCCTCAGAAGCTGAATATGTAGCAGCCACTTTAGTAGCTTGTCAAGCCATTTGGTTAAGGAGAATGTTAGCAGAGCTTCAACAAAAGCAAGAAGGAGTAACAGAGATATTCTGTGACAACAAAGCAACAATCTCCATGACAAAAAATCCAGCTTTTCATAGCAGAACGAAACATATTGACATTCGCTTCCATTTTATTCGTGATTTGGTTGCAAAGGAGGAGATTACTTTGAAGTATTGTAGCACAAACGAACAATTGACTGATGTACTTACCAAAGCTCTGCCAAAAGAAAGGTTTATCTACTTCAGATCTTTACTAGGTATTTGCAACTTTGAATCAATGGGGAGTGTTGAAGACTGATTCAAAGTTGACCTGGTCTATTGGTTTTGTTAGTGGCATATTTTTTCTGGTTTAGTTAGGCAAATAATGAGGCTTGTTTATTGCTAACAGTAGGATAATGGCTGAGTTAATTTCTGCAATTTAGTTAAGTTGTAAGCCTATAAATAGGCGAGTCTTCTCTAGTATTCACTATAAATAAACAAAGTCTTTAAAGCATCCATATCTTTTCTATCCTTATTTACTTATGTTGTTTCTTTCTTCAATAGAAATGGTTAGATCTCAGGACTAGAACTTGAAGCTCTGGAAGAGTCTCTGTCCAATGGGCGAACGAATCATTGATGAGGTCGTTTCCAATGTCCAGAATTTCCAGTAAATTGCAGATGGCCAATGTTTTTGGCAATGGCCCTTGTAATTTATTGCCCTTCAAGATAAGAGACTGCAACACATTTCCTTTCATGAATGTCCCTGGAATGGCGCCGTGCAAGCGATTATTGCCTAGATTTAATACTGAGAGTCCATTGCTAAAGTTGCCCAAGCATTGTGGAATTTATCCTTTCAGCTTGTTATTGGAAAGATCAAGAATCGACAGGGAACTTGCATTACATATCAACGAAAGGACACGACCCGTAAGTTTGTTGCGTGACAAGTTAAGAAACCGGAGGGATTTAAGCTTCCCAATTGAACTTGGAATCTCATCTTGGAAGTTGTTGTTGGATAAATCAATGGTTGTGAAAACTCTCATAATACGCTCAATTTCTGGCACCTGTCATTTCATCATTAGATACACATTAGTATCATAGTATGGGTGTTATTGTGCTGTTGTTGTGCCTAGCGTTTGATCACTAGCATTCATCATAGCCTCAAAATGTTCAAAGTAAACAATAGGCAGAAAGCCACTTAGCTTATTGTTGGCAATGTCAATAATCTGCAATTTAGGGAAGGGAGACATAGTCTTGGACCTTGCAATTGGACCATAGAAATGGTTAGATCTCAAGTCTAGAACTCGAAGCTCTGGAAGAGTCTCTGTCCACTGCGGGAATGAATCATTTATGAAGTTGTTTCCAATATCCAGAATTTCCAGTAAACCGCAATTGGCCAATGTTTTTGGCAATGGCCCTTGCAATTGATTTCCTTTCAAGACAAGCGATCGCAAAACATTTCCTTTCGTGAAAGTCATTGGAATGGTGCCATGCAAGTGATTCTCACCTAGAAGTAATTGTGAGAGCCCATTGCTGAAGTTCCCCAAGCATTGTGGAATAGTTCCATCCAATTTGTTATTTGAAAGATCAAGAAGCTCAAGTGAAGTTGCTTTGCAAATCGAAGATAGGATATTCCCTGATAAGCTATTGTAGCTCAAGTGCAAGATCAATAAACTATTGCAATCGCCAAGCTCTGGGGGAATGGGGCCAGAGAAGTGATTGTTGTCCAAAAAAAGAGTATTCAATTTGGTCAATCCACCAATTTCAGATGGAATTCTCCCAGTAAAAAAATTACTGTGAAGATGCAATAATGTTAATTCAATCCAATTCATGATAAAATAAGGTGAGAGTTCACCAGAAAGAGAATTACTAGACAGCTCCAACATGGTGAGGTTCTGGCATTGGCCGAGCTCAGAAGGAATTGAAGAATTCAAAAGATTCATCCCAAGACTTAACCGCTGAAGGTTTCAAAGTTGGCCAATGGAAGATGGGATCTTTCCTTCAAGTGAATTCTTAACCAAGAAAATGAATTGAAGACTAGGTATTGAACCGATAGCATCAGGAATTGGGCCAGAGAACTTATTGAATCTAACATGAAGAGAAATTAGCTTGGACAGCTTGGTAAAATTTGAGGAAAGTGGCCCTTCAAATGAATTGAAAGAGGTGTAAGTACTGAAGTTGTCTCAATTTGGTGAACAATGAGTCGGGGATGGAGCCATTGAAGTGGTTTTGGGACAAATCGAGGTACGTGAGATTTTGACAGCTCAATATGAAACTTGGAAATTCTCCAGTGAGTTCACTTCCAGAAAAGGTGATGACTCTCAACAATGGCATGCTTTGAAACTTTGACCAATCGAGAGTCTCTAAATGATTACAAGCAAGGTATAAGCCCACCAGATTTTGAAGATTGCTTATTTCATATGGAATAGTACTACTTATACTGTTGTTATATAACACAAAGTATTTAAGCTCTGTCAACTTTCCAATCTCTGATGGTATGTTGTTGTTGAAGTTATTATAGCTTAGGTCCAAGAATGTAAGCTCGGAGATGTTGCCAATGTTAGAAGGAATAGGCCCATTGAAGTGGTTTTTGTGACAAATTGAGGTATGTCAGATTACGACAACTCAATATGAAATCTGGAAATTCTCCGGTGAGTTCATTTCCAAAAAGGCTCATGTATTTTAGCAAGGGTATTTTCTGAAACTTTGGCCAATTAGGAGTCTTTAAATGATTTAACCCAAGGTACAAGCCCTGTAGTTTCTGAAGATTGCTTATTTTATCTAGAATGGTACCATTAATATTATTGTTATAAAACATTAAGTGTTGAAGCTCTGTCAACTTTCCAATCTCTGATGGTATAATGCCATCAAAAGAATTATTGCTCAGGTCCAAGAATGTAAGGTTGGAGATGCTACCAATGCTAGATGGTATGGACCCGGTGAAGTTGTTATAATCAAGGTTGAAAGTGGTGAGATTTGGAAATTAAGTGAAATTAAGTTGATTAAGTGTACCTGTGAGACCTGCAGCCATCAGGTTTACTTCAGCAAATGTTCCACCAGAGTTACAGACTATGCCTATCCATTTGCAGAGGTTTGAGATATTGGAAAGAGACCATGAATTGAGAGTAGAATATGAGACTAAGGTGTTCTTCCATTTCATTAGAGCTTCTGCTTCTGATTTTGGTGATGATGTGATCTGCAAAGGAAGTATAAAGAGAAAAACAATATGCAGAAGAATAATGTAAGATCCCTTGGATGGTGTCATCGTGCCTTTCTTTTGTTTAGGAGTGATTGGTAGTACATGTTTTGTGGTGTTTTCTCTCTTAAATAGACGATAAAAGAGAGTGTAGACAAATTGACGATGTAACAAATGATACTTGCGGTCAAGAGTGATGGGGTTCATCCCCTTTTGGTCCTCATTTGTTGAAAAATAGAATAGGGGCACCGAAAGCAAGTGCTTGTACTATTAGAAATATGCCTTAATATTATATATTTGGATGATATATTTTGGGATATTTTGATATTAACTTGTACATTATGGCATCTATGTCTATATATGTATGTTTTCATATTGACATAATTAGCACATTCATATTCTCCTTCTTTAATGTGTATGAATGAGTCCCTAGTATTTTCATTAGAGGAATGTATTCAAAAATCATTTACAATATGTTGGCGTATTTCCTTAATATGATAAATACTTAAAGTATTTATAGTCCTTAGATTATTTGATGGGACTTCAATAATCTATTATGGACTATCACATGTGTTGTTACCTTTGATTAATATAGGTATGTTAATGATAAAGAATGGTAAGCCACGTGCCATAACAGCATAGGGAGCCATAACAGCATAGGGATATGACTAACAAACATGTGGGTGACTATTAGTTGAATAGTTCAATGAATGTGACGTGAATAACAAATTACATGACTTAGGATTAATAATTTATTATTCGTTGTGATTGTACATGTAATCCTTAGACTTGAGATATTACGATTATCACATGTATTGGGGTTTGATTCTAGCATTTGGATAATGCTTATCTCGAAAAATATTCCTTATATTGTACAAAGAGTATTTTTGAAGGTATTCAAGAAACTCTAGTTGCGTAGCAAATTTATATTCAAAGTTACTGTAACTTCATATTTGTTATACTATGTACAAGACTTGATATTGCATAAACTGTAAAGTGTTACGAGTAAATATCAGTCCAATCCAAGTTTGAGAATGGTGGATAGAATTGAAGTATATTCTTAAGTACTTGGGAAGCACTAAAGATATATTTTAGTTCATGGAGGAGGTAAATTCCGTAGTGATGGATTTACTAGTTCAGATTCTTAATCTGAATCTTATAATAGAATGTCTATATTAGGGTTCACGTTTATTTGTAGTGGGAGCTCAGTAAGTTAGAAAGTTTCTGAGAAAACTATAGATTCCATTACATAACTCATGTCTTTTGTGATATGTAATATTACGAAAGAAGTTGTTTGGATCGAGAAAATCATACGAGTTAGTTATGGTTCCTATCGTTAAGTTGTGATGCTTTAGTGTTACGACTATACGGAACTATTGCACAAGCTTGTGGAACCCAAGTCTCACTGTATGTCCAAACATTTGGAAAAGTGTTTTCATCTTCATGAGTTGTATCTGTAGCCAATAATCATATTGAGATATGCCTTTGCAGAAAATGGCAACATCTCATGATGTAGCTGACCCACTAACTGTAGCTATGAACCTGTCATAGCTAGGTCCTCGTTTTGAGAAGATAGATATAAGATATCATTGTTTGTTGTACTAATACTATGTTGTATAGCATTAGTGCAAGTAGGAGATTGTTAGAGATATGCCCTAATGCTACATATTTGGATGACATAGATTGAGACATTTTGATATTAGCTTGTACATTATGGCATTTATGTCTATATATGTGTGTTTTCATATTGACATAATTAGCACATTCATATTCTCCTTCTTTAATGTGTATGAATGAGTCCCTAGTATTTTCATTAGATAAGTGTATTCTAAAAGCGTTTACAATATGTTGGTGTATTTCCTTAATATGATAAATACTTAAAGTATTTATAGTCCTTAGATTATTTGATGGAGACTTCAATAATCTATTACGGACTATCACATGTGTTGTTACATTTGATTAACATAGGGATGTTAATGATAAATGATGGTGAACCATCTGGCATAACAACATAGGGATGCGACTAACAAACATGTGGGTGACTATTAGTTGAAGAGTTCACTGAATGTGACGTGAATAACATATTACATGACTTAGGATTAATAATTTGTTATTCGTTGTGATTGTGCATGTAATCTTTAGAGTTAAGATATTACGGTTGTCATATGTATTGGGGTTTGATTCTTGCGTTTGGATAATGCTTGTCTCGACAAACGAGATGAGATACATCATCTCGCAGTTTCATTCGTCTGGTATAGTTATTGACAAGTAGTGGTCAAGATAGGATCCATTAACCTCCGGTGTAAGGCGATGTCCTATGCGATCCAAGTTTGGTTGTTGAATGAGGAAGTCCTTGGCCAAGGCATGAATGATGGAAATGAGTTTTTCCATGTGTCATCTCTCATTCCACCATTTGGATCTATGTATCGTTTCGAGTCTATGAACTTAATCGGATCATGGTTCTTGCTCGACAGGACAATTAATGGAAAGATTGGATTGCACGATAATCAGCGACCATAAATAGATTCATTTGAATAAGACTTCATTGCTTTATAAACTGTCTTGATACATTAGTAGCTAGAACATCACTCAAGAACTCTGAAGGTGTTTTGAGAATGACGGGATATATTCTCTAAACAAATCGAGTAGTTTGATTAACATTAAAAGTGTTCAATGTTTCTTCAGTGCTATATAGTGGTGAATCTAGAAAGTCACACACAATAAAGTACGTCGAATATTTTTCCTATTGAGTTTGATTTAGTTTTTCTTGAGTTGTTAAAGTGTTAACAATTGTAATTAGTTTTCTCTTGAATTGTTAAAGTGTTAACAATAGTATTTTGTTTCTCTTGAATTGTTAAGGAGTTAACAATGGTGTGATTGACCTTTAAAAGTTATTGTCGTCAATATGCAATTATTATTAAGTGTTGGGACTACTGTGGAAATATGAAAAAGTTGTTTTCATAATTTTAACTAATGGTGATTAGGTTGAATATTTAAATGCCTTAGTGAAAGAATACTACATATTATTATATTAGTGGAAGAATACTACACAATATACATATGATGTATATATATGTATATTATTACATTAGTGAAAAAATACTACACAATATATGATATATATATGTGTGTATATATTTTTTTTCTTTCAACAAAAGCTAGACAACACAACCAAGATTTAAGAAAGGTTGTCTTCTCTTTTGTTTAAAAGAGAGAACAACAATGAGGAAAGTAGGAAAAGAAACCAAGGCTTGTCTTTTGTTTTCATGTGAGCTAAGAGTACTCTTCCTCTCTCTCTCTCCATGCTCCTACACAGATAAAACACAAAAAGGAGAGAAGCCTCCATGGCTGAAAAATCAAAGAAAAAACGCAGCAAGAAAATGAAATGAAGAAGTCTTATCTTCTTCATCATATTCATCATACACCATGGCTGAAAATGAAGATGAACTAGATGAATTTGTCTTCTCTTCGTCTTCATAAAACGCAGCCAAGAACTAGGGAGAAGAAGAAAATGGTTTTGCTCTCTTCTTCACTAACAAGCTCACTAATCTTTCATGGTTATCTAGCACAAAACAACCACGAAGATGGAGAAGCCATTCTTTGCTCATGTGGACGGACTAGAGCTCTTGTGTTTTCAAGTGATGGTGTCTTCCATCAAGTGATGAGAAATTTTAGATTCATGGCTTCCATGAGTTGTCTACAAGAGGTATCATCTTCTTCTATCTCTTGTTAATACATATTTGCTATATATATGTTTTGCATATGTTAATCACATTATATCAAGATTAGCGTTTATATGAACATTATGTTTTGAAATTCTAGAAAGTTTTGAACTTCATGTTATGCTTCCACTCGTTTCTTAGCTAGATGATGTTCATAACTCTAAATATATGAGATCCTTCATGTACAACCAACTCCAACCCCTCCTCAGCGTTATAAATTGAGGGGTTGGGGGAAGAAGAAAATTATCTAAAAAATAGAGATCAATTAAGTATGGCAGATTTAATGGGCATTTTGATTTAGTGAAAGAAATTTAAAATATAGTGTATGAATTAGGGTAGTAATTTATATATAAAGATGGGTAGAACCGAGAACCAGTGGAGTTGATTAATCTATCTGGGATCGAACGGGTAGGTTCAGTCGAACCA